>JAJOZX010000242.1:310000-580000 GCA_023014485.1 Bathynomus jamesi | reverse complement strand
AAGGACTTATACTTTAAGAGTTACAGGGGTTTCTTTTGGGTCCCATTTCTCTGGATCACCCTTTATATATATACACACATATATATATATATACTGTACTATAAAAAAGGAGTCCTGTCCGTCCGTTCGTACTCTGGATTGGTTGAAAGATAGTAACGTCATAGACACGTCATAAAATAGGTGGAGCTCTAGCGCGTGCTTTGCTCTCGAAACATTAATTTTTTTAATTGGACAAAAATTTTAATATATATATATATATATATATATGTGTGAGGGCTGATCAAAAAGTTCGGTGACAGATGTATTTTTTGTAAAACTAAATGTCACATACGTAATCAATTTTGTCTCCTTCAAAGTAGTCTCCTTCAAAGTAGTCTCCTTCTGGTTGTAAATAGTATATTCCAGCGGTCCAGCCATTTATTGAAGCACCTGCTGTACTCTTCTTTCGGAGTGTTCTTCAATTCTCGTGTCGCATTTTTTTAGATCTCTGCTACTTCCTGAAATCTTTTTCCTTGAGTGTTTTACAGCATGGGGGAAATTCTTAACGAAGCGCAACATTCCACTGTTTCCCCAACCATCGTATTAGCCGGATTTGGCACCCTCTGACTTTTCCCTGCTCCGCTAGCTGAAAAACACACCCAAGGAAAAAGATTTCAAGAAGTAGCAGAGATCGAGCAAAATGTGACACAAGAATTGAGGAACATTCTGAAAGAAGAGTATAACATGTGCTTCAATAAATGGCTGGAATCACTGTTTCCAACCAGAAGGAGACTACTTTGAGGGAGACAAAATTGATTAGGTATGTGACATTTAGTTTTGCAATAAATACATCTGTCACCGAACTTTTTGATCAGCCCTCGTGTGAGTGTATATATTATATATATATATATAATATGAATTAGAAGTAACAACAGGAGCATGGAAACAAATTTTTTAGAGGAAATGAGAACGATAAAAGCACAGCTTGCCCTACTAACAAGAAAGGACAGGACTCCGCAGATATATTCACCACACCATTACATACATCACCCCTCTATCCAACACCACCCACCGATAATACAACAACCACAGTGTTATCAAGGGCCGCAACCCCACTTCTCCCAAATGCAGCTGCCCGAACAATATCACACCAAACAGGAACCGACATCGACCTGGAAATGACCAATATATAGGAAAACCGAACACGGAAATTAGAATGTTTTATACACAAATATTCAAGGCCTCTCTATGGACCAAGCAAGCTGCAAATTACAATACTTACAGAATTTAGCTACCAAAGCCAGCATAGATATCATATGCCTAACGGAAACACACATAAATGCGCAAAAGGCTGAGAAAACTGCATCGAGGATACTGAAATAGCATTGCTGGACTACAACATACACAGAGCAGATAGAGTGGCTAGACGAGCGGGAGGGTGTTGCATCTATGTGAAAAACACACACACATGTGAAGTGAAGGAAACAAATCAAACTGCACAGTCGAAATTATTATGTTAGAAGTAAAAGAACTGAACCTAACAATTATGAACATCTACAGACCAACAAAAACCACAAAAAGTTCATTCCAATTTGCTAAATACAAAACACATTAAAATTACTTCAAACTCCAGCAACAAATATTCTAATTTTCGGAGATTTTAATTTCCCATTCATAACATGGAAGAAAAATGACGAAGTTATATATGTCGAGAAGTTTCATGGCAAAATTACAAAAAGTGATAGAACCCAAGCAACACTGCTATTAAATATTATGAAACATTACACCCTTACCCAGGAAATCTGTGAAGCCACAAGAAAAGAGAACGTTTAGGATTTAATCTTGACAAATAACAACGAGATAATAAATAAAACGGTAACACCCACAAAGTTCTCCGACCATAACCTCATCAATATAAATTGAAGTTAGCACCCAGAGGTCCGAAAACGCATCCTAGAGAGTCAGAAGGAATATTTGAAGGCTTAAACATAAATTCAAAGAAAGTGAGTTGGGAAAACGTAAATAGAGATTTAAAGGAAGTAAATTGGGAATTGATACTTCACGAGACACTCCACAAGAAATACTATGTATAAGAGAGGCTGAAACCAAACCTGTAATACTGAAACATATTCCAGAGAGACAGAAAAGAAAACGTAGCAAGCTCGAGAGGAAAATCAGGACACTATTCAAGCAAAGCAGACAAACCGTAAAACGTAAAACGTAAAACTGATGCAAAGAGACTCAAACTAGAGAGAAAACTCGGCGAAATAGAAATGAACCTACAGCAAACATTCATGCATAAGACAAACGAGGAGGAAAACAAGGTAGCAGAAAACAAAAAATAACCCAAAATACTTCTACACGTTTGCTAAAAGGAAAATGCAGTGTAAGGAGAGTATTTGTCCGTTGACATAGATGGGGAGGCCAAATACACAAATAACCCGAAAAAATAAACGAACTACTTAGGGAACAATTTAACTGTGTTTAGCACCGCTAAGTCTGACATGGAAATGGAAAACCCAGACAAATTTTTCGACGTACAGTAGATACAAATCAGCTAAGAACAAACTCCGGCACAAACCTATAAATTGACTTCGAGTTCACAGAAGGAGATGTAATTAAGGCTCTATCACAGATGCGAGACAATTCAGCGCCAGGGCCAGACACATGGAGTGCCACGTTTCTAAAGAAATGTAAAGAGAGTATTGCCAAACCGCTACACTTATTATGGAGGAACTCACTCGACACAGGACAAATTCCACCCCTTAAAGAACGCGAACATTGCCCCCGATATTTAAAGGTGGTAACAGAGCAATGCCCAAGAATTATTGCCCAGTGGCTTTCACCTCCCACCTTATGAAGTGCTTTGAACGTATAATTAGAAGCAAAACTACCTACTACCTTCAAGAAAATGACTTATACAATCCAAATCAACATGGCTTCAGGGCTGGAAGATCATGCCTATCACAGCTACCAGACCATCAGGAAAAAATATTGGAAATATTGTGTCGAGGACAAAACAGAGATGTAATATATACTGACTTTGCTAAAGCCTTCGATAAATGTGACCATAGAATCATAGCACACAAACTTAAGAATACAGGAATTACTGGAAAGCTAGGAAGATGGATATTTAATTTCTTGACGCAAAGAACACAAAGAGTGGGGGTAAACAGAGTTAAATCGGAAGTCTCGGAAGTCGTGAGCTCTGTCTCACAAGAGACAGTATTATAGTAGCTTTCTTGCTATTGACACAGATATTAAAGACAGTATTGTATCATGTTTCGCAGACGACATAAAGATATGAAAGGAAATAGTGAACAAAGGTGACATAAGAAAATTACAAAACGACATTGAAACCAGGAGCGGCTCGCAGGTAGGCACTGTGGAACTGCAGCACCCCCATGATCTTATGATCTTTATATTTAAATATTTAAAATAGCCTCTCTGATTGTTTTTTTCAATGAACTTTGAGTTTTTAAATCAGATTATATCCTTTTTTCCTTAAACTATTTCAATGCCGAACGAATGAATCACGAAAGTAGCTTCAGCCTTCCCGTGGAACTGCATACTTAACAGTTCCAGATTTTGTTCGAAACGCTTGAAACCTCGGTGGCGGACGTACGAAGAGCGAGTCAGAATCGCGGGTTTAAGAGGATCCAAAGCACTGTGGACAGAGCAGTGCCGATTTGTTTGTTTGACGTGGTAGTTGTTTGCTGTATCGCCTGCTAATTCAAATTTAATTTCCGAATTGCATTTATCAATGATTCGTTATCATTTATTTTTTGTCGTGAGATTGAAGTTAATTATATAATAATTGGATTATTTACAATATATAGCTTTCATTTCTTAGAATATTTTTTCGCTCAGAATAAAAACAGAAGAATGGAATTTGTTTATAAATAAAATTTTTGGCAAATTCGAAATTACCCGTTAAGCGTAAGTACCCTATAATTGATTTTATGATACTATTTTACTTATTTTTATGACTGAGTAGTGAGTAGTTATCTATTTATCTATTCGACTTTCTCTCTCTCTCATATATATATAATCGACACAATTGTTCGCAATTTCTGAGGCAGCACCCCCATAACTGAAAGTCACAAACCGCCACTGATTGAAACATTATTTCAGTGGGCAGAAGAAAACAATATGAAGTTCAACGAAGAAAAATTCAAACTTCTTAGATATGATAATAACAAGGAGCTGCAAGTACAAAACTCTGCAAGACAAACAGATAACACCAAATCTACAAGTCAGGGATCTTGGAGTAATAATGTCGTCGGATACAGAATTCAGAGAGCACTACAATATCAAAATTACAAAGGCTAGAAAAACAATGGGAATCATCTGGAGGAGCTTCCCCAGCAGAAAAGCAAACATCATGCTCAAATTATGGAAGAGTTTAGTCCTACCAATAATTGCGTATTGCTCAGTACTCACAAGCCCATACAGAAAACGAGACATTGCAAACATTGAAACTATACAAAGGACTTTTACGTCTAAGATAAAAGAAACGGAAAGTGAAGACTACTGGTCTCGACTATAATCTCTGAAACTCTACTCTCTCGAAAGAAGGCGCGAGCAGTACACAATAATATACATATGGAAAATACTTGAGGGCTTTGCTGTGGGACAGGGAGACATGAAAATGAGGATGAAAAATACCGTCAGAATACGAAGCCCAAAGCTTTTCAATGCCCTACCAAAAGAAGTGAGAAATCTCCAGCACACCAACCTGAATAACTTTAAGAACCAGCTGGACAGATTCTTGTGCAAAGTCCCTTATCAGCCATGCGTGGCTGGCTACGAAGGCAGGAGGAGATCAGACACCAATTTCCTCCTTCATCAAATCCCGCAAATGAGGGGGGATGCTGCAGAGGGGTCGACTGCAGGTCGATCCTGAACTGTCGTTTGAACTCACACAAAGTAAGTATGTATATATATATATATATATATATATATATATATATATTATATATATATATATTTCCTGTATATATAAATATATGCTGTTTGTCTATCTGTCTGTGTATCTGTTCCACCCTAAAACACGGAAAAGGCTCCTCGAGAGAAAAAATTATTCAGTAAAGTTGCTTAAAATTACTCAAAACCTACGGGAAAATTGTTGAATGCCCGTTATGTCAATTGAATGCCCGGTTAGGTCAACTGTATGCCCTTGACGATTGGTTAAGTTAAGTCGTGATATTTTCGTTAAAAAAAAATGGATAAAAAAAATTATTGCAATATATTATTTTTGACTGTCCAGTAACTTTGCATTACCCGAAGGGTAATAACGGCCTTCCGCAGGAACTACCAAAATTATTCCGCCCGTAGGCCGGGTTATTTTTGCTACCAGCTCGAAGTGCACTTTCTCTGCTGGCATGAGTAAAGAGTGTAATTAATAGGAAAAAAATTCTGCAGATGAATTTAGCTTATTTGACGAAGGCGATGATGAATTTTTTTAATGCCACATTAGTTTTTGGGTATGATTATTACGGTATTAATGAAATAGGTTCCAGCCATCTAAATTACGTTAATAAATTTATAATTTTTACTCTGAACATAAGAAGCATTCCTGCTAATTTTGAAAAGCTGCAAAATTCATTATCTTTTATCGGAAAAAAGTTCGCCATCATAGTCCTCAATGAAACGTACAGTTGCCCGCAGATGTAATGTTCCTCTCCTCACAGGCGACTTCGTACATGTGACAACACCGCAGTGATAGTCAAGGTACTCCAACTGGGGGAAGGTGGGGGTGGAGAGGGGTAATTATATTGTAATATCTGTGTTCATAAAGATAAACAATTAATATGATCGTATACAGCATTGAACTCCATATAGTTTACTAGTCTTATGCAGTAATAAGGTTCCATTATAATTACTGCAAGTCTATATGAACAGCTACCACAATACAACTTTTTATATACTTTTGAATTTGAACCAAAAATAGACATTACACAACCAATTACAATTACATTACAATAGTTTATAATATTTAGAGATTAGGTAGTCGTGAAAATGTAAATTTATGGACAACTTAACTTATTATACTTTGCCATTTTTGTGAACGTAAAATATTTTTATATAATTGCACTTTGAAATTAGTATAAATTATCACAGTGTATTTGGTGTTCAATTTTCTATAAATATAGATTTTGTTTTGTACTAAAAATTAAAAAATTTCAAATAATCAGTAAGAGAATCAGCTAAATTTGGTCAATGCCAATGCCCCAACAATGGCCGATTCTGCCAATGCCGATGGATCAGTACACCACTAGTTTTTATTGATTTTGCTAATTTTGAGGGCCAGGTTCTTTACCGGTAAATATACTATTCATGTTGATGTAATAACATGTTTTATAGATTTAATGACTCACACACGTTGTTTATACCCTCGTGTAATCGCAAGTTTCTTTAAAATATCATCGTATTTGATAAACTTTAATACAAAAAATGTCTCATCTTCTACATAATTTTTTTTACAGATAATATAGTATAATGGCTCCAAATAAAGCAATTTCATACAAGAATAGGTTGAAAATTATTGTTCTCCATAAAGAAGGCAACACTCAAAGACAAATAGCTGCTAAAGCTGGAGTATCATTGTCTGCTGTTTCCAAAACACTTTCTCACCTCTCACAAACTGGGGATGTGAAGAACAAAACAGGTTGAGGATGGAAACGAGTAGTATGGGCGCAAAATGGTATAGTGCATATGCAATTGCAACGTTGATCAAATGAGTGCCAGTGCCACCCCCCACATACACCCCTTGTTGCAAGGTGCCAACCCCCTCCCCCAGTGCTAACCCCCAGGGTGCAAAAAAGGGGGGGAAGCTCCGAGCAAGCGGGGGGAGTCCACCTAACCTCTTTGGGGAGAAGTTGGGACGGCCTCACTCCCTTAATGGGTATACCTAACCTAAGAGAGATAGGAGGAGAGAGAGGAAGAGACCATCCAGCTTCTGCGAGATGCAGAAGCTTACTGAGAGGTCAAGGTAGCAACACTTGACTTAGAACTCGAAATCCGCCAGTTCGGGGTAAAAGCCAGTGCCTTCAGGCATTATCAACCAGTTTGCACAGTGTATATTTCGTTTGAACAGCCAAAAAGCGCAGACAAACTTCCCGACTATACAGAGTGTCCGAGAATTAGCTGTACAATTTTTGGCTGTTATTAAAAGTCAACCATGAAGTGTAGAAATTCCAGTTTTGTCCCATTTTACAGAGAATCTCATTAAGTTTTTCTGATATCACGTTTTGACAAGTTTTTTAGAAATGTACGCGGGTGACAGACATTGATGATTTAAAAGCAAGAATCACAGCTGCTATTGAGCGAATTGATGTGGATATGCTGCAGCGTACATGGCAACATTTGGAGTATCGATTGGATGTTTTGCGAATCACTAATGGTGCACATATCGAATGTTTGTAACAACGTTACTTTAATAAAAGAAACTTTTGAAAATACAGATTCTAAATAATCTTGTTTAAGAATTTTACGTGTGTTATCAAGAATTTTATTAAAAGATGAAATTGTACAGATAATGTTCGGACACACTGGAATTTCTAAAAAAACTTGTCAAAACTTGGTATCAGAAAAAACTTAATGAGATTCTCTGTAAAATGAGACAACACTGGAATTTCTACACTTCATGGTTGACTTTTAATAACAGCCAAAAATTGTACAGATAATTCTCGGACACCCTGTATATACGTTCATGGAGTCCTTATTATTACACATGCCACTATATATACGTTCCTAGGTCTTCAACTCCCTCCGTCATCAACCGTTTACACCATCTACACACCATCTACACACCATCTACACCATTTACACCATTTACACACACACACACACCAAAGCTGGGCACTTGCGGTTTTTTTTGCGGTACTGCGGTACTGCGGTACTACCGCACTACCAAACCGGTACCGCATAACGCAGTACCGGTTTGGTAGTGCGGTAGTACCGCAGTACCGCAGTACCGCAAAAAATACCGCAAGTGCCCAGCTTTGACACACACACACAGACACACACACACACACACACACACACATTCTCTCTCCCATTTCTGCTAATTATCGTACTACTCCTGTTAAACACCTTCAGACTTCCTTTTCTGATTAATCCGTCGGAGATACAGGTAAGGTAATAAAGCATTTTACGCCAATTTATTCTTTTAAAACACGAGTTGTCCATTTGAATCGGTATTTATTACACACCCAATCTCTCGACACAATAAACATTTTGAAAACTTTGATGACTAATCCGACGTTCTCCCTCACATTTCTGCTAATTATTGTATTAGGTTTTTTAAAATTATTTTCCAGTTTTAGATGATTGTAAAATCGATTGTCACTACACAACTTCATATATACATATATATATGTATATATATGTATATTATCACAGGTAAGGTAATAAAACATTTTACACTAACCACTGATGGATTATTTCGTACATGCATCAGATTCTCCTGCTAAACACGTTCAGACTTCCTTTTCTGATTAATCCATCGGAGATACAGGTAAGGCAATAAAACATTTTACGCCAATTTATTCTTTTTAAAATACGAGTTGTCCATTTGAATCGACATTTATCATATACCCAATCTCTCGACACAATAAACGTTTTAAAACCTTTGATGGCTAATCCGACGTTCTCCCTCCCAATTCTGCTAATTATCGTATCAAATTTTTTAAAAATTATTTTCCAGTTTTAGATGATTGTAAAATCGATTGTCGCTGAAAAAATGACAAATAATATTCAATTTTTATGTTGAATTCCATCCATCCAGCTAAATAAATTTCTCTCTCTCTCTCTCTCTCTCTCTCTCGTGTCTCACTAACTTGCTCGAGTTTTTCCACGTCATGTTGAGTGAGTATGATAAGAGTAGGGCGATTAACATACTTTATCTTGACTTTCAGAAAGCCTTTGATAAGGTACCTCACCGCCGGCTAATGGCCAAAGTGCGCGCGCTGGGTATCGGTCGGGAAGTAGGTAGGTGGATTGAAAACTGGCTGAAGAATAGGCGGCAGAGGGTTGTAATTAAAGGGGTTAGTTCGGGTTGGGCCTCGGTCACTAGTGGGGTTCCTCAGGGTTCCGTTTTGGGGCCACTTTTGTTTATCATTTACACAAATGATATAGACGGTGGCATCGTCAGTCGGATCGCCAAATTCGCTGATGACACCAAGCTTGGGGCCAATGTTGGGACGCCAGAGGCGATAGAGCAACTGCGTGAGGACCTAGGTAGGATAGGAGAGTGGTCCTAAAAATGGCAAATACCGTTTAACTTGGGTAAATACAAGGTGATGCACATTGGCTACGCCAATCCCAAGTCGGACTACTCCATGTTGGGGAGTAATATCGAGGCGACTGATTTGGAAAAGGACTTGGGTGTGCTAATTACCAGCGACCTTAAGTTTATGAAACAGTGCGTAGAGGTGGAAAAGAGAGCCCAGAAGCTGTTGGGTTATATCAGGAGGCAATTTCAGTTTCGGAACAAGGAGATTGTGCTCTTTCTGTACAATTCCCTGGTTCGGCCGCACCTGGAGTATGCTGTGCAGTTCTGGGTGCCCACCCTCAGGAAAGATATTGAGAGGCTGGAGCGAGTGCAGGCGAGGGCCACAAAATTAATCCCTTCCGTTAGGCATATGGGCTACAATCGACGGTTACGCGCCTTAAACTTGTTTTCGCTGGAAACTCGGAGGCTGCGCGGTCAACTGATCGAGGTTTTCAAGCTCTTACGCGGGTTCAACGATGTCGATTTTAGAAGCATGTTTAGTTTAAATGATAACCCAACTCGCAACAATGGTTGGAAGTTGGATTTGAAACGGTTTAGGACTAGTGTGTGTGGGAATTACTTTACGTATAAGATCTGTGACACGTGGAACAGGTTACCTTCAGAAGTTGTGAACAGTTCCTCTGTGGATCAGTTCAAGAAAAGGTTAGACCAAGTCTTGCACACTATTTGAGGGTGTAGAAAATTTTCCCTGGCACCCGTTGCCATTGGTACCTTCTCGGTATGGGCCGCAAGGCCTTTTGAGGTCCTTCTTTTCCTTGTAACTCCTTGTAACTCTCTCTCTCTCTCTCTCTCTCTCTCTCTCTCTCTCTTCTCTCTCTCTCTTTTCAAGAAAAGGTTAGACCGAATCTTGCACAGTATATGAAGGTGTATGAATTTTTCCCTGGCACCCGTTCCCTTTGGTACCTCGTTGGTATGGGCCGCAAGGCCTTTTGAGGTACTACTTTTCCTTGTAACTCCTTGTAACTCTCTCTCTCTCTCTCTCTCTCTCTCTCTCTCTCTCTCTCTCTTACAGTCCTGTTTCATTTCTGAAAGAAATCTGTGGAATGGATAAGTTACATATAACACGCCCGCCAGAATTTGCCGCTCGTCCAATTACAACCCAATGGGCGGGGCATGAGAACAAGTCCAGGATCTCTGGTTGGTGGAAAGTCTCGCTTACACGTTATGTCCCCACCCAAATTCACCGTCGGCCAACAGGAAACTCGCGATTCGAATATTAAGGGTGGCTACAATCAGAATCACGTATATAAAAGGGGGCAGTTTCAGCTGGAACCCACAGGAGTTATTTTCACCAGTGAATAAACAAATACATTCCCTCCGATATGAGTCATTCACAAGAACTTTACAGCTCCCCGCTGCCATTAATACCTCCTTGGTATGGGCCGCAAGACTTTTGAGGTACTTCTTTTCCTTATAACTCCTTGTAACTCTCTCTCTCTCTCTCTCTCTCTCTCTCTCTCTCTCTCTCTCTCTCTCTTTTCAAGAAAAGGTTAGACCGAATCTTGCACAGTATATGAAGGTGTATGAATTTTTCCCTGGCACCCGTTCCCTTTGGTACCTCGTTGGTATGGGCCGCAAGGCCTTTTGAGGTACTACTTTTCCTTGTAACTCCTTGTAACTCTCTCTCTCTCTCTCTCTCTCTCTCTCTCTCTCTTACAGTCCTGTTTCATTTCTGAAAGAAATCTGTGGAATGGATAAGTTACATATAACACGCCCGCCAGAATTTGCCGCTCGTCCAATTACAACCCAATGGGCGGGGCATGAGAACAAGTCCAGGATCTCTGGTTGGTGGAAAGTCTCGCTTACACGTTATGTTCCCACCCAAATTCACCGTCGGCCAACAGGAAACTCGCGATTCGAATATTAAGGGTGGCTACAATCAGAATCACGTATATAAAAGGGGGCAGTTTCAGCTGGAACCCACAGGAGTTATTTTCACCAGTGAATAAACAAATACATTCCCTCCGATATGAGTCATTCACAAGAACTTTACAGCTCCCCGCAATTGTTTGAAGATGGGGATTTCTATGCAGGGGCTACGCTCCACCTTTTCGCCGCGACTGACCGGAATGATCTTCTCTCCACACAAAACGTTAATGATATCTGCAATGATCCTCCGTTTGAACCAGCATGTCTCTACCTTCGAGATGTAAGTAGTTACGTAATAATGTATTTGTGATTCATTCTTGGGTTATATATATATATATATATGTGTGTGTGTGTGTGTGTGTGTGTGTGTGTGTCATTCAGTGCTTGAACCTTGGAAATGTTAGTTAATTTATAAAAGCTATAATAAACGAAGTGAAAGGATATCTGCCCAGGGGTTCGAGAACCAGTGTTGACAGACGATGCGTAGTACACCCAGCTAATGTTTTTTTTAGCCCAGTTAGGCTAGTTGCTTTGTGTTTATTATTAATCCGGACGCCCTAATCGGCATTTTATCTTATTGTAACTCTCCACTCCCATATATATAAGGTTGTAACATATATACTGCTCGATTTTTTAGTTCATTCAGAACAAAAATTAAATGACTTATGAGGACAAATTTGCAAGAATTTTTTGTTTAGTCGCAACAAAAATTAAATGACATAATGATAAATTAATCAGCAATATAATTCCCTTCTTTTTCTATAACCTCCTCCCACCTGTAGAAAAGTTTTTTTATGCTACGTTCGAAGAAATCCCTTGGTTTCGAGTTAAAAAAAGCGATCACTTCGTTTTCGATATCTTCCCTGGATTGCAACTTTTGTCCATCTAGGTGGTGTTGCAGACTTCTGAATAAATGGTAGTCTGAAGGTGCGATGTCCGGAGAATAAGGTGGATGAGGCATTTTTTCCCAACCGAATGCCTCCAATTGGGCAGTGGTGATTCGAGCGGTGTGAGGGCGCGCGTTATCATGGTGGAATAGAACACCTCTGCGATTAATTAATGCAGGACGTTTTTCTTCTAATGCCATCTTCAGTCGTTGGAGTTGTTGGCAGTAGACTTCAGCTGTGATTGTTTGTTATCTGGCAGAAGCTCAAAATGAATAATTCCTTGCATATCCCATCAAACGCATAGCAAAATTTTCTTTGGATGGGTTCCATTCCTTGGCTGAGGTTCAGGCTTTGTTTCACGGCTAAGCCACTGATGTCGACGCTTAATATTGTTAGAGAGGACCCATTTTTCATCCCCACTGACGATCTGATTCAGTTGCCGAGAATGCAGTGATGTGCAAATATCGATTCGATGTTGAAGATTCGCTTGTGACAAATCATGCGGAACCCATTTTCCAACCTTCACTACTTTTCCTAACAGCTTCAAATGACGATGAATGGTCATATGGCTGACGCCGGGTTGCAGGCCAAGTTCTCTTACAGTTACCGTTGGGTTTTCCTCCACTGTTGCTTTCAGCAACTCTTCATCTAACTCATTTCGTCGTCCTGTTCGTTGATAATCTTTCAGACTGAAGTCTCCATTTCTGAACTTCTCAAACTATTTCCTACACATCCACTCGCTCACAACATCATTTCCATAAACTCTAAATGTTTCTTGCGGATTCACTAGCGTTATATCCTTTATGGAACTAATACAGCATCACATGTCGAATATGTTCTTTCGTGGGCTCCATGTTTTTTTCAATTACTGTAATATCGTAGGGGTGGCGTTGTAACTGTATGAAAAACACCAGAGAAAATATTCATTAGCCTAATGCTACACTAGCCTAAGCCTACACTAGCCTAAGTCATTCTGTATCATTCTGCATCGTGATAAAACCTGTGCGAACCTGTCGCCGAGTGTATTTTGCAACATTTCTAAAACTATTTCACATTATCTTGGGGTTATTCTATTATCTATCGTCCGTTTTCTAATCGAGCAGAATTTATGTTAAAACCTGATACATCGCCGTATCCTGACATATAAATGCATGTTTACTGCAGGATACTGTGCTAGGCTTTCTGTAATTAATTAATGTATTTTATTAAGTATTTAAAGAGTGAATTTTGTTTATCAAATATTTACGTTTAATAAATTTATAAAAAGTTCTACAGGTAGGGTTTTAGAATTAATAAAACTTTAAAGAATTCCAACGGTCCTGGGCTCGATACCCTGTGACAGTAGGCATTGCGCAGTATGCATAGTTAGGTTAAAAGTATTTCCAGCGCTGTAAATTAGTGTACTTGTAACGCCTTGCACCTCTCTCTCTCTCTCTCTCTCATTTCATATATATATATATATATATATAATATATATATATATATATATATGTTCCTCTGTATGTATTTTGGTGAAAAAAAATGTTTTTAATTTTTATCCATTCTGTCTCCCCTTCGTTATTATTTCGGCATATATATATATATATATATATATATACACATTTTCGTGATTATTTCGGCATATATATACATTTTCTACTCATCACATTTTGTTGTAAATGTTTCATTAAATTAGCAGGTATCCTCAATTTTAATTATAGATTAGGCTGCATTAGTACTGAGCTAGGCTTTCTGAATACAATTCGATTTATGAAAAAATTGGATTTCTATTAAAGAAGATTCAGAAAATGTATGAACTAATCAAGTTAATGTCCTCTTAAAGGTCCGATGCGGATCTCGATCGTGTTATAGCTACTTTTCTTGCTACTTTTGTGACAGTTTTGAAGAAAAGCAAATAGTCGACCGCGATTTCGAGGTTTTACAGCGCAGCCAACTCACTGACCTGAATACGGAGGTCGAAGTATTGGCTCACATCCGGTCCAACGAATGCCAGGTCATCGAGGAACTAAAATAAACTTTTGTGGTTAAGAACAAGACAGTGACACATTGTATTTTCATCAATTATAAAATGATAGAAATCATGTTTTAGTACAGTTCAGCTTACAGAACTACCGCCCATTAAATAAGACTAACATTAATGGAGACATTTTACACAATATAATTACAATTATAAATACACGCGTAAAACTTTACAAAATACATCGAGTGCACACAAACGGGAAACGGCTTTTTATCTGTCTGCATACCAATTCATCATTCATCTCAGTGTCGCACAAATCGAATAATTTAAAAAAATTTATAAATCCTTTCCCATGTGACATGTGCAGGAGAAATGAAAGAAAATACATCCCGCAAGTATTACTAAAATATCCTTGTAATCGGTAGGGATTCCACACAGTTTCAGGGACATGCAACTTTTCGAGAAATTTTACAATAACAGGGTCACTCCAGGGATGAGTCCCCAATGAATTAAAATAATACATTATTTCCCTATTTTTAAAGTATATTGGAAATCAATGAATCCCTTCGCCCCCAACAACGTCCGTATTGACAATAATTCCCCGCATTTTCTCGTAGTTGGTAATTTCAATGTTTCATTCTTCGCAAACACACCGATGAATTTAGAGCGTGTGATTCGGTCACTGTTCATTACTCTCTGGAGTGTATCACATCCATTTTAAAAGTCAGTGACTACGTTCCTGAAGCGGTCGAACTCAATTAGGGCTTGTGACTCGAGGTATACTAGTACACTAATAGGCGCGTCTATCGGGTTGGTGAAGTCCAATCTGACTGAGATGTTCCCACTTTGTTGTGGACTTAAGTGTGTATTTACACTAGCAGATAAGTCGGGAGTGATATCAAATGGGTAAAGGTTAAATTGATCGACAAATTATTTCTGCGTTACGCCAATCCCAAGCTCATCACAGCCACCAGCAATATGGGCCAGATTACTATAAGCTCTGGCGCAAAGCGGGAAAACAGCGTCTGATGTGCAGGCCGCATCCATAGTTCCACATAACGCAACGCCATTGACGTATAGAGTTATATTTTTAAGGCCGAAATTCTCGAATTTAAAGGTTCTTTTTATATTTTCCATTCGTCGAAGCTTGATCCTGCATTCCAATTAATAACCTTTTAGGTAGAACTCTCAGGGCCACGTTTTCTAGCTGCTTCGAGGCCAACCCTGCTGGCACCGTGTATAGTTTGATCTGTACTCTGTTAATTGGATATTTTACTATTGCGTGTATTAAATTTTTTCAATTTCTAGTTGCTCAACAGAGCTTAATTTCACTCGCCGTAAGTGCAGATGTTTCCATGATGTGAATAACAACGGGTTTTGCGCCCTCTTTTTCATCAGATCCCAGATTTATGCAGATCTCAGGATTCGTGCGGGTGAGCTTTAATTTCATATCCATCCCATTCATAAGCAGTTTCTCCTGGAACGAAGTCTGTATGCAGACGTCTAAAACACTCGTATATCTTCTCTTTAGGATTTTCAAATTTATCCTTTATACTACTTTAGTCTGATAATAGCCCTCGGCAGTTAAAAATGTATCCTTCGCTTCTTTTGAAAAGTTAAGGACATTTCCCAGATAGGCTCGTAGGTGATAATAACCCGTTCCTGCCGAGATGTTGACCTGGTTTAAATAAACCTCACACTGACTGAATATGGAGGGTAGAAAGTTGGTTTCAGGGTATGCAGAATAACTATCATCGCAGTCTGTTCCATCTGAATGGGCTATACGCAGTTTAGCGTACATGTGCATGCAACTTGGATCAAAAAATTATGGGCATGAGCTGGGTATCACGAATTTTATAGGGGCACTCGGGGAACTAATTGTTTTTAATGGGTTAATTGTAATAAAGTCACTGTGCTCAATAGAAACTTGTGTTGGGGGCTTATCAGAGAGGGACAGCTCCGATTTACAACATTGTGAGCTACACGGATGGATGAAACGTGCCATGACGAGTCAAAAATAGTGCTACCTCTCTCGACAAGTAGTAATCAGCAATGTCCTCAGCTTATATCAGTTAAAAAAATGATCAACCATAGGTTTCATTCGCTTAGAGCACTTCTTTTTTGATGTCCTTTTACGTCTAACGCCACGTGTTGGTAATCCCTTCTTCCGGACAGCCCTCGTCTTCTTCCCGCCACCACGCATTTTTCTCTTTGTATCTTCGATGATTTCGTCCCGTGTACGTTTTAATTAAATGTTTTTTTAGAGCTTCTTTAGGTTTAGCTCCACCCTTTATGTCTTCTACCGTGTTAAAACCTGATTGTAACGCCTTCCTCCTGAAGCATCTGGCCCACCCTCTTCAGCAATGGGACAGCCGTGCGTAGTATGGTTGAAAAAATGGATCTAAACCCACTCCCACGCTAATATCTCACCCTTCGATAGACTGTGAAAGGCCTTCAGCTCATTATAACCGAATGTGACGAAAGTGTACCTTCACTGTTAAGCTCCCATCACCGAATGGGAAATTATTTCCCTCAATCGTCCTTATATATATTGAGATTTCTTAGTAGATTAGTCGCACATTCACATAAGGGGCTTGTCATATGTAATGCTAAGCTCTTCCCTCTATGGTTGGGAATGTGTGCAATGCGCAGCAGACGCGCCTGGTATCCCCAACAAATTGATGCTCCACGATATTGCTGTAAATATAGCACATGTCTGGGGATGGATAGCCATCACCCAATTTCTCCAATTTCAAATGATACATTAAGCTGGACAAGTCATGTTGTGCCTCGTGAAATGTATCTCTTTGGAACGCTGCTCCATATCGCCCTCGGTTATATTTTGAAACAATTCTTTGTCTTTAATATTTCTATTATCCTGTGATTTTAGGGTCAGAGCATGTGCAGGGGTTTCTTTGTTTACGATTTCGTATACTAAATCAGCCGTAAGATTTGAGCATTTTAAACCTCCGTTTAAGTCTCTCACAACATCCTCGGCCGCACCATAACGACCCGGGCATAGTGTTATTACTGTAGTGTAATACAGGGCCTCCCCACTCCGGGCGGCACGCATGGTTTCATCCCTAATTATCCTTGCCTTTTCACACTCAACACGATCTCTAAGAACCGTAAAAACAGGTTCTTTAAAATCAATACTTAAAAAGCTGGTGGATAGTTGAATTTCGCATATCCCCACCTCATACGAATCACCTTCCAATTCAATGGGCCCATGGAGTTCTGTTACAAAGTTGGCTAGGGTATTGTTAGGATGTACAGACAGAGAAGAAGAGGACGGGTGTGTGACATAGAAGTGGTTAGGCGCCATGTTGTATACTATTTAAGCTTCATTATTGCATCAGCTTTTATATATGTGTTGAAGATATCTGGGAACCCTAGCCATTTCACCAGGTACATTTTTCTCTTTCCTGAACCTTTGCTGCCTAAACTTTTTTCAATTTTAAACACACTTTTTCCTAAATTAAATGTCACTTTCTGCAAATCCTCGCGGTAAAAGCCTCCTGCGATTTCTTCCCCATTCAAATCTTCAACGTAATACAGCATTATCTCGCCTTTAGGTCTCAGAGCCCTAACTTTAAAAATTTCACCTGTCCATCCTTGCTCAAATCGCTTCGCGAATTTATTTCTCGAACGCGATAGCCTTACATAATCATTGATTTTGAAACTGTAGAGTGTGGCGTGCTCTACGAATATCTCTTCTCACCTCACACTCGTGTGCGTACCTCTTTCTAAAACTCGTTTAGGTGTTGTCCCAATCGCGCGATGGTGTGAACGGTTGTATGACGACCAATGATCCAGAATTTATATCTCTGTGTTTTTATGTGTAAAATAGCGATGCATGCGTTCCTTTATGGTACGTTGAACTCTTTCAGCTAAAGAGGCCTTATGTATAGAATTGCTAGTGTAGTAACTGATATTAAACTCTGCCAATGTTCTGAAAAGCTCGGCCTATAAATTCTTTCCCATATCCGTACAAAAATAGCCTGGAACCCTGTTTTCTTTCAACATCAGCGTTTTGGTAGCTTTAGCAACTGTTTCAGGCGATTTATTTTTCAGAGGAATTAGCCACAGATATCTAGAGAATACATCTATTATGAATAGGATGTAGCGATAGCCATCATTATATACTGAATATCTTTGCATGTCTGTTAAATCCGCTTGCCAAATAGAGTCAATCGAAGCCGCTGTTGTCCTGGCTGTTTTAAACCTTTTTCTCACAGGCTTATGAAGTGTATAAGCATCCTGCTCCCGCAAAAACCTCTCAACATCTTTTTCCCTACTCCATCATTGTAAACACCTCTGTACAGTCTATCAACACCGCCATAGGAGGCTGGGTTAGAAATGTCATAATAGCGTTTTCTTAATATGTTAGCCATTTGCGTATTTTAGAGACACGTGGATAGGGTTGGCCGTTGTTGTTTGGTCTCTTCTTTCTCCTCTTCAGAGATGCTACTGTTGGGGGTGATGGCGTACTCAGTTGTGGCACATGCGAGACTTGCTCCAAGTCTTTTAACCTATTCAGATTTCCTATCAATGTTTTGGGGACATTTATTTGTTGTAGTCTTGCTTTAATATGCTTCCATCCTGATGGTGAGGGCCTGTCCCACTTTCTCACCAGATCATGGACAATGTCGACGATATTCGATCCCTGTACCCTTGTTCCTTCAACAATGACCTCGCCTGTATCGGTCCACTGTATGATGGGGTCCTCACTCAATAGATTATAAAGACTTAAGCCTTTATTCCTCAATGTATGTGGGAGACTGCTTTTTAATACATGCTCGATGTGTGCGTTCCGTTATTCTTTGGTTGGTCATCTCTAACGTCGGCCCAGGTCCTATCGCATGCTCATCGTTGCTCGCGCTGTGCCTAATAACCACGGGGATCTGTCGGATTCTTATAATCTTCGTACTCATGAAGAAATTTCTGCAGAGCCTCTTGGTACAAGATCCTTTTCTCATCAGGTGACTTTTCACTGTTTAATAGGTCTATCAATTCGCTTTCCATTCTTTTAAGCCTGCTTTTACGGGGTTCTAGAACCGTGTCTGGACTCTTTGAACTTTGCAGTGAAGCATACACCTCGTGCGGAATCACTACCACTTTCTTCATTATATTAATCTAGTCAGTAAAGGTCCCAAAACTGAAAATAAGGGGGAGGAATGATCCCCCTCTTTGTACAATAATTCGCTTTTTCTTCCACAGTTTGACTTTTACGAGCGAGCGTACGTATTATGTTCTTGTAACGACGTAGGCGAGCCTTCTGAGGGGATTTCATTGGCACATTACATTTCATAACATTAAGGCAGATTTCACAGATGCATTTTAAAAAGTCGGAGTCGATATTTTTAACAAACATCTGCTGCAACGCCCTGGGCAATCGATGATAGATTTTTATTAAGTCACGGTATTTCTTTAGCCTATTTGTCATTCTGGAATATACACCGTTTCAGGCTCGTTTGGAAATATATTCGTTCTTAGAAGTACCTTAAACGTGTTTCGCGGGTGAAGGTCACAAAGCAAATAACCGTAACGCTGACTTGTACTTTCTTTACAAACTTCCAAAAAGTCCTTACGCTGATTCGGGAACATTTGATTGACTAATACTCCAATTTGTGACACATCTCTACGTTGCGCGAATAAGACTAGATATTTTGTATATAACGACACATCACGCATGTATCTATTTTTGAAAAATAGATTGTGATTGATGAAGAATACGCTTATGTTAAGATGGTGGAAGAACACTGTAAGTGTCTCGGCAAACGTTTTATCCATTTCCAACATGAGATCGTCAATTACAATGACTATGCTCATTTCCCTTTAACGAATTAACGTCGTATACGCCTTTGTTCAACAAAATTTCATCTTGGTACTCGTTCAACACTGATTGGTACGTCGAGTAGCACCATATTACTTTATGCACAAATTTTGAGAACATTTCTCCCTTATCCTTAATGATTTTAAGCATACACACAGTTTTACCACATCTTGTAGGGCCAGATATAATACATGTGGATGGGCTTGTGAACCTGAATATTTTTACAGATTCCTTCTCTAACACGTCACACCCCTAAGTGGAACATTTAGAAAATATAACAAAATTTAAGTGTTGCTCCTTTTATTCTACAATCTTGTTTTTCTTATTCTTCCACAGAACCGTGAATGACGACGATATACAGCACTCCATCATCGATATTACACACGACCCCGATGACGAAGTAGCTGCAGACTCCACCCTCGTTGATGAACACTCACCAGCGACACCTCCACCACGTGGCAGTTCAAAGCGGAGGCACGATGATGAAGAACCTTCCACGTCAGGTATAAAACGTGCCAGGAGTGCACCGGTTGCTAGACCCCCAGTAATAGAGTCCCAACCTTCTACGTCTTACGACAATCCCCACAATAATACCTTTCTCAAATAAAAATATACACCCTTATTCCTGGTCAATTCCGGGTATATCATCCACACCAGCAGCGGCTTCTCGCTCTGTAGAGGAAGGTATAACATTCGAACTGGTGCGCATCGCTAACCCCACCCCGGCCCTGACTAGAAATCGGTATATAGTCAGGGTTGACTCTGGAACCCCGTTTACCAACGGTATTGAACACGAACTGCGGTGCGTAGTTGAGTGTATTGTGGAGTTTGACCTTCAGAACCTCGACGAACGTGAAGTCCGGACGAGGTTGTCCTTCGGGCTCGGGTCAGTAGTAATACCGTTCAGACGCTTGGCAGCTATAGACATAGAATATATTTTGGGCCGTAAAATGCAGTGCTCTCAAAGTAGTACCGCCTTCAATATGGACAACTTCACGGTAGATATTGACAGAGTATTCCGGGTTGCATGTCATAATACCACACCTTATACTCTTAACTTCAATTCTCAGGCTATTTACAGACGGCATATAAACGCCGATCGTGGGTTGCGGCTTTATAACAATAGTCTTGGCCATATGTTTACTGTGCTAAATACACGGGCCTAAAAAATTTGGTTACCTACGGTTGTGCAGCGTGCTCATAAACTGGCTCCAGATTGCAAGCTTGAGTTTGGTTGTAATATGGGTCCTGAAGAGCTGAGAAGGGTAGAGCAGGAAATGAAAGTTTGTATAGTTGTATTTGGAAAGGATGATTGTTGTAGGACTGTGTATATTTTTAAAAGCTGTGTGAGAGACTTCTACTTATTTTAGGACTGTCAGGAACAACATATCTCCCCATCCGCAATATAACGGACCTTTACGCTAGTTATGATAAAAGTCGAAAATATGGAAGGCATCATGATTTGTGTAAGGGATGTCTCGAGTTTGCGGATGATATAGTGAAGCATTGTAAGGAATGTCACATGGTATATGAGCAGTTTAAAAGCCCCAAATGTGAAAGTCGTGTAGTTGAAGCTGAGAAGAGGGAATGTATGTGTGCAGACGTACCTTTTTCAATAATAAATGCTTTGAGTTCCATAAGTCAATTGACACTTGCAGGAAAATGAGAATCTGTGAATGTGGTATGTTTCATATGATGGATAATTGGGGGAAATTCAAGTATAAATGTGATGATATTCACTGTCCTACATGCCATGGAAAATATAAGGCGGATGGAGTGAAGCATGTATGTTATATGAAAGATGCTAAGCCTAAAAATAGACCTTGCATAATTGTGTACTACGATATAGAAACTTACACAAACCCTGAAACCAAAGAGGTTATCCCACATCTACTCGTACGTAAGCCGGACTATCTGCGATGAGTACATGGAGGTTGAGTGTGATAAGTGTCACAAATGTGGTAAACGGATAAACGTTTTTAAAACGATCGCACACGACAGCCCTGTGAAACTCTTTGTGTCCTATATTGTCAAGTTAGCGGAGAAGTTAAAAAAAAATGTGTATATTCTTGCCTATAACGGTGCAAAATTTGACATACAGTTCCTTTATAAGGAGCTGCTTGAACACGAGTCATCAGAGATATTCACGGGTGATCCCCTGTAAAGAGAAAACAAGCTTATACAAATGCAGATAAGAGGTAATGTTCAGTTTAAAGATACTTTATTATTCACACCTTGTAAACTAGCCAAGCTACCCAAGGTGATGGGTGTAGCTGCCGAAGTTTCAAAAGGGTATTTCCCTTACACTTTCCTCACTAGCGACACTTCAAATTACGTAGGACTACCTTCCCCCAAACAATACTTTAACTACACCAACATGAGTGATAGTGAGCGTGAAGATGTTGACCGCTACTACAACAGTTTTAATGAAACTAATCCATACAATATAGCTGATGAATGTCAGCGTTATTGCGTGAATGATGTGCACTTGCTTAGAGTATGTTTCCAGGCCTTTAGAAGGATGTACATAAACCGTTTCAACTGCGATCCGCTGCAAGTCACAACCACAATCGCCTCATTGTGCGTTACGGTGTTCAGGAACAATTTCATGCCTAAAGACACCTTAGCCGTCATTTACAGAAGCAACCGTCGCAGTTATGGGCACAAGACTATTTACTGGCTCATACACATACAGCAGCAGACCGGAGTATACATAAAACACGCTCGTAACACGGGAGAAGCACCCATTAAGGTCAATGGTCGTGTTTTTTGGGTTGATGGGCTAAGAGAAGACCGTACTACTGGTGAGAAGACTGTGTACTCCTTTAACTGTTGCTGGTGGCATGGGTGCCTACGTCTTGAGTGTGGAATCGTAGGAGATATCCACGGTAGTTCTCCTGCCGACAGTCTTCCATGGACCCGCACCCGCGATCAGCTTTAGGTACCCAGTTCACTCACAAGATCTTGTGGGAGCATGAGTATGATGCACGGATGGAAACAGATGGACAGTACCGTGAAGAAATAAACACGATCAAGAGTTCAATGGTGTTGGATCCTCTCAAATGCGGTGATAGCTTGTTCTGATGGCGTACAAACCCATCGAAGCTATACTTTCCACCTACGGAGGCCGTGAAACTCCATTACTACGACTTCTGTTCTTTATATCCCTACGTGATGAAGAACAATCCGTACCCCGTAGGTGCACCTGAAAATCTACTGGAACCTGACCTGATCACCATCGAGGTGTTCTAAAAAAATTTAAACAAGTACTTTTTCGGTCTTTCTTTAGACGTGCTCCCCCCTCGCCATTTATGGATGCCGATCTTACCCGTCGTTATACATCACAAGCTCATGTTTCCCCTGTGCTTGAAGTGCACAGAGGAGAATAATGGGTCCTGTAATCATACAACCATTCAGCGGAAGATCAGGGGTGTATATACAAGTTTTGAGCTGGCCCTAGCCATCCGCCATGGTTACAGAATATTGAAGATATATGAGGTGTGGAGGTTTCAGAAACTCCCCAACCTTTTCACGCCGTATATAATACTTTTTTGAAGGATAAAGTAGAGGCATCAGGCTACCCGCGAGGGGTTGAGGGCGAGGGTGAAAAATCGGCTGATATTCAGCGTTACCGTGACCGTGAAGTGATACAACTTGACCGGTCCCAAATTGTTAAGAATCCTGGCAAGTGCTTTAGTGCAAAGTTATGCCTAACTAGCCTTTGAGGCAAGTTTGCACAGAATACAGGTAAGGGGAACGTTCGCCTAGCCCAAAGTTATAATGAGGTGTGGGATTATGCCAATGCCCCCGATAAAGAAGTTATGGAGATTGTGAATGTTGGTAATACGTACATAATGAAGTAAAACATCACCGAACTGGCCACAGATACCTCACATGTTACAAACATACCTGGAGCCAGCTTCACAACGGCAGACGCACGCATCAAGCTTTGGGGACTACTGCACTCTCTTGGGCGGAGGGTGCTGTACGCTGACACAGATAGAGTAATATTTACAGAGAGGGAGAGTGAATACATGCATCCTACTGGGGAATTCCTCGGAGAGTTGACTGACGAGATCAAGGATGAGTATGGTGATGATGTATACGCTGACTCCTTTGTATCAACAGGGCCGAAAACTTATAGGGTGCGGGTGAGGGTGGGGAAAGAGCTGAAATATATCGTGAATGCGAAGGGCATCACACTTAACCTGGCGATCGGGGGGTCGTTAACTTTGACTCGTTGAAGGAGCTAGTGTGCTTATAAGATGAGGGTGACCACCCACCCCAACTGACTGTAGGAACCCACAATTTTCGGACACACAAACTGGGGTGTGTGAAGGAACTTAGAGGCATAAAGATGTGTCGTAACACCTATAGGAAACGTTACCAGGTGCCTGGCACCTATGATACCGTACCCTTTGGGTACCATAGTACATATGTCTATTGTTAACGATATGTTTATTTATTACGTATATTTGTAAATGTTTCAATTAGGGTCCCATTTTCTCCGTTTTGTGTGTGTGTGTGTGTGTGTGTGAGTGTGTGTGTGTGTGTGTGTGTGTGTGTGTACAGGAAAAAAGTCCTAAGCTCCGCCCACTGTAAGCTCAATCAAACGGTCACGTGACTCCTGCTACTACCTGGGCATATCTCTACCCCTGCATGCTCAGTTGGCTGCTGCGTGCTCTGGATCTCAGACGTGTATTTTCTCACGTAGACGAAAAATAGTGATGGCGACTTTTGATATTACGTGTTCGACGTTTATAAAGTGGTATTCGGTAAAGTCGGAAGATGTGGTGAATACTGAAAGACGGCCTAGCCCCCCTTCTTTGAAACTTTTAAGGCTACATCGAACCGCGCGAAGCTTGACGAATAAGATGTTCAAATCCTCTATGGATATTCTGGCGAGAGCATTGCCGTTTTCGCGGCACAAACGATGTAATGGACTACATTGTAGGGTTAAACTGTATAAAAGGGTACATATACCGTGAGGTGAAAGAAACAACGCGTGCAGAAGAGACGCAACGGGTATGTGTAGTGAGTCCTGTTGATGAGTGGTATGACAGGCGGTATTATATCATGCTGCATCATACCGAGTACGCGTACCCTGCGGCTGAGAATGTAAACCTTATCATCATGGACAAACTAAAGTACTTTTACCACTACATTCATATATATATACTGACGAGTTTGGTTCGGAGTGAGGTTGTGGCTAAAGGCCCGTGTGAGTTTTTATTAGAATTTAGTGACGAGTATCGACTGTTAAACAAAAAGGATAAATACGGACACATGTTTCTCTCAAATAGTGCGCCGGATTGTTAATGTGTTTAGTTTGTGGAAATGAACGTCTAGTGCGCATACTGGTAAAACATTAAAACCGATATTGCCTCATGTATCGGAAAATTACCCGGTATAATGGGTACAAGTACTCGCATGATTTTTCATGCTGGAACAAACCCGTACACGAAACATTAACGCTTGGTATGACTTACTCCTCAACACCTGTCCCCGAGCCAAACAGTGCACCGTTTGCTTATAGTCATCTCAGAACTTGACCCGACTGCTTGTGCACTCTCACAATAGAAAACGATGGAGCTTCCTTTGAGCAGCATTCTCAATGCCGTATACGACGTCCGTGACGGAGTCATTGCGTGTGTTCAGACGTAAAACCGGTGCCATTAACTATGTACTTCAAACCACTTGTAGACAAGCAAACTCTGGTAAACGTAATGTTATTTATTTAAGTGCTGAGGAGATGAATAGAGTCTTCGTGATAGTTGAGAAGTGGGGTGAGGATCGTTATAGAATACCTGCAGGTGTAGGTACAAGAAGAGAACAGATTGGTGATACCCCCTCATATGCCATTGTTTGTAGGTTGTGTATAAATAACGATTGGCCATGTATTGATATATGATTGCTGTGGAAGAATGCATCTGATAATAACGTTCTTGTC
This sequence comes from Bathynomus jamesi, assembly GCA_023014485.1. Classification (NCBI taxonomy): domain Eukaryota; kingdom Metazoa; phylum Arthropoda; class Malacostraca; order Isopoda; family Cirolanidae; genus Bathynomus; species Bathynomus jamesi. The sequence goes on along the minus strand of JAJOZX010000242.1, from coordinate 554,221 downwards.
CCCACGTGAAACCACTTCATCCTCGACAGAATGTTTGAAATCGGAGGTTTCCGCAAACTAAAACCTATATTAGACGCAAGTGTTATGGATATGGTTTATTTTGATACGGTTCTTGAATACGAATACACCGCTCTGCTCGACGGGTATATCGAATGTAGGATTGTAGGAATGAACATGGCGAGAATGGTCTAGAGCTGGATGCTTATTTATATGGTTTAAACTCTTCGAAATATCATAAACTTTGGTACAAAGGACTTGAGCGGTACAGGGCAGAGCTCGCTTACACTGTTCACCCTGAAGAGTTGTATATTTTTATAATGAGGTGCTGTCGTTACGATTTAGAAGATTATTTCAACTGCCGCTATGCGTTGTGAAGAAGAGTTCACGATTGAGCAGCTCGGATCAGTAAGAAAAAATCCTCGATTGGAAAGGAGTGTTTATAAACTTGAATTTAATAACGGCAGTATGGCTAACGACGCCCTCTTTGGGCGTGCTTTTGATTGTATTCTGTCCGTGTTTAAAGATAATTTGCCAACCAATTGTAAGGTGGACACAAAAATAGTATTAAACGATATGAAGGCCCTTTACATCGAGTATAGGCACCCGCACACCTTGAGTGGTGAAATAATGCTAAATCGTATTTATTTGTAGTACAAAGCAACAATGATGTAACTGTAGATTCGTTCACGTGCGAGTTTAGTATTTTAATTAAGCGCGGTAGAACATAAGGTGTATGCATTTTGATTTTATATAAGTTTTGCTGTTTATATATATATATGACTGGTTCAAGCTTATAGGGGACAATTTTAAAATGAAATTTTTACATTGTCTTACGCCAGGAAAATGTTAAGCATACAACAAGCCATTAACCAAGTTTGAGCGAAATCAGACGATATTTAATAGTGCCACCTGGAAGCCAAAATTTGTGTTGCAAATTAAGATTCACGAAAATTCTTGCCTGAACCATTTCTCACTTTACTTCCAGTGACGCGCCATCATCAAAAAAAGAAAGTGCAATGAGCTCCTCACTTAAATACCATAGATGACGGCAGAGCGCTTTAGATGCAGCTACTGAGATTCTTTATCCTCATAGATTTTTAGTTGTTTGAGAAGTACCAAATCGTTTCTAGGAGCGGAACAGGCGAGAAGAGCCGCAAACCAGGCAGGTGTCTAGTGGCGCATGGCATACATTGCAAAACGTTTCATCCCAGTTTGCTCGTACGTAGGCATTTTTAATTGCGAGCTAAAAAGAACTATATTAATGGCATATATAACTCGCGCCATCCATCTTGCACGGTGTAGAGCTTCTGGTTGCTGAAATTTTACGTCACGGGGTGGAACATCTCCCATGTAAATCACTGTCAACTCGAGAAGCTCCCTATAATCTGCTCGCGGTTAGATTTTGTCGAGATGATGTTTGCAGATGGTGACAATCTCTTCTTTCCCTAATATATCGACATCTATGATATTGAAACGCTCCTTATCTATCGCCGCCCAGGAATTCTTGAAGCGCTGGGATAATATAATATCAGGTCACGTGGTGGTACCGTAACATTTATCGAAGACGGATGATATTACAATTTCAATGATATGGTGGAGGCAAGATAGTCCTAATAGTTGTCTTTCAAGCTTGTTTTCAAGGACTGTACAAGCTCCATTCTTGATAGCAGCGTTGCTAGCAGTTGTATCGAAACACATGGCCTGCACACGACCTCGCAAATCCCAATCATCTAAGCATTCTATTACAGCTGTTGCAATTTGTTCACCTTTTCCGAAAACTAGCCTAGGCACTGCCAGAAGCTTAGACATCCCTCCCCCAGAAACAATAACAGGTAGTCTTTCTGTAGTATCATTTCCTGCGAGATCTGGAACTAATTTACCATCCCAATGAACAGTAAGAATATCAACATTAAAGGAGTGCTTAATATCGTCAGCAATCTTTTTGCGAATTTCAACCCTTCTTCTACGTATTGTACTTCTGCTGAGAACGATATCGTCAACATCATGTCCAAGAGAAGTAGCAGCAGCTGACAGTACGACAACAGCATTGCGATCACTCATTTTTGTTCGGTCCAATGCCATAGACAAATCAGGTGATACGATGTGTTTACCTCTACTGGATCGTCTCTCTTTATGCAAAGGTTGAGGGATATATGACGTGCTCGGTTCTTCTTCGCTGCTGCTGCTGCTGCTGCTACTACTATAAACAACAGCTACGCCCATTTTCTTTCGGTTTGCCTCTGCTTCTGCCAACCTTTCATTTGCTTCTTCTCTCTAACGTTTCCGGAAATCTTGACGTGCTAGCTTTTCGTCCACATTGCCCATGTAGCCTCTCCTTCCTTTCTCTTGCTGGGCATGTAGGAATGATTTATCTTCATCTACTGACATCATCTGCAAAGCATTTACGTGGGCAATATCGAAAAGATCATCTAAACAGTTTTGAAAAGAAGTTTCTTTTTCTATTTGAGTCCTTGTACGCTTAGATTTTGATTTCTGAAGTGCTCTGAAACTATCGTACATTTTCTGAATCTTTGGCAGTACATTGTATTCAGCTATAGTAGGTATTCTGGCCATTTCCCAAAATTTTAGGACCACACAAAACACAAGTTTCGATGCCTCCTTCAAGGTCTTATTCTTAGTTAGTTTGAAAATACGACGTAGCACATCTCCATTGGAAGGAAGTTTCCTTCCGCCAATCGAATCAATTGGCTAACCAAGTAGCCATATTTCTGTTCTATTTCTTGTCATTGATGAGCTCGACATAATAAACAATTATTTAACAGTAATCTTAGATGAATGAGAGTGGTAACCACACAATGGACACAATGGCACAACAACCTCGCTTGCCGTCTAAAATCAAACTGAGTCAGGTCTACCGCGTGATACCCTCACCCCCAACTCCACCCCCAACCCCCAACACCTACACGATGGATCAGTATGACCGTATTACTGAACTGATTAGGCCTGAGTCTCCAGTATAGCGTGGGAAAGTAATGAAACTGCATTTGTAGGCAACCTGCGACCTCAAGCGTAAATTGAGTTCTTTACTAATTATGCCAATAATTTTGAGTGGGGTGGCGGCACCCCTCATAATATTTCAAATTAGCTCAAATTTCAGTGGTGGCCTTTCTTTAACAGTGTTAACAATATTAAAGGATAAGACATTATAATTTTAAAAAAAATTTTTTGGACCAGTCTAATTATATTATATATTACACAAATCAGAATGGTTATAAACATATATATATTATATACACATACATGCATACATATATATATATATTATATATTATATTATATATATATATATATATATATATATAAATGGGTATATAGTTTTATCCTATACTAATATTATTATTTAAGAATGTGTATATATATCCTTCGCTTAATGTGTGTATTTTTGCTGTATATTAGTTTTGAATGTATATCTATTTCCTATATATTTCCTGAATTATTTCCCTTAATTCCTCTAAATAAACAAAATGATGGAATGGTGTTTTATTTATTTCTTTTGGTTGTATATAATATTAAGGAATAACTGGGGAGATGGGAATATATATATATATATATCAAATGACTGGTTACGCCTTCTAAGCCGACTGACGGGCTTCTAAGCCAACTGTCAAGAATATCTGTATAGCGCAATCTGACAGCTCAAACGATATATATATAATATATATATATATATATATATATATATATATATATATATATATATATATATACTGGATATATATCTGCCATTTACGCCTTCTAAACCGACTGATGGATTTCTAAGCCAACTGTTAAGAATATCTGAATAGCGCAATCTGGCAGCTGAAAAGTTTTATATTTATATACACACACACACACACACACACACACATCTGCTTCTAAGTCTTCTAAGCAAACTGGCGCATTAGGCCAACTGTCAACTGGCTGATTAAGCCAACTGGCTGCTTCAGCCAACTGGCGGATTTGAGTTCTAAGCCAAGTGAAGCTACCTGAGCTCTCAGTAAGCTTCTGCATCTGGCAGAAGCTGGATGGTCTTTTCCTCTCTCTCTCTCTCTCCCTTTGGGGGTGAGGCCGTCCCATCTTCTCTGCCAAAGAGGTTAGGTGGACTCCTCCAGCTTACTGGGGGGCTTCCCCCCTTTTTATGGCACCCTGGTGTTGGCACTGGGGAGGGGGTTGGCATCTGGCAACAAGGGGGTGGGGTGGGTGACACTGGAATTCATTTGATCAACATTGCAATTGCATATGTACTCTACTATTTTCCGGCCATACTACTGAAGCGAAAAACATCTAAAAAGGATGATGAGTATATGATAATGATGAGCAAGCGTAGTAGAAAGAAGACTGGTGGGTGGGGAAGGGGAATGAGGGAGTGTGGATGTTGGTTGTGTTATGTCTATTTTTGGTTCAAATTTACTAGTATATAAAAAGTTGTATTGTGGTAGCTGTTCATATAGACTTGCAGTAATCATAATGGAACCTTATCTATACTAATAATTGTCACGGTCGGACTTCCTGCGAAATTTTTTTCTCTGTTTCTTATGGCCGGCCAAACCACTGGCCAGATTTGGATGAGACTTGGGGATAGGGGTAACTGAGGCCGAGGAAAACCATGGGCTATATGGCCGTTGCCTCCGAGGTCATCTGAGGCCGCTGGAGGCCTCTGTATTGCGGATTGGTTGAAAGATACTAACATCATAGACAAAGATAGTGACATAAAATGGGCAGAGCTCTATCATAGATACGTCATAAAGTGGCCGGATTTCTAGCATATATATATATATATATATATATATATATAAACACAGGCTATGTGGCGTCGGCCTCTGAGGTTATATATATATATATATATATATATATATATATATATATATATATATATATATATATATGTGATGCAAACCCACAAGCAAAAAGAAAAATGATTCCAAGGCCTTTCGTGTATTCAGAAGTACACCTCGTTAGTGAATCATCCCCTGACGAGGTGTATTTCTAAATACACAAAAGGCCTTTGAATAATTTTTCTTTTTCTTTGTGGATTTGTATCATTCATTCTTTTCACGTGTTTAATTGTGAAATTCACCATATATATATATATATATATATATATATATATATATATATTATATATATATATATATCGAACCTACGGTAAAATTATTGAATGCCGGGTTATGTTAATTGAATGCTCGGTTAGGTCAACTGTACGCCCTTGACGATTGGTTAGATTAAGTCGTGATATTTCGTTAAAACTAACGAAAATATCACCACTTAAACTAACCAACCGTCAAGGGCATACAATTAACCTAACCGGGCTCTCAATTACCCTAATCGGGCATTCAATTACTTTAATCAGGCATTCAGTTGACCTAACCGGGCATATATATATATATATATATATATATATATATATATTAGGGTGTGTCAATTTTGGGGGTGAAATGACTAAATTGAAAATCATGTGATTTGGTAGCAATTTAATGTAATCATTTGGCATACAAATAATATCCTTGCTTCAAAACAATAAAAAATAATTCCTACCTACATCATTTTAATTCAAAAATTCCATTTTTCCGTAAATTCGTAACAAAATAACAAATGTGCGCAAACATCCTATCAACATTTAAAGTGGCAATAAGATATCATTCAGTCTTTATTTGAAGTAACCAATGCAGTCATGTCCTTTTTGCTGCTGTTCCTTGACATCAGCATTCGGCTTGCTACTTGCGTTTTGATGTAGCCTTCTCGCCTCTCGTGACTGTAAACTTGACTAGCTGCTTCTGTGACCATTTTCACACATCTCTCCACACTCTGAGTGTGAGAAGGCCACTTTGGCACTTGCATTAGGGCCTCTTTAAGTTGTGTTAAATCTTTGTTTGTTATACATGTTGTCAGTGGTGGCTCCAAAACTTCCGAACTCAAGTTAACTAATTCTGACAATTTCGTGGCATTGACGTTTATCGGAGGTACCTTCCTTGTCTGAACAGAGCAGTCTCCCAGCTGGTCATCATCTAGTGATGTTCCTCTAAGCTTTAGAATGATTTCCACAGCCTCAGTTCGCTCTTTGGTACATTGGCTGCAGAGTATTGCTTGCAAAACTGCCTCTGGCCTAGCATACCAAGCGGACCTTCTCACCACAGGTAACACGATGTCCACCACTACTTTCCTTTGGGTTCTCAGTAGCTGTAATTGAAACAAGATGTGGTTGGGCCCCTCCATCCACTTTGGATTAAGTTTTACATTGAACCAGTGAGGAAGATAAAACCCAATAATAAATTCAACAATCAACATCAAATTCTGTAGCATTTTGCCCTTCAGTGCATGTTTGGAAACCCAAATCCTGCAGAAACGAATCGCTGTACTTAACCAACGACTGTGACTTACGGGTCCAATCTCCAAGAGAGCCAGATTTTGAGGCAACTCTCCTGATCTGATTGCTTGAACAATACGATAAGCGTAAGATTGATCCGTGCTGAGGTCTTTGATAACTTCTTCAGACAACACTGGAAGGGGAGGGCCTACTTCGACCTTTGGAAATTTTGTATTTATTTCTAATTCCGTTGCTTCATCTAGCATGTTGCCAAGGGGGCCTGACCACTTGTTGTTGCTCTTTGTAGGACCATCAAGTTCCTGGATGAGACGACGAAGAGGTAGTTCCCCTGTGTGCAAATCACATACAATCCAAACAAGCCTTCTTCCAAGTTTTTCCTCTAAATGCGTCATAACACCGTCCTGCCATCCAGTGTTCACCGCAGTTGAGTCTCCACCAACGGCCTGCAGTGAACTGTCAAGTCTTCTTTCTTGAAACCAACATATTATTTGATCAGCAATTGCCTCTGCATATTTCTTGCCTTCCACTTCTGCTTCAGGAACAAAGTGAAACAAATAGCGGCCACCAGGTTCGGAACACACAGAGTAGTGTTCTTCTTTGATGAAGAACAAAAGGCAAGAGAGACCTTCCTCCTTCAAATCTTTTTCATGCTGATCAGATATTTCCTTCATTATTTTTTCTTGTGCTCTTCTTATCTTATTATGATCTATCACTAAGGATGTATCCTCTCGGCTGATGAGGCCTGCATCTATCGAAGCGGCAGTGGCAATCTCTGCAGTCTCTCGTAGCCCCGTATGGTGGCGAATACTAGCAAGGGCAATGTTTGAGATGTCTTTAGTGTTGTATTTCATTCTCTTCGGCGAAGGTTCAGATGGCATTTTGGAGCTATCATCTGATGTTGCTTCTTTCTGTTCATCTGAAGAGCTTTCAAAGAAGTGAGAAACCTCTTGATAGAGCTCTTCATCTCTTTGGGTGGCTTCTTCACTCTTCTTTTTTCTTCTTCTTTCTCCTCTCTCGGATTTTCTCTTTTTTCTTAGCAATAACAATCTGTTTTTGGTTTCTGAATAATCTGCCGAACCAATCTGCATACTTCCTTGGCCTCCTGCCTTTGTTCTCTGCGCCTTTATGAAAGCCAGCTCCAAACAGGGATCTTCTTCTCACGAGGACAGCGACAATCAATGTGAGGGTGAGGTTCTCTTCTGCTTGAAGGAGAACAATTGGCTTCAGAACACAACTCTATGGGACACTGGCAGTTAAAAATGTCAAGAAGAGTATCAAGTGTGTGCAGAAATTTATTTTTCTTTGCTAGTTTTCCTTTACCAATGATGTCTCAACTGCTTTGTGCCACAGCTTTGTTAATTTTAGCTCAATAATTCTATACTGATTGAGTACAGGTGGTTTGAATAACACATTAGCTTTTTTCCACTGATGCAGAAGAAGGGGAATCATGTCCCTTATGAGCTCTTTCTCTGTGTAGTTCCTTCTATCCTTTGTATTTTGTTCACGAAGGAGTAACCCTAGTCTCAGCATGTCTCGCACTGTTGGTAGTTCTGATACGGGAAGCTCCTTGCCTGTACCGACTAACAGGCTCAAGTGGCATGACGACTGACCTCTTTTCTTCAATTTTGGCATCTTAGGAATATCTGAAAAGAAAGAAAAACATTTAAGTATTTTATATCAATTACGATGTTTCAAAGTTTAGTCATTCGATGTTCTAAAGTTCAATAAAAAAATATTTCATGGGATTACAACATAATTAGACAGAAGAATATGATAATAATAAATAATTGTAATAATCAATAATCCATACTTACAGTTAAATTGTAGTATTCGTCTAGAAGAATAACTATGAAGTAGGTACAAGAGCAATAACAGCAAACCACCGTCTATGACATCTAAGCGGCAACTGAGGACTGAGAGTGAGGGACAGTTCTATTCATGTTGTGACTTGTACATTGTACAACAACTATATGACCTTGAAAACACTCCATATGCGATCAGTGGGATAATTCTGTGACAGATGAATAGTTAATCAATTTATGTCCTATTATTTAGTAAAAGAGTCAATTTCTGAAACTTTAAGGTAAAATTGATGTAGGTAAGGGTTATTTTATTTAATTTTGGTTGGCCATTTTCAAGTTTTGACATGGAAAGACTATATTTTCACTACCAAAATTGATTTGAAAAAAGTTGACAAAATTGACACACCCTAATATATATATATATATATATATATATATCTTTCAACTTCACCCGGGCAACGCTGGTTCGATCCGCTAGTTACTGTATAAGACCAGTAAACTACATGGAGTTCAACGCTGTTCACGATCATATTAATTGTTTATTTGTATGTCAATGACTGCACATTTAATTGTCCTTTAGATATACAGTATATGTCTGTCTTATATGTTCTTGGACTCGGTTGTCCCCCCTCCACCCCACCTTCCCCCATTTTGGGTACCTTGACTATCACTGCGGCGTTGCCACATGTATGGAGTCGTCTGTGAGGCGAGGGACATTACATATGCGGGCAACTGTACGAGAAAGAAATAACTGAAGATTTATATCCCTTGATTGGTTACAAATGTTTTCAGACACATTGTGACAGGAGAAAAGGAGGAGTTTCAATTCACGTACAACAATACCCCCTATTCGCAACCCCGATATTTGCAAACCCGCTTACTCGCAATTGATATATAAACACCCATATTCGATATTCGCAAAGCTTACCCCGCTTATTCGCAAAGTGAAACCTCGAATCACACAGTGAGGAGCTAACTAACGAGGACTTGATCGAGTTGGAGCAGCATCTGGCAATGGACGAAGATGAGTAGCAGGCTGAGGGTCCTCCTCCACGTTGACCCGAATGTGGAGAGGAGCATCACTGTCATCCGCAACGTCAAGAACGACATTCGAGCTTACTATGAGCTTCTGGAGAAGAAGAGGAATATGCCCGCCAACCGACACTTCATGCATTTTTCCAGCCCAAATTCTCTCCTTCTGCTGATGAGCTGCCACTCCAACTTCTTCAACCTCCAAGTCCGCGTTCCATAGGCTTCTTAGTCCTCGTTACCACAGCAGCAGTGTCAGTGCCGCCTCGAGTGGGAAGGCCGATGACCCTGGCCCCTCTTCACCCCAGTAACTCCTCACCCTCTCCGTCTCTTTATGCCAGCTCCGGTACGCCATTGACACTCACAGCAAAGGTAAATGCTAGTTTAACTGTTTTACACTCATTGTAGTATGTACACGAACGCATCCCCCTAATTACGTTGATTCTTATGGGGAAAATTGCCCCGATATTCGCAAAATCGTTATTCGCAATGACTTTTTGGAACGCATCCATTGCGATAACTCGGGTATTGCTGTATTTAGATCTATATCATGTACACAAATGACTGATCTTACATTATTGTCCGACACTGTTGAAACGTGCACGTAAATATAAACCTGAAAAATACAAATTTTAATATAATTGGTATCTACCGGTCTCCAAATGGAGGCTTCATCTATTCCTTGAGAATATAGACATTATTTCAGATCATAATAAAGTAAAACAGTCTGGGCGACTTCAATTCTGATCATTTAAAATATAATAATAATCTTTATACATTACTTAATACATTATTATACATTATACATTATTATACATTATCTTAATATATTACATCCATACTTGTTTACGCAATGTTGGGATTAACGTTTAATTTTTGTAGTTTAATTACAGTATTCTTATCTGAATATGCAGCTGGGAAGCATGAAGCTTTTCAGGCAAAAGTCTTTGAGATTCATTTCTATTTCTACAAAGGAAAATAAGAAATACTCGTATAAATAGAATTTGTGGAAAATAAAATAATGTTGCATTTAGTTAACTCTGTCATTACAAATAAAAATTGAAATAATCTTTAAAATAATCGAAAATGATAATAGAAATAATAATAAAAATAATAGAAAAGAAAAATGGTGAACAATACAAATCATGATACAATCTTAAAGTTACAAAGATACACATGAGTGAGGCATATTGTAACTATGGCGTAATATATTGGAAACTTTTAACATCGAATTTATATAGTTTATGAATGCACTCATTCAAGATTGTGAATTTTGCATATATAATAGGCGATTTTCATTGTTTAGTAATATTTACAAATTGCAATATATATATATATATATATATATATATATATATATATATATATATATATTAGTAGGCGTTTATAAAGTTTTTCCTCAGTGAGTTACGAAACGATATTAGCGATGGTGCTTGTCTGATGTTTATAGGTATAGCGTTCCAGATATCCGCCCCTTTGTAGGAGAGAGCATTTCCTGCTAGTTGCATGGAATAATTTGATTTATGTATGAAATCATTGGGAAGCCTTGTACGAGAATTATGATTATGGTTGATCTGATGGGGGGGGGGTAATCGCCCTGTAGATGGGCGAAGTATAGTTTCTATTATTAGCAACTTTAAACATACTGATACCGACAGTAAGTTTATACAGGTCATTTAGTTTTAGAATATAATATAAATAATGTTGCATTAATAAACGCAGAGACCCTAACCAACTCATTAAAAGAATAAAAACATGAATTTTGTCCAGATATTATGCGAGTAACACGTGTTACAATACCTATAAAACATTCGGATCTTTTCCGTTTGACTGCCGCCATTGAAACATAAGAGGTGAGTGCCCCCAGCTTTCTTTACTTAGCCTTATAAGGCTAACTAACGAAAATATCACGACCTAACCTAACCAATCGTTAGGTCAACTGTACGACCTTGACGATTGGTTAGGTTAGGTCGTGATATTTTTGTTAGTTAGTCTTATAAAGCTAACTAAAGAAGGCTGGAGGCCCTGATCTTCAGGTGATCCCCTTATTTTTCTGAGTACACGATTAAAACTTAAAAATTAAGCATGGATCTTGAAAGTAATTAAAATTGTTTATAAGAAACAAAATTTGAAGGGGAAATTAAGAAAAGCTTTTTTATAAAGTAACTTATTTTGTATCATCAAGACATTTCAGTTAAAATACAAAATACAAAAAGTTTAATTATGTTTCAATGGCGGCAGTCAAACGGAAAAGATCCAAACATTCAACCTTAATGGATTATGGCGTACATACAGGGTTGTTCAAACACATTTTTAAGGCCACTTTAATAAAATGACGTAATTCCTTGGATTTACAATAAACTGAAGAAAGTTGCTCACTTGATTCCAAAGGAAATTCCTCCCTGATCCTGATAGAGACATTCATATGGTTCTAGAAACACATTTAATTATATAGTCATAACGTAAATTATATAACCTTTTTAAAATACTAGTTCAGCATCTCAATCTACTACTACTACTACTACTAATAATAATAATAATAATAATAGTATGGCCACAGTCAACCACATTTACTAAAGCAAGTCTTTCGGTGTAGGCAATCCATTGGAAACTTCCCTTTATGTAACTTGCACGTCCCTAATGAGGAGGCTTATTGTGATCCTCTTACGCCAATAATTGCATCCTAATATCGGAGGACGAAAATTTTGCCTCAGTGAGGTTTTACCACCGCTTTCTCTCCACTTATTCATGCACAGTCGGGTTGTGTGAACGAGCAGGAAAGTATGGCTCTTGCACAGGCCGCACACCCAGATATATATATATATATATATAATATATATAATATATATACAGGGTGGGCCGAAAGTCTGGATCCATAGGAAAATATTTATTTTAATACATAAATTACAATAAATGGTAAATACTTAAAATGAATATCAACTTTAACTCGTAAATGCGTATCCGTGATACTGTACAGTGGTTCGTACTCCAGTATAAACAACAAATTATAACAAATGCTCAAATTGGCGGCCTCTGACATCGAGACACTTAGGGATGGAATTTATGATTTTTAATAATTCTTCGAATTGACGTTCTCGAGATGCGTGTTTCATTTGATAATCTTCTTGTTGACTTTACTGGACTATTCGTTAAAGTTTCACATACCATTGCAGAGGTATTTTCATCAGTTGCAGTTTTTGGACGACCAGAACGCCGTCGATCATGTACAATTCCTGTTTCTTTGAAACGTTTAAACAACTTGCCAACAGTCGCATGTGTTACTGGATGCTTATCAGGATGATTTCTATTGAATTCGGTAGCAACTTCTCTGTGAGTAGCGCCCTGTCTTGCGTACATGAGCACAAGTTCTACCCGGTCTTCTGTTGTTAGATTCGAAGCCATTTCTGGGCTGAAATAAAAAAGGATTTGAGTATTTATACTGGAGTACGAACTACTGTACAGTATCACGGATACGCATTTACGAGTTAAAGTTGATATTCATTTTAAGTATTTACCATTTGTTGTAATTTATGTATTAAAATAAATATTTTCCTATGGATCCAAACTTTCGGCCCACCCTGTGTATATATATATATATATATATATATATATATATATATAGATAGAGAGAGAGAGAGAGAGAGAGAGAGAGAGAGAGGCTTCTATATATAGAGAGAGAGAGAGAAAGAGAGAGGCCTATATATATAATATATATATATATATATATATATATATATATAATGTAAAGAACGACGCTTGTGTAGAAGAGCGTTCCGCACAAGATGAGGAGGAAGAACGAGCAAATGAAAAATGAAGTACCTCCCAGGAATCGAACCCGGGATCATCCAATTGCCGGTCGGATATGCTAACCACTGCACCAAGGACCCCGATTAGTCAATACCCGTAATTCTCCTACATACGATCGGAATCAAATGCCCTGAGGGGGCACCTTCGCATGCCGTACATATATACATTTTAAATGCAAACAACACACAGTATAATTAATGTAAAGAACGACGCTTGTGTAGAAGAGCGTTCAGCACAAGATGAGGAGGGAGAACGAGCAAATGAAAAATGAGGTAACTCCCAGGAATATATATATATATATATATATATATATATATATATGAAAAATTATTTCACGAAAGTGACACGTGAAAAATATTTATGATGAATAAAACCACGAAGGGAAAAGAAACACAAAGGGGTGCTCAAGCGCTTTCGTCTAATGACATCCTCAGGAACACTGGAGTGAAAGGACAGATCAAGGCAATATATAGGTTACAAAAATAAACATACATACATACATATTCATATATATATACATATATATATATATATATACACATATACATATATATAGTAAGCATAGAAAAAATTGTGGGAGGAGCAAACATTTGTATGGGAGATTGACACTTTTAGCACTTCAGCCGACATTCAATATAAATTCAAATGGCTTGTTTATGAAACAGGTCACAAAAGAATAAAGAAATAAAAATAAATATAAATATAAATTGAGAAAAAATTAATTACAAAATAGTGCCTTAGTGATATATATGTCACAGCCTAAATAACCATAAGAAATAAACCGGCAAATAAAAAAACCACAAATATATATATATATATATATATATATATATATATATATATATATATATATACATACACACATACACATATACATATATATAGTAAGTAAAGAAAAATTGTGGGAGGATAAACACATTTGTATGGGAAAAATGACACTTTTAGCACTTTGGCCGACCTTCAATATAAATTCAAATGGCTTGTTTATGGAACAGGTCACAAAAGAATAAAGAAATAAAAATAAATATAAATATAAAAAGTGCCTTAGTGATATATATGTCACAGCCAAAATAACCATAAAGAAATAAACCAACAGATAAAAAAAACAAAAATTGTAAGTGGAGTCTACAAATTCAAGCTCAAAAGGGAAGTTTACAATCAATTTAATAGATGATGCCAAATTGATATATATGTCACAAAGAAATAAAGAAATAAACCAAAAAAAAATTAAAAAATAAAAAAATAATAATAATAAATTGAAAAATAAATTTTAAGAGAGGCACACCAATTTATAAAAAAATTACCACAGGTTTTTTAGTTATTGTCTGAATCATGCATATTATAGTCACAAACGAATAAAAAAGTACAAGTAAATATAAATTGGAAAACAAAATGATGCCTAGATGATATATAAAGAACCATAAAAATATATACAACATATATACGGTATATATACGAAATATAAACGCAATATATACAGAATATATATATATATATATGCATAAGGGAAAAAATTACCAAAGATTTGTTTTTATAATTATTGTCTGAAAAAACGGTAGGTCGCAAAAGAATAAAGAAATAAAAATAAATATAAATTGAAAAAATTACAAATAATACACCTACACATGTATACCCGCATAACCAAATATATACATATACACACATATATACAAACACACACACACACACATATATATATATACACATACAAGCTTGACCTTCGCGAAATGAGAAATCATCGCGCAGAACCTTTGTGAGGTTGTAAGGTAAGGTAAGGTACATACACATATATATATATATATATACACATATATATACACATACATACATACATACATATACACACATATACATACACACACATTTAACTGCAATGACCACACACATACTCACATACACATACATACATACACATACACGCATACAGCAAAAAATTGAAAAATAAAATTGTAAGAGAAACCTACAGATTTATAAGGAAAAAAAAAAAAGACAAAAACAAATTTTTACCAAAGATTTAACAACCTGCCCTTTTTGTTTAAATCCATTCTGAAGGAATTCAGAGCAACGGGATCGAGTTGAAACAGACCTTTACTCATGTTAAGGTTATTTGTAAGTTGAATTATAGCCGACTCAAGAATATTTCTATTAACAATGTTGCTAGAGTGAAACAAAACTGAAACATTATTCCAATCAATACAATGGGATAACTCTGACAAGTGGACAAAAAGGGCACTGGACAACTGTCCCGTTCTAACGGAATATTGATGCTGTTTTACACGCGTTTGCAAATCCTTTCCCGTCTGACCTATGTAAAAGGAATCACATTGCTTACACCCAATTTTATAGATAATGCCTAAATTATTGGTAGGGCTATTTTTTACTATGATGTTTTTCACAATATTGTTATATGAAAAAACTACACTGATATCCAAAAGTTTAAGTACATTAGCAATGCCTAAGAAGCCCGGGAAAAATGGAAGTACAGTACTAAAATATTCTTTGACAAGGTGCGAGTGTTATTATTCACACGATAGAAGGTTCGTTTAGCCTTATTAAGACAAGATTCCATGAACGCAGATGGGTAACACAACTCACTTCCAATACCGTTGATATTTTCCAATTCGGCATCGATGTATTCCGGACTGGCGATCCTAAGAGCGCGGAGAAACATTGAGGAAAATATGGCCTTTTTAATAGGGGTGTCATGTCCAGAGTAAAAGTGTACGTAGGACAAATTGTTTTTTTTTTCCGATAGATACTAAACTTAAAACCCGGGCTATCCCTATGAACACGCACATCCAAAAACGGGATTGAGTTGTCTTGTTCCACTTCTAAAGTAAATTTAATGGAGGGGACTTGGTCATTTAACTGAAGGAGGAAGTCATCCAGGTCACGATTCATGGGCCAGATACACAAAATATCGTCGACGTACCGCAACCAAGGGATGCCAACCCCCAGGATTCTCGGAATGTAAGTTCAAAAAACTCCATATAAATATTGGAGAGAAGGGGCGACAAAGGGTTGCCCATGGCCATCCCAAAAACTTGTTGATAATGCTCGCCATTGAAAGTGAATTTACAATCCTTGATACAAAGCTTAATAAGCTCCAAAACAGTGTGTGCAGGTAATGGTAAATCAAAGTTATGTAATTCTCGGGCGAGAAAGTCAAGCATATCATCAATCGGCACTTTTGTGAACAATGAACAAACGTCGAAACTGATCAATCTATCGTTGGTATTAATGCGAACATTATTCAATTTTTCAGTGAGATCCATGGAATTTTTTACGTGTGAATCCGAGACAGTTCCAAGAATGGGGACAAAACATTAACAAGCCATTTGGAGAGTTTATAGGTAATAGAGCCCACCGAGCTAATAATAGGGCGCATAGGGTTACCCGGTTTGTGGGTTTTAATAAGACCATAAAGGTAAGGCAGAGCAGGTGAAGTGGACAAAAAAAGGGGAATTAAGTCCTTATGATCTTTGAGAATGCGTTTCAAGCCACTATTGAATGATTTGATGACATCATCCTGTGGGTTCTTCCTAAGTTTCACGTATGTGGCGGGGTCCTGAAGCAGCTCATTCATCTTTCCAATGTAATCCACTTTGTCCATAATGACTAAGGTGTTAGCCTTGTCTGCTTTAGTAATATGGAGCTCACTATCTTTTTTTAATTGTGAAAGGCTATTGCGGAAACGTTTAGGAAAGTTATCTTCGTAAGAAATATTCGCAGCACCATAGACAAGGCCTTTAACTATGTTAACCAAAAACTGAGGAAGGTTACACTGTTTTTCAAAACAAGCAAGACTATGACAAATTTGTAAAGCAGTAGGTTTTTTAACAATATAAAAGGACATACCAAATCCAAGGGCACTTTTTGCATCGTCACTAATGTTTTTCGAAGAAAGGTTCAAAACACACTTTGAGCTTGCTTTTTTACTCCACTGACTATTTCGAATGAGACTTTTAATTTTGCGATCCAAAATGTTTCGAAGTGAAGAAGTTCTCCGACGCAACTCGTTGTAAATTTCATCAAACAAAGGTTGGATCCACGGTTGGGGAATAACAGTCAAAACATTACGTTTGGCAATGCCTAAATTTTTGAAGGTGGACCACTCATTTTGTCTGGTGACTTCAATATGTTTCTTTAAAATTACTCTGCTAAAGTTGTTGAACGGATGGTCGTCCATTTCTCTGAGGCGAATCGGAAGGAGGGACTTGGGAAGGACCTGCTCCTCCAGACAATTAGTAAGAAACTTTCGTCGGATCCGAATTGCATGCCCCTTCATTAATGTAGAAGAAAACACAGACACAAACGGGGACAATAGAGGGAACAGCAAGGCGAAGGAACGCGTGGTGTTCATTATATGAAAAATTATTTCACGAAAGTGACACGTGAAAAATATTTATGATGAATAAAACCACGAAGGGAAAAGAAACACAAAGGGGTGCTCAAGCGCTTTCGTCTAATGACATCCTCAGGAACACTGGAGTGAAAGGACAGATCAAGGCAATATATAGGTTACAAAAATAAACATACATACATACATATTCATATATATATACATATATATATATATATATACACACATATACATATATATAGTAAGCATAGAAAAAATTGTGGGAGGAGCAAACATTTGTATGGGAGATTGACACTTTTAGCACTTCAGCCGACATTCAATATAAATTCAAATGGCTTGTTTATGAAACAGGTCACAAAAGAATAAAGAAATAAAAATAAATATAAATATAAATTGAGAAAAAATTAATTACAAAATAGTGCCTTAGTGATATATATGTCACAGCCTAAATAACCATAAAGAAATAAACCGGCAAATAAAAAACCACAAATATATATAATATATATATATATATATATATATATATATATATATATATATATATATATACATACATACACACATACACATATACATAATATAGTAAGTAAAGAAAAATTGTGGGAGGATAAACACATTTGTATGGGAAAAATGACACTTTTAGCACTTTGGCCGACCTTCAATATAAATTCAAATGGCTTGTTTATGGAACAGGTCACAAAAGAATAAAGAAATAAAAATAAATATAAATATAAAAAGTGCCTTAGTGATATATATGTCACAGCCAAAATAACCATAAAGAAATAAACCAACAGATAAAAAAAACAAAAATTGTAAGTGGAGTCTACAAATTCAAGCTCAAAAGGGAAGTTTACAATCAATTTAATAGATGATGCCAAATTGATATATATGTCACAAAGAAATAAAGAAATAAACCAAAAAAAAAATTAAAAAATAATAAAAAATAATAATAATAAATTGAAAAATAAATTTTAAGAGAGGCACACCAATTTATAAGGGAAAAATTACCACAGGTTTTTTAGTTATTGTCTGAATCATGCATATTATAGTCACAAACGAATAAAAAAGTACAAGTAAATATAAATTGGAAAACAAAATGATGCCTAGATATATAAAGAACCATAAAAATATATACAACATATATACGGTATATATACGAAATATAAACGCGATATATACAGAATATATATATATATATATATGCATAAGGGAAAAAAATTACCAAAGATTTCTTTTTATAATTATTGTCTGAAAAAACGGTAGGTCGCAAAAGAATAAAGAAATAAAAATAAATATAAATTGAAAAAATTACAAATAATACACCTACACATGTATACCCGCATAACCAAATATATATACATACACACACATATATACAAACACACACACACACAATATATATATACACATACAAGCTTGACCTTCGCGAAATGAGAAATCATCGCGCAGAACCTTTGTGAGGTTGTAAGGTAAGGTAAGGTACATACACATATATATATATATATATATATATATATATACACATATATATACACATACATACATACATACATATACACACATACATACATACATATACACACATATACATACACACACACTTAACTGCAATGACCACACACATACTCACATACACATACATACATACACATACACGCATACAGCAAAAAATTGAAAAATAAAATTGTAAGAGAAACCTACAGATTTATAAGAAAAAAAAAAAAAAAAAAAAAAAAAAAAAATTTTTTACCAAAGATTTAACCTGTGGTAATTTTTCCCTTATAAATTGGTGTGTCTCTCTTAAAATTTATTTTTCAATTTATTATTATAATTTTTTATTATTTTTTTATTTTTTTTTGGTTTATTTCTTTATTTCTTTGTGACATATATATCAATTTGGCATCATCTATTAAATTGATTGTAAACTTCCCTTTTGAGCTTGAATTTGTAGACTCCACTTACAATTTTTGTTTTTTTTATCTGTTGGTTTATTTCTTTATGGTTATTTTGGCTGTGACATATATATCACTAAGGCACTTTTTATATTTATATTTATTTTTATTTCTTTATTCTT
Organism: Bathynomus jamesi; assembly: GCA_023014485.1. Taxonomy (NCBI): domain Eukaryota; kingdom Metazoa; phylum Arthropoda; class Malacostraca; order Isopoda; family Cirolanidae; genus Bathynomus; species Bathynomus jamesi. The sequence goes on along the minus strand of JAJOZX010000242.1, from coordinate 534,821 downwards.
TTGTGACCTGTTCCATAAACAAGCCATTTGAATTTATATTGAAGGTCGGCCAAAGTGCTAAAAGTGTCATTTTTTCCCATACAAATGTGTTTATCCTCCCACAATTTTTCTTTACTTACTATATATATGTATATGTGTATGTGTATGTATATATATATATATATATATATATATATATATATATATATATATATATATATATATGTATGTATATATATTTGTGGTTTTTTTATTTGCCGGTTTATTTCTTTATGGTTATTTAGGCTGTGACATATATATCACTAAGGCACTATTTTGTAATTAATTTTTTCTCAATTTATATTTATATTTATTTTTATTTCTTTATTCTTTTGTGACCTGTTTCATAAACAAGCCATTTGAATTTATATTGAATGTCGGCTGAAGTGCTAAAAGTGTCAATCTCCCATACAAATGTTTGCTCCTCCCACAATTTTTTCTATGCTTACTATATATATGTATATGTGTGTATATATATATATATATATATATGTATATATATATGAATATGTATGTATGTATGTTTATTTTTGTAACCTATATATTGCCTTGATCTGTCCTTTCACTCCAGTGTTCCTGAGGATGTCATTAGACGAAAGCGCTTGAGCACCCCTTTGTGTTTCTTTTCCCTTCGTGGTTTTATTCATCATATATATATATATATATATATATATATATATATATATATATGTATGTGCATAGTATATGCTGCACACCCATAAGGAAAAATAAAAAGCGATTCCAAAGTCTTTCGTGTATTCGACAGTACGCCTCATCAGGGAATAAAAGGAAAAGGCAAGAAGACGAAAATATGTTTGTGTGCAGTGTACCGGTACATAAAATAGTTAGGAAGGACCAGTAAACAATTTTAATTGTTTTCCTTTAATTTTTTTCCTTTAATTAATTTCCTTTAATCAGTACTGATTAAAAGGAAAATATATTTTAACAAGATGTGGTCCATTTTATACGTTCTCGAATTGTTATCGAAATTATTTATAAAGTATATGAATACACACTCCACAATGTTCTTTTCACTTGTCTTTTTTTTACATGAGTTTTAGAACTTTCCGAATTAATACTTTGACTATACGTATACATATGGTTGAACAATGTATTATAATTATTTGTCTTTCTACAGGCATATGTATGCTGTTTTACTCTGACATTTAAAGTTTTCCCAGTTTGACATATAAAAACTGAGGAACATTGCTTACATCCATTTAAGTAGACACAGCCAGCTTCATCATCTTGGTTCTTCTTTATTAGGCGAGATTTAAAAATTTTTTTACTTAAAGACGACGGAAATTCCAATTGTTTTAAGTAAGGTCGGAAAATGTTTAAAATTTACATGATAGGAGAAGCTAAGGATATTTTTATTATGATCAAATTCTTTCTGAGTTACATTATTATAATACCTTTTATTTTTAGCTTTGCTAAAACAATTTTCTAGAAATAGAATAGGATCACATTTTTTAATACCAATGTTCATAGTATTGCATAACTCGGAATCTGAATCAGTACTGACAACTCTTAATTCTCTGAGAAACATAGAAGAAAAAATTGAAGATTTTTATCGGGGAGTGAGGGTCAGAATGAAAGTGAACATACGAGTTAGTATTAGTAAGATTCCGAAAAACTTCAGACTTCAGAAAACTATCGGGAACTGGGGAAACTTTAGACGTCATAGTAAAACAGCATAAATATGCCTGTAAAAAGTCAAATAATTGTGATGCATTGTTCAGCTATGTGTATAGATATAATCATAGTATTAACTGGGAAAGTTCTAAAATTCTAGTGAAAAATAAAGACAACTGAAAGGAATATTCTGGAATGTGCATTCATATATTTGATGAATAATTTCAATAAAAGCTCGAGAACGTATGAAATGGAACACATTTTGTTAAAATATCTTCTTTCTTTACTCAATGCTTGTTAATGTTTTGCTAATTCCTCCTATTTTGTTTGCGCTGTGTATATATATATATATATATATATATATATATATATATATATATACTGTATATATAAAGTTATAAAAGTTTAAACGTTCTTTCTCGAAAAACTTTCCTTTTGTATAACTAACGGACTGATTCTAAAATTCCACTGATGGAATTTCGGTGGATAAAATATATTAACTTCGGTATTTGAAACGGCTAGAATTATAATGTAATGGATACAGTATGAATACACCTGTACAGTGTGTGTGTGTGTGTGTGTGTGGTGTGTGTGTGTGTGTGTGTGTGTGTGTGTTTTCGAGCGTAGGTGTTAATAATAACTTTTTTGGTTCATATGAAGCAGAACTAAATTTTACATGAATATCAGTACTTACTTACAAATTATTAAATTCATATAGACGCAATAATTATGCTTTGGGTTGTTTAACCTTTTTCGGTAACTACCTAAATGAATGAAGCTGAAGCATTTAGTATTAATTTTGATGAAAACTTTAGTTTCAAAGGTCATACATGCAATATATCTGATCCGTATTATCAAGTATCGTACTTATATTTAGTGTTAATGATAAAAAATTATGAAGATGCACTCATTACCCGATATAACTTGTACATTCGTGTACACTCATCATATACTCGTACTGCACCACAACATGGATTAGCGAATAATATTCTTTAAAAGTAACCCATAAAAATGGTTATTAATGATATAGACGTCGGGCTTCTAAGTACAATCTCCAAATTTGCAGACGATACGAAATTAGGAAGTAGTGTAGGTACTGAGGAGGGCGTAAGAACGCTTCAGAATAATCTTGGCAGGTTGGGCGAAAGGTCTGCTACATGGCAGATTCCATTCAACTTGGACAAATGTAAGGTAATGTAATGCACACAGGTTATAAAAACCTGAAGACCGATTATTCTCACTTGGGAAGGAACTTGACTGAGACCGATGTAGAGAAAGACTTAGGAGTCTATATCACTAATGATCTGAAACCGTCGAAGCACTGGGCAGAAGTCAAAAAGAGAACCTTTAAAATATTAGGTTATATTAAAAGAGATTTTCAGTTTCGGAATAAGGAGACTGTAATGTCTCTTTATAATTCACTAATCAGATCTCAACTGGAATACTCTGCGCAGTTTTTGTCTCTATCCCTCAGGAAGCATATAGAAAGGTTAGGAAGGGTACAAGCAAAGGCTACAAAATTGATCCCTTCAATGAGAATGCAAAACTACCAACGGAGATTGGAGCGCCTAAATCTGTTTATCTTAGAGACAAGGAGGTTGCGCGGTCAGCTTATTCAAGTCTTCAAGATGCTCAATGGAATAGACAGGGTACATTACAGAAATTTCTTTTCACTTAATGCCAATCCTACAAGAAATAATGGGTTTAAACTGGAGCTAAATACATTTAGGACCTCTGTCTACGAGAATTTCTTTTCCTATAAAATAGTTAATATCTGGAACCAACTTCTCTCAGAAGTTGTTTCAAGCCAAAGTGTAAATGTATTTAAAAATAGGCTAGACAAAGTACTAAATACTCTCATGGTTTAAGACTAAAACATAACGTAACTCTGCAGGAGTTCGCTTGCACGGTGTCTCTGTGGGCATGCTAATTATACTGTACAGCTTTTTTATATATTCTCCACTTTCCTGTAAAATTCCTTGGCTACTTTTTGAGGTTCAAGGTATTTTCCTCAACCTTTTAACATACCTGCCTCTGGAAGGGAGGAAGTGAGTGAGGGGAGAGAGCTTTATACTTTCCTCTCCAGTTTTCTACTACTGCTAGAATAGTTGAAAGAAAAATAAACTTGTTTAATAGCAGGAACCCCCCAGAGTGGCCCGGAGGGTCTTTGATGCTTCCACTTGTCCTTGTAACTGCTTGTAACTCTCTCTCTCTCTCTCTCTCACTCTCTCTCTCTCTCTCTCTCTCTCTCTCTCACTTTCTCTCTTTCAGTCTCTCCCTCTCTCTCTGTCTCTCTTTCCCTCTCTCGGAGTATAAAGGTTATGCGCATTTCTTCTGGATGTTGTAAACTTTATACTTGGGGTGTGACAGCCCTCCAGTCCCGAGTCGTGGGATTCTAGAGAAATTGGCTGCCAGTTCCTTTAGGTTCTCTCTCTTTTTCGGGAGGGCGGGTGAAGTATGTTGTACAATCCTGTCTCGTGGGTTACTAGGACCCCATCCCATCCCTACTCTGTCCTTTTAGCTTACGTTAAGGATGTTCTCCTCTGACTGAAAAAAAAATTTAAAAAAAAATTCTTTTAGTATTGTCTTTTGCTCTTCTTTTACCATTAGGACCCTACTGCTACCTCATGCGTGGGAAGAGAGGCTTTGGAACCTCTATAAATAACACCATTTAACGCTCGTAGGTTGTGAGAGACTGGGATGGAGGGGTCCCAGGCGTTGGGGCGCGATGAATGGAGTGTGGCTAGTGCCCCGTTAAGCCCATTCCTAACGCGTAATGGCCTGACCAGCCCCCTGCGACCGTTCTTTGGTGACCAATTGATGGTGCTTGGCTGTACTGCTCTGAGGTGAATGAGCTTTACTGCCCAGCTGGCTGCCAGGCCAGCGTAAAGTCTCGGGCGTAGCCTCTGGGTCTGGTGGGATATCCCTTGAACACTGGATTCTAAGAGTCTGGCCGCTTGTGAGTGACTAGTAAGACTTAGTAAGGGGCTGCATCTCGCTGTCGCTCCTGGCGGGAAATCCGTGATGCCTGCGTCGCGAGTGTCTGTCAGTTGGTAGCTGCGACACGTTTGGGACTGTCGGGCCCTGGGGAGACCTTTGGTCGGTGCGGCAGCAGGAGAGGTGTAGTCTTCTGGAAGGGATGAACGTCACTTGCAAATAGGTGGATGCGTCTACGCGCGGGAAGAATTCACACCCCCCTTCCTTTTTTATATACTGGTCACAACGTTTTTGATAGTTTTCATTGCTAGAATGCTTTATCTTATTCAGAGTATTCAGAGTTCGAAAAAAAAATAAAATTACAATGACTGGACCGCAGAAATTGAAGGCTGAATGTGCGAGGTGTGAAGTAAACCAGTGGGTGACGAACTTCAAAGAAGCTTGCTTCGCGAAGATCAACCACTCCAGCATGTGCCGCTTTTGCGAACTCATGCGGTTTTACGAGAAGTTAGAGGAGAGAGTCCGGCGGCTCGAGTCGTCCAGACCGGCTGTTGGAGGTGCGGCGGTCACTGATGCGGCTGCGCCCTCCACCCCGGTGCTCATTGATAGGATAGCTGCCATGGAAAGGCGGTCCAGCGATGGACTGGACAGGGCTCGGGACAGCGGAGAAAGGGTAGAGGTGCAACTGGGGGCTAGGATACAAAATCAGTGTGAAGAATCGCCAGCGACCCACGTGGAATGCACGGAACCGCGGCGCAAGGTGGAGGGCGTAAAGAAGAGGCTGATAGAGAAGGGTGGGAAGGGGTCGATAAAGTAAAAGGGTGGAAAGGGGCCTACTGATGGCCTAAAGAAACCGAAGGATGTAGCTACCGGTCGGGGTGGGTCGGGTGGAGTAACTGCGTTTATGGGTGGCGACGGGTTTCGAAAGGTCTCGGGCAAGAAGGCTGCGAAGCCGAAGCCTGAGACCCCAGTTGCCCATGTCAGGACCTCCAACCGCTTTAGTCTCCTGTGCTCGGAGGAGGAAGACACCGTTTTGATTGGGGACTCGCAGATCAGGGGCCAGGAGAAGTACTTTGCTTCTGCAAACGGGGACGGGAGGAAGGTAAGGTGCTTACCTGGGCGGGGAACGGCGCACTTAAGGAAGGAGGTAGAGAAGGTGCGCGTGGCTAGTCGGAGGACTGCGATCGTTGTCCACGCTGGTGGCAACGACCTGTTCCTCAAAGGCGGTAGCTACCGGTCGGGGTGGGTCGGGTGGAGTAACTGCGTTTATGGGTGGCGACGGGTTTCGAAAGGTCTCGGGCAAGAAGGCTGCGAAGCCGAAGCCTGAGACCCCAGTTGCCCATGTCAGGACCTCCAACCGCTTTAGTCTCCTGTGCTCGGAGGAGGAAGACACCGTTTTGATTGGGGACTCGCAGATCAGGGGCCAGGAGAAGTACTTTGCTTCTGCAAACGGGGACGGGAGGAAGGTAAGGTGCTTACCTGGGCGGGGAACGGCGCACTTAAGGAAGGAGGTAGAGAAGGTGCGCGTGGCTAGTCGGAGGACTGCGATCGTTGTCCACGCTGGTGGCAACGACCTGTTCCTCAAAGGCGGTAGGGTAGGTCTTACAGAAGGGATCATCACCGAGATCATGTCTCTTGCAGATGATCTAAAACTGAAGACAGACAGGGGAATGTTAATGGGTATTTTACCGCGAATGAATGCCAGTGACCACGCGCTCAGTAAGGTCATTGGCATCAACGAGAGGGTGCAAGACTTGTGCGTCCCGCTGGGCGTGAGGTTTATTGACCCCTTCGATGCATTTTCGGGTAGGTGGGACCTTTACCAGAGGGATGGTGTCCACCTCAATAACAAGGGTAAAGGTGTGCTAGGCGCGCTGCTCGACCGGCACCTATACAGAATGGTGAGGTCGAGTCCGGGGAGAGATGATGGGCCCCCACCGAGGGGAGATGATGATGAGCCGGTGGCCGAGGGGAGATGATGATGAGCCGGTGGCGGACATACCTTCAACTGAAGGGTGCGTCCAGATACAGGTGGGTGACTCTACTTCCACGTTGGAGGGGGCTCAGGCTCCTGCGGAAGTTGCCCCCTCGTTAGTGAGGGGCTCTTCAACTCCCGACAGCCCTGGCTGTTCGGGAAACGGGTCGTGCTAGGGGGCGGTCAGAATAGGGAAGGCTCCCTCCGTGCAATGCTTTTTAATGCTAGGTCGATTAGGAACAATTTTTGCGAGCTACGGGCGCTCTTAGCATCAGAATACCAGGATATCGTTGCTATCACCGAGTCCTGGATTCATACTGATCGTAGGGACTACGTTGGGGAGTTCGAAATTCCCGGGTATAGAATGTTTCGCAAAGACCGCACCCGTGGGGAGGGGGGTGGGGTACTAATATACGTCAGGGACACGTTCAGTGCGGTTGACTGCCAGTTCCGGTCGGAACGGGAGCTGCTTGGCGTCGATCTGAACGTGGGAGGAACGAACTATAGGTTAATCTTGGTGAACAGACCTCCGCATCTCCTCCTCGAGGAGGATACAGCCCTGTACACTGAACTCAGTAGCCTGCTAGGGGATAGGGTGTGTGTAGTTTTAGGAGACTTCAACTGTCGCGGCATAAAGTGGGAAAACAGGACTGCTGATGCTGAAGGGAGGAGGCTAGTTGACTTTGCTGATGAGAACTTCCTCACTCAGTGGGTCAATGAGCCTACACGAGGCGAAAGCGTTCTAGACTTAGTATTCACGACCGAAGACAACCTCGTCACTGGCCTCACCGTTGACGAATCGTTGGGCGGGAGTGATCACGGTCTGATTAGGTTCCGTGTGTGCGTCCCTCGGGTGAAGCGTAGTAACTCGAGAGACAGTAAGCTCGATCTACGGCGGGTGGACTTTGTTAGCCTCCGGGATAGCGTAGGTGAGATGGTGTTAGAGGTCTGCGGCGATGTTGAGGGAGTGTGGAGTGCATTCCGGGACGAGTTTATGGAGCTGCAGTCTGCTGCCATACCCTCAAAACCGGTCACCCCTCCTTCAACGCAGCCTAAGTGGTTCAATCGTGACATCGCTTCGGCTATCCGAAATAGGAAAGTAGCGTATAGGAGGGCGAAGGCCAATCGTTCCCATGAGAACACTGAAGCGTATGTCCGCCTGTGTAGGGAAGTGAAGGCGAAGGTTAGGCTAGCGAAACGTAACGAAGAAGTACGGGTGGCAAGCCTCTGCAAGGGGAACCCTAATGAGTACTTTGCGGGTGTGTTCACCAGGGAGGACACCCGCATCATCCCCGAGCCAGGCGTCAGGCACGAAGGTGCTGGCATGGATAGTGTTCGATGTACCGCGACAGTCGTTGCCGATAGAATAGACAAACTGAGCGCGTTTAAGGCTCCTGGGCCAGACCAGTTTCTCCCCAGAATGTTGCGGGAGGTGCGCGACCAGGTGGCTCCCCACCTGGCTACAATCTTCAACAAATCTTTGGAGACGGGCCAGGTGCCTGGTGACTGGAGGGAAGCCAACGTGACCCCTATCTTTAAGAAAGGGGATCACGAAAGTCCAGGGAACTATCGTCCCATTAGTCTCACTTCAGTTGTGGGTAAATTATTAGAGGGGATAATAGCGGATAGGATCGTTGACCATTTGGATTCCTACAAGCTGCTTGGGGACTCCCAACATGGGTTTAGACGGCATAGGTCGTGTCTCACCAACTTGCTCGAGTTTTTCCACGTCATGTTGAGTGAGTATGATAAGAGTAGGGCGATTGATATACTTTATCTCGACTTTCAGAAAGCCTTTGATAAGGTACCTCACTGCCGGCTAATGGCGAAAGTGCGCGCGCTTGGTATCGGTGGGGAAATAGGTAGGTGGACTGAAAACTGGCTGAAGAATAGGCGGCAGAGGGTTGTAATTAAAGGGGTTAGTTCGGGTTGGGCCTCGGTCACTAGTGGGGTTCCTCAGGGTTCCGTTTTGGGGCCGCTGTTGTTTATCATTTACATAAATGATATAGACGGTGGCATCGTCAGTCGGATCGCCAAATTCGCTGATGACACCAAGCTTGGGGCCAATGTTGGGACGCCCGAAGCGATCGAGGAACTGCGTGCGGACCTAGGTAGGATAGGAGAGTGGTCCGGAAAATGGCAAATGCCGTTTAACTTGGGTAAATGCAAAGTGATGCACATTGGCTATGCCAATCCCAAGTCGGACTACTTGATGTTGGGGAACAATATCGAGGCGACTGATTTGGAAAAGGACTTGGGTGTGCTAATCAGCAGCGACCTTAACCCTTTAAGCCCTGAATTTTTTGTAGGGTTAAGTTATGAATGCGTGTATTTGAAACGTTAGCAATTGGCATCTTCAGTCCTTAAAGGGTTAAGTTTACTAAACAGTGCGTAGAGGTGGAAAAGAAAGCCCAGAAGCTGTTGGGTTATATCAGGAGGCAATTTCAGTTTCGGAACAAGGAGATTGTGCTCTCTCTGTACAATTCCCTTGTTCGGCTGCACCTGGAGTATGCACTGCAGTTCTGGTCGCCCACCCTCAGGAAAGATATTGAGAGGCTGGAGCGGGTGCAGGCGAGGGCCACAAAGTTAATCCCTTCCGTTAGGCATATGGGCTATAATCGACGATTATGCGCCCTGAACTTGTTTTCGCTGGAAATTCGGAGGCTGCGCGGTCAACTGATCGAGGTTTTCAAGCTCTTACGCGGGTTGAACGATGTTGATTTTAGAAGCATGTTTAGTTTAAATGATAACCCAACTAGCAACAATGGTTGGAAGTTGGATTTGAAACGGTTTAGGACTAGTGTCTGTGGTAATTACTTTACATATAAGATCTGTGACACGTGGAACAGGTTACCTTCAGAAGTTGTGAACAGTTCCTCTGTGGATCATTTCAAGAAAAGGTTAGACCAAATCTTGCACACTATTTGTGTGTAGAAAATTTTCCCTGGCACCTGTTGCCATTGGTACCTCCTCGGTATGGGCTGCAAGGCCTTTTGGGGTACTTCTTTTCCTTGTAACTCCTTGTAACTCTCTCTCTCTTTCTCTCTGACATCGCTTCGGCTAGCCGAAATAGGAAAGCTGGGTATAGGACGGCGAAGACCAATCGTTCCCATGAGAACACTGAGGCGTATGTCCGCCTGTGCAGGGAAGTGAAGGCGAAGGTTAGGCTAGCCAAACGTAACGAACAACTCCTGGTCGCAAGCCTCTACAAGGGGAACTTTAAGGAGTTCTTCAGTTATGTTAATAGTATAAAGCCCATTAGAAGCATGATAGGCCCGTTAAAGGACCACCGCGGCGCGCTGTGAACCTCCGACGCGGATATCGCTTCTGTGCTGAATGAGTACTTTGCGGGAGTGTTCACCAGGGAGGACACTCGCGTCATCCCCGAGTCAGGCACGAAGGTGCTGACCTGGATAGTGTTCGGTGTACCGCGACAGTTGTTGCCGATAGAATAGACAAACTGAACGCGCTTAAGGCTCCTGGGCCGGACCAGTTCCTCCCCAGAGTCTTGCGGGAAGTGCGCGATCACGTGGCTCCCCACCTGGCTACAGTCTTTAACAAATCGTTGGAGACGGGCCAGGTGCCCGGTGACAGGAGGGAAGCCAACGTGACTCCTATCTTTAAGAAAGGGGATCACGAAAGTCAGGGATCTATAGTCCCATTAGTCTCACTTCGGTTGTAGGTAAATTATTACAGGGGAGTAGAGGTTTGTAAAAATGTCGAATGCAAATCAATTGCTATGAAAGATGGTCAATGTTGCAAAAGGGGAGATGAGGTTAGGGGAGTGGGGGAGGGTGTTCACCAAGGGGAGGGGTTTAGCACCCCAAGTTGCATGAAGGGGGGAGAGGGGGTTTGAAGGGAGGCCCCCGGTAAAGACCTCCCCAAAGGGGTAACCTAACCTGACCCTAACCTAAGAGAGAGAGGAGAAGATGTTCTTGCTGGCATGTCTCGTCGCATACTGAAGTTCTTGACAGCCTCAGTTGGCTTTGAAGGTGTAATCAGCCAGCTGCCTTAGAAGGCTTAATTCGCCAGTTGACTTAGAAGGCAATATATATATATACATATATATATATATATATATATATATATATATATAATAACTTTTGTAGTGCCGTTAATTGTAGAATAGTTGCCAGATTACGCTATTTATTTGATTTGTGTATTGGAGAGATGTTCTCATTGCCACGGCTCAACTCATAATGAAGATCAGCCATCAGCATCAGTTGGCTTAGAAGGCGTAATCAGCCATTTGACTTAGTGTATACACATATATTAATGGAGAGGAGATAGTGCAAAAAATGTAGAGCTAGCCAGTTGGCTTGTTTAGAAGACAATATATATATATATATATATATATATATATATATATATATATATATATATATTTATTTATCCAAGCACATATACATAAAAAAATAATGTTGTGTGTGTGTGTGTATATATATATATATGTGTGTGTGTACACATCGACGCACATGTTTCATTAAAGCAGATAATATCGCTTATATATACTTTGAATAATAAAACACCACTTCATCATTCTGTTTATTTAGTTGCAAAGCGAATTATTTAAGATAGAAACATTTATTTAGCATATTTATTCGAAAATATATACGAAATAAATATATAGGAAATAAATATACAATAAAAAATAATAATAGTAGAAGAAATCTATATACTCCAAAAAATACATACTTTAAGCGAGAAATAAATATACAATAAAAAATAATACTAGTACAGTAGAAATCTATTTGCACGTTTAATGTATATACGCGCATCTACACGCTTATATATAAGCATAAAAAATAATAATAGTACAGAAAAAATCAATATACACGTTTAATATATGTACGCGCATCAAAAAATACAGTTTCATATAAACTTAAAAAATAATAGTGCAGAAGAATTCCAATACATGGATAATATATATATATATATATATATATATATATATATACTGTGTATATATATATATAAATACGCGCTTTTTAAGTTCTACAGCACTTAAATAAAACACAAAACTCACACGTAATCGAATCCACAGTTACATCCTCGTTGCTTAGTACGATACAATAAATACGATTTAACATTATTTCAGCACTCAAAGTATGTGGATGTCTATATTCAATATAAAGGGCTTTCAGATCGTTTAACACCATTTTTGTACCCACTTTACAATTGGGTGGCAAGTTATCACTCTCTTTAAACACGGATAGAATACATTCAAAAGCATGCACAAAGAGGACATCGTTTGCCACAACACACAAATTCATTATTAAATTCAAGTTTATAAATACTCCTTTCCGAACGAGAGTTTATTTTTTCAAATCCGAGCCTTTCAGCCTTGAACTCTTCTTCACAACACATAACGGCAATTGAAGTAATCATCGAAATCGTGCCGACAACTGACCATTATATAAAGAAATGGTTCTTCAGGGTGAACAGTGTAGGTGAGCTCAGCCCTGTACCGCTCAAGTCCTTTGTACCAAAGTTCGTGATATTTCGAAAACTCTATATCTTTTAAATACGCATCCAACTCCAAACCATTCTCGCCTTGCTCCTCCCTACACTCAGTAAAATCGTCGAGCAGAGCGGTGTACGCGTATTCGAGAACCGTATCAAAATAAAGCATATCGATAACACCCACGTCTAATATAGGTTTTACTTTGCGGAAACCGATGAATTCAAACATTCTGTCGGGAATGAAACGGTTTCGCGTTGGGATAATGACATTATTGTCAACTGTATTCGTCCACATCAACCATATATCAAGGCATGGCTGGTTTCGATTTATACACAACGTACAAATAACGGCGTATGAGAGTGCATCACTCATCTGCTCTCTTTTTGTCCCTACACCTGCAGGTATTTTATAACGATCCTCGCCCTACTTCTCAACCACCACGAAGATTCTGTTCATCTCCTCAACACTTAAATAAATAACATTCCGTTTACCAGAGTTTGATTGTCTACATGTCGTTTCAAGTAAATAATTAAGAGCGCCGGTTTTACGCCCGAACATACGCACTGACTTCGTCACGGACACATCGTATACGGCATTGAGGATACTGCTCAACGGAAGCTCCATCGTTTTCTATTGTGAGGAGAGCACGTCCAGTCGGGTCAATCTCTGAGGTGACTATGAGCTGCCGGTGCGCGGTTTGGCTCGGCGGGTGGTGTGGGGTAATGAGTCACACGGGCGCGTCATACCATGCGTTAGTGATTCGTGCACGGAGTTGTCCCAACATGAAAGAACCAAATATTTTTAACCCATTATGCCTAGCAATCAGAATTTTTCCGATACATGAAGTAATATCAGCTTTAATGTTTTATCACTCCCCGGAAACATACATCTTCGTTCATTTTCTTCACACATTCTTTTGCATCAATGAAAAAGCTAGCATTAGCTCTACTAACAATGTTTGGCTCATTTTATTCATGTGAACAGTTGTTTTCCTCCATGAATTTCGTCAAATCCACCACTAGGAATCGCCTTGGCACAGATATAAGTGCTGCATGTGTGACTAAAGACAACTAAATATAAACCTCGGATCAAAACATTAGCAGCTAAAATCCAACAAGTTTCTCACTAAAAATAGTAAGTAAATGAAATATAAATTATTGTGACCCAATTTCGTTTTTTTTTAAATCAAAAGTAACAAAAATGACCCCAGCAAAAACGGTTCGCCACCACTGGACTATAGTGTATACATATTATGAAAAACTCTAACAGGTTTGTCAGACAGGATCTATGTTGCCTAAATCCATGTTGAGAATATAAAATTAGCTTGTTAGATTCAAGGTGATACATAATACGTTTTTAATGATGGATTCCAACAGTTTGCCGACAACTGATGTTAAACTGATCGGGTGGTAATTACAAGGATTTTCCCTATCACCCTTTTTAAAGATTGGTGTTATATTTGCTAACTTCCAGTCGGTTGGAACTTTCCCTAACTCGATTGATTGTTTGAATATGGTTACTGAGTCGTCAGCAACATTGTGGCTAACCTCTTTCAATACCCTTGGAAGAAATAAGTCGGGACCAGGTGATTTGTATTTATTCATCTTATCAATTAATTTCTGCACCTCATTTCTCGTAAAACTTATGGTCTCTAGGGGATGGTCACCGTCATATGTAATCCGAGGACTTGGCACTTCAATTGAGTCTTCCTCCGTGAAGACTGTAATGAAGAACTCGTTTAACGTATTAGCTATCTTTATCAGTGAATTTCAGTACGCCATTTCTATCTTTTAGGGAACCTACAGAATTTTTAATTGGCTTTCTGCTATTAACATGGACAAAAAATTCTTTAGGGTTAACTTTAGAGAGTGAAGCAACTCTAACTTCTTCATCACGTTTGGCTGATCTAATTAAGGAGTTAACCCTCTTACGTAGGTTTATATTGTTTTCTGAATTAGTCTGGTTGAAATGTGACTTAAGTAGTTTGTAGGCTCTATTTCTTCCCGTAATAGCACTGCTAATTTCGTTGTTAAACCATTTCGGCGACTTTGTTGACAAGGAAACTATTTTAGTGGGTATAAAAGTGTTCTGTAATATTCTAAATTGATCCCTATACGAGCTCCAGGTACAATGACATCCTCACTTACTAGAACTTCAAATGTGTCTAAATAACTTCGGAAGCTTTCAAAATTTGTTCTAGAGAAATCCAGTCTTTCACGAGTCTTTTCGCGTGTATTAACTGGAACCCTGAGGTCAAACTTAATCAAATTATGATCGCTGTTACTCAAATTTTCACCAATAGTCAGGTTAGAGACTAGGTCATTTTCGTTCGTGAATATGAGGTCCCTTGTAGGACCGTCAACCCATTAACTTAATAAATTATCATCGGCAAATTCCAACAGTCTTGAGCCCTTAGCATCAGCTGTTTTGTTTTCCCAATTTATATTACCACAATTAAAATCCCCCAAAATCACACTGATCTTATTATTCACTATTCTGCTTAATTGGTTATACAAGTTTATATCCTTTTCAACGGGGTAGTGACTAGTGAGGTGGCTTATATACTAGAAGTAGATGCACGACTTTATTATTTAGGTTTAGATCAATTCCCAACATTTCATGAGCAGATACGATATTACTGTTTACCGGGTGCAGGAAGTCACGAGCATACAAAAGTACACCGCCTCCTTCCCTTTCGTTCCTATCTTTGTGAAACATTTTGTAACCTACCATTTCAAATTCTCCTACAAAATCCCTTGATTCACAATGAATCCAGGATTCCGTTATGTTATTCCTATGATATCAAAGTTCTCAGTTTTGACTAGCGCTATAAATTCCATTAGTTTGTTTCTAATTGACCTAGCATTGAAGAGCACAGTTTTGAGAGATTTTAAGTTGTTATTTCTCCTAACTGGCATGAGTCGTTTCCCGAAGCAGTTGAATCAACTACTGGGGGAGTAGGATGAACTTCTGGTGGAGGACTGACTGCTGGAGTACAGAACTATCTGCTGGTGAGGGGAGGATGACTGACTGCTACTATTAGGGGAGTAGGATGAACTACTGTTGGAGGAGGACTAACTGTTGTGGGAGGAGGATTAACTGCTGTGGGAGGAGGGCTAACTGCTGGGCGGGAGAGGACTAACTGCTGGGAGAGGAGGACCGACTGCTGGGGGAGTAGGTTTAACAGTTGGGGGTTTAACAGAGAGAGAAAGATCAGGGAAGGGTCTCGCCTTAAAGCAGTAGATGTGCAATTTCAGACAAGCTTCAACATTGAATGATTTCCGTACATCACTAAAGAAATACTTCATAAAGTCTAAAGTTGTGAAGTACCTTCATCAATATAACTCTCAATGTCACTATAATTAAGAGCTTAATTATATTAAAACTACTGCACAAAAATTGGGTCTCCAAAAACATTTTAGTCATTCTAATATACCAAAGTTTATTTATTTGTTTATTTCGCCAATTTTGCAGTAAATATACTTAACTATTATTTAAATCATTTAAAAATAATAATTTGGTTCGGTAACCCTTCAATTCAAGTGTAAAATTACTTTCAAATTTTGCCAATTTAAACCCCATCATTTCTGTTATTCTCAGCATTTGTTTATTTCACTTCTCTTATTTCTATAATAGTAGAGGTTAATCGTATTGATTTTACCTGAAAAGTGACATGCTTCCTAATAGGAAATTCAGATGAAGATACATTAAATGTAGTAGTTGCATTACTCAGAAGTTTAAAAAGTATTTCAACTGAGAGAATAATGAACTACTCGTCTGAATGTATTTTATAAGTCTGCATGTTTGTAGCATTTGTTCAGTTTGTAATTAAGTTTTTCGATTGTTGTCCTAAAGGAAGAACTTTTAATTTAAAACTTCATGTTTTGATCTTTGTAGGTGACTTTCTATGTTCTCATACTTGTATTACAGACAGAACCATGCGCAGAAGGAAATTTAACGCAGAAATTATTAACTATTTATTTATTTATAGAGAATGAGTAGAAAAGGTATAAAAGAGGGAAGAAAAAGGCAAAGGAAGAAGATAGGGAAGGAAAGGGAAGCGAGTATCCCTGCTAACAATATGTAAAATTGAGGGAAAATAATAAACAAAAGTGCACATAATACACAAACAATGAAAAATGTATACCAAACTGATTACAAAGGGGAAGAATCAATTATAAATGCGTGTGTTGACACGTAAAGAACAAACCACATTAAGAGCAAAGAATGATTTGTCGACTGTAAAGAACATATAATGAATATATGAACACTCCTGAGGGGGGAATAATAATGAAGAACCTCCTTTTAACGAGACATGAGGAAATTCCATAAAGAGAGAATAGAGAGATCGACCCTTGTAGAATAGGGTAGGTAAGGAAAGACCCGGTAACAAGTGTTCGTTAATGACACTGAGGGACTTAGAAACGGAGCCAGTCAAGAGGAGTTTAATAAATTCTTCGTGAAATACATCCACTATTATAGCAACATTGATAGAGGGATCCATACAGCGTCGTGCAGTGAAGAGGACATCTGAAAATGAAAGCAACGCATGTCCATAAATCATCGTAGAACATCGTTCTGAATCTGATAGGGTTAGAGCTGTAATGATACTGGACAGTGAGATGACAACCCCCCGCAATAAAGAAAGTGTGAAGGGACAAGAGCAATATACAATAATTTGTTCGTCTGCCAAGGAGGTAACCAAAATCGTCGTATGTATTGGAGGGCCGATTTAGATTTATACAAAAAGCAAAGATATGGGAGGAAAGAAGAAAGAGTTTCTAAATATAAAAAGTGGAAGAAAAAGGGAAACAGCATCTGTCTCGTCGTACGAGAGAAATAATTATATTCTCCTGGTTAATTAATACATGTGTGAGTAATGAAACAATATTAGCATTATTCCACACCAAAATAAACTAAAAATAACGGTACTTACATATTATCGGGACTACCAAACTATTTATTATGTATGTTTGCTCTCGTCATTTTCGTTTAAACTAACGAAAATATCACAACTTAATCTAACCAATCATCAAGGGCGTACAGTTGACCTAACCGGGCATTCAATTAACCTAACCGGGCACTCAGTTGACCTAACCGGGCATTCAGTTCATTTTCTGTTTTATTTTGTTTTTCGTAGCTAACCTAACCTAACCTAAAATCTTTCCTTTTTTTCAGATCATTAGAAATTTTCAACCATGAAAATATGGTTGGTGTGAGTGCCTAATACGAAAAGATCAGAAGATATTTAAGTGAAATAACCAATATTAACCTGTTAGGTTAATTGAATTCCCGGTTAGGTCAACTGAATGCCCAGTTAGGTCAACTGAATTCCGGTTAGGTTAACTGAATGCCCGATTAGGTCAACTGTACGCCCTTGATGATTGGTTACGTTAAGTTGTTATATTTTCGTTAGTTTAAACGAAAATGACGTGAGCAAAAATACATAATAAACAGTTTGGTAGTCCCGAGAATACGTAAGTACTAAAATAACTTGTAACACAAACTACTGTATTTATCGCATGTTTAAATCGCAACTCTCTCAAAATATCTGAAATTGTTTTAGTTTTATATTTCCGCTTTACTGCTTTAGAAATGTTGAAGAATTTTGATGAAGAATTGTCTCAAAAGTGTGGAAAATATGTGGGCTTATGTTTGTCAGGATAATTTGGTTACGCGATGGTTTATGTACTTTAAATACAGTGGCGCTCATAAGCATTTGTACAGAGAAATATTTCCCTTATATTCCTCCTTATCTTTTGTATCATGCATAAAACAGTTATGAAAAGTTTACCATTCGTTTGGAAAAATTTAACAAATAAAATTAATTTTAAAAAATTTAACAAATAAAAAAATTAGCTTAACTCACCATACAATGTAAAACATCAACAAATTTGAGGAAAATAAAAAAGTTTGAATGCAGAAGTTTTCGTACATTTATTTACAAAATAAATTAATACTTTGTGTGGCCACTGTCCACCTTAGGCTTGAAGAATTTAAAATTTTTATCAGTAGCTGGCTGTTTATTGCTTAGAGACTGCTGGCAATTCTGAATTCTAGAATTTTCTCTGTGAATCTTCATGGAAGACGGATGACTCTACAAACCATTAGTAAGCAATGGGTCGTCGTGGTTAAAAGAT
Source organism: Bathynomus jamesi (assembly GCA_023014485.1). NCBI lineage: Eukaryota > Metazoa > Arthropoda > Malacostraca > Isopoda > Cirolanidae > Bathynomus > Bathynomus jamesi. The sequence continues at coordinate 516,652 of JAJOZX010000242.1, read as the reverse complement.
GTCTGTACATCTTAAGATATCCGTTATTGCTGCACACGATCTGGTCTGGAAAGAGTTATAGGAAGATAAGAGAAGAACTTTGAATCCCATTTATGACGGTTGCTACAGTTATAAAGAAATGGAAAGGCTTTGAAACAAAACTCTACCAAGAGTGTGGATGATCTTGCAAAATTTCAGAACGTACAGTTAGACGGATTGAAAGAATGGCTGCTGAAAATCCACGAGTGACTGCGGGTGATATTTGCCGAACATTGAGACTGTATTTTTAGCGAAAATCAAGTACTGCATCCGAGTTAAAAAAAAAAAAAAAAATCTTACGGTTAAACATGGTGGTAGTAATTTGCTTCTTTGAGGATGCTTTAGTGCTTCTTGAATTAGAAGAAATATCTGGAATCTGGAATTCGAAGAAATATCTGGAAATTTTAGAAGAAACTGTGTTGCCTTCAGTTCGGGAGTTGCGAAAGGATCGCAACTGGGTACTACAATAAGATAATGATCCAAAACATAAAAGTAATGGCTTCAACAAAAGAATTTCAAGCTTTTGCGTGGCCCAGTCAAAGCCCAGATCTCAATTTAGTTAAGAATTTATGGATTGATTTGAAAAAACCTGTCCGCAAGAGAAGCTCTTCAAATCTGAATGAATTGCAACAATTTTCTTTAGAAGAATGGGCTAAAATTTCTACTGAGGTGTCGAAAACTTGTAGAAAAATACTCAAAACGAATCATTAAAGTCATACAAACAAAAGGTAGACACACACAGTATTAAATAATTTTGTAAGTATATGTACGAAAACTTTTGTATTCTAACTTTTTTATTTTCCTTAAACTCTTTGAGGTTTTACATTACATGTATGAGTTGAACTAATTTTTTTATTTGTTAAATTTTATGAGGTTTAAAGTTATAAAAGTGCTTATTAGCGATATGGGTAATTGAAGACTTTAGAAATGGAAGTTTTGTCTTGTCAGCTATTGGGAAACGTTTTAAACTATGAAAAAGTTTTCTAATGATAAAAAGTGTTTAAAGTAATTTATTTTAAAATTTGGTAACTTAAAATCTAGGCCCAGAGAGAGAAGTCGTCTTTCGTTGTTACTCAAAGTTCTCTTAGAAAAATTAAAAATTGTTTGATCAGGGTTTAAAGGTTGTAGGTTGGAGTTCAGGCCTAATTAATTTAATTTTCTATTATGTCTTAGCTGAATCTATTTGCGATAATTCTTGGCGTCTTTAACAATTTGATTTTTCAACATTAAGTAGTCTATAAAACTTACGGATTCTTTTAGTTGAATTAAAAGATTATATTTAGTGATGAGGATTTTACTATTGTTGTGCTTAAACCTAATTTCTTTACTTAATAGTTTATACTGGAATGATTTGTACATGTTAAAGTGATAAAGTCGTTGGATCTTTTCCAAATAGACGACCCAATGGGATTTAGCTGAAAATTTATATACTAATAAATTTTTATATTCTAATAACGAAAACGACATTATTTTTCTGGAGAAATATGCTCAACATACGAAAAAAAATTGCATTTATACGCGCACTAGTTTGCATGGCGCATGACCGTTATCTAAATTATGTAGTGTTATGTAGTGGGTTTTACAAAATAAAACGCAGATAATATCCTTTATTTATTAAACTTTGCAATATTTAATAATATTTCAATAAATAAAGCGGATCACCTGAAGATCTGTCACCCCAGCCTTTTTTAGTTAGCTTTATAAGGCTAACTAACGAAAATATCACGACCTAACCTAACCAATTGTTAGGTCAACTGTACGCCCTTGATGGTTGGTTAGGCTAAGTCGTGATATTTTCGTTAGTTAGCCTTATAAGGCTAACTAAAGAAGCCTGGGGTCCCTGATCTTCAGGTGATCCGAAATTATAACTCTTACAAATATGCACAGCTTTGACATAGTATCCCTCTACACCAATGTACCAATTAAAGAAGCCATCGACATCTGTACCAACAACTTATTTTCTAACAATCAGAACACAGTCCTCAACCTAACGAAACAAGAATTCACCAAACTGCTAACTCTTGCCGCTTCAGACACCTACTTCTTTTTCAACAAACAACTTTACCAACAAACCGATTTACTGGCCATGGGATCCCCCCTAAGTGCCACACTATCCAACATCTTTCTCTGTTCCCACGAAAATAGCTAGCTACTCCATTGCCCCACCCATTACAAACCACGCCTATATAAAAGATACGTCAATGACACTTTTCTCCGGTTTCACAATGCTAACCACGTCCCTCTTTTTCTTAACCATCTCACTTCCCAGTATCAAACCACCAAGTTCACTAAAGAAGACGAATCCAACAACATCCTACCCTTTTTAGATATAACAATAACAAAACAAAATAATAAATTCAGCACTTCCATATATCGAAAACCCACATATACAGGCCTAGGTATTAACTATTTAATCCACATCCCTTCACTATATAAAATTAACAGTATTAAAATCTTAATTCATTGTGCCTATCAACTTTGTTCTTCTTACTTAGCCTTCCACAACGAAATAGAATTCATTCACAATTTCAGCTTTAATAACTCTTTCCCAAAACATTTACTACAATCTCTAACTAGAAATTTTCTCAAGAACATTTATCAACCTCCCTTAAAGTCCCCACTGCTAAAAAAGATATACAATACTTTTCTTTTCCCTACTACGACTATATTAGTTACAAAATACAATCAGAACCTCACCACTTACTCACCCCTTTTTAGCCTCTAATTAACCTTCAATTTGTATTCACCAATAATAACAGCATTAAATCGTATCTCAATCATAAAGAAAAAAAAACCTAGCCCCTTGTTTCGTCCACTGTCTACCGTTTCAACTGTACTCACTGCAAAGCGAGTTATATTGGCAGCACCATTCGCCAATATCAAACAAACCTGGACGAACATCGCGGCATCTCTACCAGAACATTACAACCTTTAAACAAACCATTAAAATCAGCAATAAGAGATCATTGCCACCTCCACAATCACCCACTGCTCCCCACCAATTTTAAAATTACCAATTCAGCATACCAACCAACCGACCTCGGCATCCTCGAATCCCTATACATCCTTAGTACAAAACCAACCCTCAACGACTATAGTTCTGCCTTCAACTTAAACATAGCTAAATAATTTCCTCTGAACCACCACTGAAAAGAAATCCGCTATCACTCTCCCGCTTCTAACATGGCTAATTCAACATTGAACTATTCCCAACCTTTATACAATTAGATTAAACACCCCCTCATATAATAACCCGGTAAGATGTGTTTCAATTTTTGTATATTTTAGCCATTATCTTGCCTCTACATTTCATGTAACTCTTTAAAAATTATTATTATAGGACTGCATAAGTATATTGTATAAAATCTTTTATTCACTATTTTTATTCACTTTTTACTTTTCATTTTCAGCACTGATGATGGAAATTGAATTTCCGAAATGTCTGATAAACATGTACCACCTTCTCGTTCTCTTCTTCCTTACTATATATATATATATATATATTATATATATATATATATATATATATATATGGTGATTCAAAATAATTTAGATACACTTTGAAATTATTAATTTTGGATACTAATTGCATTTATGGTGTAATGATGGTGTATTTCCCAATTGTTTTGCATTAGGAATTGCATAGACTAAGTCATCTTAGCATCTTACATAGCCTAAGTTTAACCCATCTTCAACAAGGCGGATGCACGGCAGACTTTGGAACAAAGGAACAACATTTTGAAGTGGTACCGGAAGTATGAAAATGTAAAGGAAGCGCAGCGTGTCTGGATACGAGAGTACGGAACAGCAGCTTCCATTCGTGCAACAATTAGTCGCATACGTGATAAATTTAGAGAACATGGAACTGTTTGAAATGCGAATAAAATTAAATGAGAGAGAAAACGGACAGCGCGAAGTGAAAAAAATATGAAAACTGTAATAACGCATACCAACATTCTAAAAAAAAAATCAACAAGACGCTGTCCACGTGAATCAGAGATCAGCCAACATACTGTTCATCGTATTTTAAGGAATTAAAGTGGAGACCATGCATACTTTGGCTTTTGCACGCTCTTAACGATGATGATCATAATTGAAGAATAGAGTTCTAGTGGTTTACTGCTGAGTAATGAACATTGTGAATTTGAGGATAGGATAATTTGGTCTGGTGAAGCTACTTTCAAATTGAGTGGCCATGTGTATATCGTCACAATTGTGTTTTGGGTAGTGTAAAACCCAAACATTTATCTGGAAAGTCATGTTAATCTGCCAGGCCTTATGGTGTGGCTTGGCTTTTCTTCTCGTAGTATTGTTGGGCCATTCTTTTTTAATGGTACTGTAACAGTTCAAAATTATCTGGAAATACTGCGTAATGATGCCGTTCACGAAATATGACACCTGTATGGGGATCATGAGGTTTATTTTTAGCAAGATTGCGTACCGCCACATTATCACAGAGATGTTCGAGCTTTTCTTGATACAAAGTTTCCAGGGTCATGGATAGGTCGTCATGAAACCACTACTGAATATCCTCCAAGGTTACCTAATCTCACACCTCCGGACTTATATCTGTGGGGGTACCTGAAGGACAAAGTATATGGTACTAACCCTCAAAATGTGCAACACTTACAAGAAGCGATTGTTCGGGAAGTATGCAAAATCTCAACTAATATGAAGACTACTGTGTTCCGATCTGTTTCGGAACGTTGCGCTACATGTTTGTGTGTAAATGGGGCGTAAATTGCGTGTAAAGCAACTGACGTAGTGGCAAAACAATATCTTTAAATTTATATTAAAAATTACAAGAAATGAAACCCAATACTTAGCTTTATTGCTCGCAACTGAACATTGTTTTGAGAACTTTAAATCCTTATTAACAATGACACCTAAATCGCTTTTCTCAGGAGCTTCGTTTAACACACTATTCCCCATAGTATAATTAAACTTACTGTTGTGATATGCATGACTACGTTTATTTATTTTGGTATCGTCGGCAAGTTTAGAAATTTTACTCACAAAATTAACATAAAGATCGTTAACATATATTTAAAAAACAACAGTTCCAAAGAGGACCATTGCGGTAAAAAGATAGTTACATTAGCCCACCCTGATACTTCTCCGTTAATTACTACTCTTTTCTACCAGTTAACCAATTACACTGGTCAACAAATTTACTTTTTTTTATTTCTTCAACTAGGTTCTGTGTTCTTGATAGAATTTTCAAAGCTGATTACGAATATGACCTTGGAATTTTTTTTATCTCGTTGGATTCTTGAGAAAACTGCGAATTAAGTTTTACCCAAACGTATACAAAACTGCATATGTTGTATTGTATAGGACATGCTCTAACATCATATTAACCATACCTAAAATCTCTTCGTCGACAACTTGCGTTTATAGGCGACATTTGGGGCGTTCCTGAGTAATGTTCAGCAGTAGTCAGCCAACATCGTTGAGTCCCACCTGCCTTGGTACCATTTTTTCATTGTGGAAATGTCCTAGCGAAATCTTTCCCCATGTTCGTCACTAACGTCACCAAGGTTGGTTGGAAAAATGTCCAAATGGGAGTGCAGGAAATGTACCTTTAAGGACATATGGCGCCACATTGACCTAAACGCTTCAAACAGCTCAACCAACTACACTTAGTTCGGTGCCTTGTTCTTAAAAAGTTCTTGATGACTACTTTAATTAAAGGCTTCTTATGTAACCCTCTCGGTTCCGTCTAGAACTTCATCAAAACGGCTGTCATTCATAACTTTTCTAATCTTTGGACCAACAAAAACACCTTTTATCTTCGCCTCACTTACTGTATTCGCGGAAACTTGTTTTAAGTATCGAAATCCTTCACCTTCCCTGTTTATAGCTTTCACGAAGTTTTTCATTAGTCTGAGCTTAATGTGAAGAGGTGGCAGGTACAGTATATCTTCCTGGGATCAACCAGCTGTTTATGTGCGATGCTCTTTTGCCCAGGAACTAAAGCTTGACGAAGTGTCAACTCCTTAATGACATAATGAGAATCTCTGGCCAACTGTCTCACTCACAAAGAAAGCAGCAGTACTTTGTATATCCCATCTGCATGCTAAGAAGAAGCGCTACGACTTTTAAATCGCCACGGCTGTCCCAGTTTTACTTAGTGTACGCTATATAATTCAAAACACGCTCCACATTTTCATACGACTCTTTCATATGAACAGCATGTCCGATGGGAATTAATGGATAAACTTTTCCATTATGTAACGACACAGTCTTCAGACTTAACTTGGATGAGTCAATGAACAGTCGCTATCCTTCTGGTTCAGACCAAGTGCCATCATCAATCCGTTTACATCGTACAATATCACAGATCTCCGTTCAAAGAAAATAATTTGGTCAAATCGTTTTGACGGTTGCGGAACAGAAATGTTAGCGTTTTTTTCTAACAGATGCCACCCTTGTAGCCTAGAACCTAGTAGCTCTACTTGACTCTTAGATAAGCTTAAGTCGCTGATGAGGTCATTTAACTCACTTTGTGTAATTATGTGAGGCTCTCTTGACTCAAGTGGTTGAAAATCTGGGTCCATATCTCGTTCGAATTCCATAGGCTCGTCTACGTTAGTTTTATCTTCTAAGGTCCATGTCCCTGACCGCTCTGGTATAGGAAGACTTTCACCGTGTGGCACCGTTCTTATTGCCGCTGGAAGATTTGGATATTCAATCAATTTTTTGCTTTTAGTAGAAAATCCAGAAACATTTTCAAACAAAAGTAACAATCTGACATGATCTCTCTGCTCTCTCCAAAGCATGGGGACAAAATGGACTGGATCGGCGAGTACCTTTCAGCAATTCCATGAGATTTACTGTGCAAGATGATGTACAACAAATATGAGGAGCCCAGCTTTAGTCCTGGTCCCATATTTTACATCTGAAATAGAGTTCGTACGTTTTTTAATGAGAAGAGAGATCTTCTTTTGAGATTTGAGAGTGAACTCACCGCATACGTAACAAAGTATCACGGTTGTTAACACACTTGCGAGACATAATGGTTTTTTAGAGCTTTTGACACACAACAGCGTTGAATGAAAACAAACGATTAACATCAGTTTTTTTCAGACAACGCAGTGCAGCGGTCACTATTGCATCATCCTATTAACACGGTTGCCATATTGTGCGATTTTAGTTCCCAATGAATTTTAATTTTTAAGCACCTCAAAAACTGGAAAGTAATAAGTCCAATTTAGGTTACCACCTGAGTCTACCAGTGGCCTAGTGTTGTGCCTCAAAGTATTTGTTGCACTAACATAATCGTAAACTTCTTAGCTTTTTTTTTTTTACATTCACCAGCTACTTGAATTTTAAATTCAAGTAGCACAGACCCTGATTTTAAGGGTTGTGGACACCGCGTGCTATATTTGGTTGCACAGCATTTTTCAATACTTTAGACCTTCCAGAGTAACATTCCAGAGGGCAACCCTCTGAGATCAGTGTACTTAACTCCAAAAATTTGACTTACATTAGGCCTATGGGGATTTCGAATGTCCGATTGTAAATAATGGGTTATTTTATAATTTACATAGCAAAAATAGTGTTCTATAGTCACACTTGATATAAAAATATCCGAAATAAGGGACAATAATCACAGTGAAAAATATAAATATGGCTTTAGTTGAGGCCACCAGAGGCATAATATTAAAAATAATACCAGAAATGTGCTTTAGATTTTGTTGGAAAAAACATATAAAATCTGCCATACGTAGTGATCTTCAGACATACTCAATACTTATTGTTGATGTACTGTATTAAAAATTCCCCATTTTTTTATCAGTAACACATCACATCAAAATTTTAAAAATAAAAGAACAGCATGTCTTTCAAGAACAAAACTTTGGATCACTCCCTTAATTTTGCGTGAGACCAGACTTATACAAATTGTAAAGTAACCCGAGCATATACTTTGTGAAACATATAATATTGTGCAGCGATGGGAAACTGATCAATTTTTAAGTCCAGTTTTTTATTTCAGTTTAAGTTTGAAAAATATCGATCTCGGTTTCGATTTCAGTTTTTAATTTTTTTTCGATTTGAGTATTTTTCGCAAGTTTTTTATTTTTCGGTTCGATTCAATTTAAATTTCTATTCCAGTTTTTTTTTTCAGATTTCTTTAAGAATTTCTTTGGTACTTTCCTGTTAACGGGAATACCTTAAAAAAAGTTTTACTGTTTATTATGTATTTTTGCTCTCGTCATTTTCGTTTAAACTAACGAAAGTATCACAACTTAACCTAACCAATCATCAAGGGCGTACAGTTGACCTAACCGGGCATTCAATTCACCTAACCGGGCATTGAATTAACCTAACAGGTTAATATAACGGAAAATTTGGCCATTTGGCGCTGCCCCACATCCTTTCAATGTTTTGAGTATGGACTCCACTAGTGGGATCCACGAAGTTGAAATGCTGATTAACCTTGAAGTGCTCAAAACCAGCACAGGTCAACTGAATGCCCGGTTAGGTCAACTGTACGCCCTTGATGATTGGTTAGGTCAAGTTGTGATATTTTCGTTAGTTTAAACGAAAATGACGACAGCAAAAATACATAACAAACAGTAAAACTTTTTTTAGGGTATTCCCGTTAACAGGAAAGTACCATTTCTTTTTACTATTTATCACTCACTTATGGAGATATAGATAGTATAGCTATTATCGAACTGAAAAATTTAATGGACAGAAAAAACTGAAGGCGTCCTAACCAAGTGATTAAACTTAGGTCAACGAAAGGAGCACAGTCATTATTGAAAAGTATTTTGATATGGGATAAAAATTTTCCTCCCTAATTCTTTTTCTTTCATTTTTAAAACCATTGTCTCTAGTATTTTCAGCTGCGTTATTTTCTCATCGAATTAAAGGATAACTGGATATTTTAAAGCCATACAAATGTTAAGTCGCAAAAAAAAGGAAAATAATTCACGTTATTTATATTTTTTTGCAATCCAAATGCTCCTCAAAACTGAAACGCAAAACTGTTATTTTTAATCTATTCGAATTCAAATTTCAGATTTTGATTGTTTTTCAATTTCAGTTCGAATTTCGATTTTAGTTGTCAGAATTTTGTTCAATTCAAGTTTTTTTCGATTTCAGTTTTATCAGTTTATCGATTCCAGTTCGACTCAGTGTCCTATCCCTGATTTATTGTGTCATTACTTTTGAAGCCATCAAAGATTTTTTTAAAAAGATGAAATTTCTAGTTTTTAATAGAACATAAATATTGCAGCTTTATCAGAATCAAAATACTTCATCAGTCATAAATACCACTTTCATCAGAGCCATTTTTATCTGCAAGGGTTCTGAGGGATACAACTCGTACACATTTATCTTCTTTTCATTCGCATTTTCATGCTAAACAACACGGCACTCGAGATTTACTGCAGGAACAGTTCCTAGAGCATTTGCTTACAATACATTTGCAACTTGTAAACAGTGGCGGATTATCACTGAGGCTACTGAGACTGAAGCCTCAGGCTCCCATGCTTGAGGGGCCCCTCCCCATGACTCCAGATTCCTGGGATCTTGGGAGCATTGCTCCAGTAAATTTGACCATGAGAAAAAGTAAATTTGGGTTTGGGTTTTGTTCATCCGCTAGACGTTATGCAATTTTTTTGCGTATACGTTCTTGTACAAACCAATTTTTTTAAATTACAAATTTAGTTATTTTAAGTTTAGTTGGTAATTCCATATTTAACAATTATTTTTATTTTTTGTTAAGCTTCAATGTTTTGATAATTAAAATTTTATTAAAACGTATATTTTTTTAATATAAAATTATCAGGATTGGACTATGTTCCATTGATCTCGGCCAGGTTTGATAAATTGGCCAGATAATTACTTGTGCGGTTTTAAGTAATCCACCATGACTCTAGAATTGAAAAGTTTAGTTAAGTTTAAACTTACTTTTACTTACTTTAACTTACCTACTTTTACTTACTCTTCCTTACTTTTACTAAGTTTAAAGCACTACTTTTACTTACTTTCATTGTACTATATTTACTTACTTTTACTCACTTTTACCATACTATATTTACTAACTTTTACTTATTTTGTATTTTTTCAGGTAGTCAATAATCAATAATGGATCCTAATATTGATGAAGTTGGGGAGAAAAGTGAGGGTGTTAAAAGGGGTTACTTTGTGGTCAATGCAAGAACAAATATTCAAAGAAGCAAAACTGGGAAGAACATTTTAATTCCAAAAAAAATATTTGTTACAATACAAGAGGTCCCAGAGTTTGGGCCACAGCTTAGATATTGCAGTAAAGAAATACCAGGATGAAGTGCAGCAAAGAGATACGGCAAAGCAGTCATTTAGTTTGTTCACAAAATGTGCTAGTGCTAGACCTCAGAAAAATGAACCAACTTCATCAACTGCTAATCTAGAAAATGAAACTTTTTCACTAGATGTTTCACAGACTGAAGAAAGTGCTTCTCCTCCACCTAAGAAACAAAAGGTAAGTGAGGAATCTGCGCATCAGACTAACAAAACTGCTTTAGAGGAATTTGAAAATTCCCAAATCCAGAAGACATTGAATGCAATTTTGCGCCTAACAAAAGAAACTCACCAAGCTGTTGTGGTTAATAAAGAGAAGAGTCAAAATATGCCTTCAAGTTCAAGTGTTGCATCCAAATCTAATAAAGCAAAAAGCAACAAATTTGACATTTCCATAGCCCATTTAAGCAAGTGTAAATCAATACATTGCTGCTGCAATGAATAAATAAACTTAAGGTGAGTTATAAACTGTACATTATTGTATTATGTTTAGCTAAAACAATTTGTAATTGGTATGTCGTCAATTCAAGAGTTTACTATCATTAACCTATCTAGTGGTGTAAGGGGAAAAAAAGTAAATTCAGAGCTGTGCTCCAGTAAATTTTTTCAAATCTGGAGTCACGCCCCTCCCCCCTCCCCAATCAACTGAGTTTTGGTGAAATAATTCGAGATTTCGCAAACTTCTTTGATTAAATATGACAGAGTACACAAACTGACAAATTCCCTGCTTTATTTTATGTTTTATAGTTTTATAGTTTTATAGTTTGTTTAACACTGTTTGGTTTTGGCAAACGGCAAAATGCAGTGTTAAGGTTCTTTTAAGTTTGTTTCTCAATTAGCCTGAGCACCGTACATATAATTCGTGTAAATGTATCATACTATGTACTGTACATGTACATGTATTGTTAATAAAAAGCTATAGAAAAGGGCCCCCATATTCTTCATTGCCCCGGGACCCCGAGGTGTCTTAATCCCTCCTCTGCATGTAAGAGATTCTGTAAGTTCAGAGAATGGCGGCAAAGTCATGGATATTGGCTCCAAATGTGTGATGTTGTAAACATCTAGGATCCTTGGCTTTTCTTCCACTGATGAACAAATGTGCACGAAGTGCTGCCAGAGAGAGATGAATGCTTGTCCACTGTACAGCACCATAAGATGCTGGCTTCTGTTATGAGGTCCTTTGTGACATCATAGTTCCCAGCAACCACACTACGTAAATACAATGTTGTATCCTGGTTGAATCTTGGTCATGTCAGAAATTGACGTAGTCACAATGTAAAATTTAAACGTTTTTTGCAACTTTGATCAGGGGACATGTTAAGGGCAGGGCACGTGCCCTGGGACCCGCGCTTTAATAGGCCCCACACTCTAGAGAAGAGAGACTGCTCATTATATAAAATTAGATCAGATTTTGTGTCATTAGATATAGGTTTTTGGAAAGTGGAAATACATCAAGAAAAAACTGAAAATGGTTGGAAAATAACATCATTATTGCACTTTTATTTTTACATATAGGTAATAGCTGAGCCTGCTGATGAATTGCTGTTTTTACACTTTACACTGATTTCCTCCATGTTTTCTTTTATTTTCCTTACTTGATTATCCTTTCAAGTTTCAACACTATTTCTTACGTATAACGTACAGTATTATTGCCGTTTTATATTTACATTGGCGCAGAATTTTCTTAACATGTTAAGTGCCATTTGGGAACTCCGAGTCTCGCCCGTAGCGCCAAAGAGAGGTAGGCCTAAAGATGCCGAATGCTTCGAGCTTTCATTTTTTTATTTGTCACTGTGAGGGGAAGGTACGTCGTACGTATAGTGTTTTTGTACGTGTGTGTGTTTTCCTATTGAATGACAACATAAAAAGCTTGAAACATATGGTACATCTACATACGCTGGGTGCTTTTAAGATGGCAAGATCGCCTTCCGTCTTTGTTTTGCTGATAGGTTTGTTAAAAAAAAGTTGATTTTTTTTAATTAACAATAAGTGTTACAATTTTCAGAACATTACTGTCGTCAAACTGTCAACTGTAAAATTATTTTGCAATAAATCGCTAATTATTTCAATTGTTTGGTACAAGAAACCTTGCATTTATTCATATTACCAACTATTTCTTATATTCTGCCATGTTATTGTAACTGAAATACAGTGTGTGTGTACTATGAGTATAATTTTGACAAATTTTTTCACATATTTTTCATATTGTCGACCTTATTTTTTGTAAGGAGGAGATATTTAAAACAGATGAGTCCACCACACTGTATGCCATGATTAACCATGTAAATTTTATTGTGCATTTATATTCATATATTATTATGGTTTCCATGTGTGTTCACGGAACCAATGGGCCTCGCAACTCATCTGGTGCCCTGAGACCCGCGGTAGCTAAACACGCCCCTGACTTTGATACAACGTTGCATAATGACGTTGTATACACGTGAAATACAAGTAAACTTCTGACGTAATTTTTTGTACGTAGCATAGACGTTGCCTGCACGTAAGGTTTTACACCCATAGCATATAGTTTCGTATTACATTATTCTTTGTTACAAAATTGTAACGGAGTTACGTACAGCATACTACTATTTCAAATAGGACGCCTTTGTTAGACCAAATTCTATCATTGAGTTGTTGAGACAACGTTGTATCTACGTAAAGTTTACGTAATATCACAACGTTGTGAAGACGCAAATGAAACCACATAAATTTACGTTGTATCTACGTCACAGTGCTAAAATGCAACCTTGTAACAACGTTGTATCTACGTAAAATTGTTAGCTGGGTTGTCATCTCCATATGCAGCTAATAGTTTACATTCTTATTGGTGACGGATCTTGAGTACTTTAGTTTTGCCAATGCCATAGACATAGGCGTATGGGATGGCACTTTACTCGGGGTGCGGAAAAAATTTGTCCTAAAAATTTTCAGAGTGCCCTCATTTCCACATAAACACTATGTGTGGCATAAAATAACACAAAGGTTAGAGTATGAGTAACGTATATTTAAGCCTCTTTGATATAAAAAACATTACAATTTACAAAAATGAGAAAATTTTGCTACAACATTTCTAAATGACAAGCAAAACTACGGCATTGCAGTTGATATAGAATTCAGTAAGTCCTGAACATATGTTTTAATTATTAACTACAAGTATAGTAGCAAGTAATTAATTTACCTCAAGAAGTAAAAAATAAAAAAATGTCAGGAAAAATCTGCCCTGAAAATTTCGATATTTGCCCTGAAAATGCTCAATATTTGCCCTGAAAATGCTCAATTCCCTAGTCCGGGGGTGGGCCTGCCTCCCAAGACCCCCTTCCTCATACGCCTATGGCCATAAGTGAAGTTTGTATCATCTTTGCGAGAGAAAGCATGGAGGAAAGGTTGAAGCTTGCAGTCATCTGGGGCCAACAGTTTTACCAGCTCATGAGCTGCCAGCCACTGACCAGGAGACATTCTGATCCATACATTAATGTTTTTCGACAGAGTAGAAGCATAATGCACCAATATGACAATAATACTAGTGTCATTGCCTTGAACCACAGTGCGTTTAACCCCGAGGTGCTATGTACTGTAGATGGTATGTAGCAGTATGTGTTTATCACATTCTTCCTGAGATGAGACAAAGTCATAATTGTTTGTGATGCTGGTTTGTGTGATGCAAATGCTTTTCTTCTCATCACGAAATGTGCCTGAAAATACAGGCTAGTCGTTAGTGATTGCTGTGCTTCTGGCTTCTCCCATGAACTACAAATAAAATCTTGTACTTTTGCTTTGGTGATGTCAGATGTCATGGACTCTTTCCCATCACGGTGTTTTAATGGTTCTTCTCACCTCAAAGTTTTTGTATGGTTTCCCATTCTTTCGTCTTTGTCGCTCCGCTTCTTTTCTAGTATCCTCATGGTCATTCCTATCACCTGGGAAGTAAGTGGATGTTGCTGTAATTGTCTGGTACTGTACACATCAGCTTCCTGAGAAGTCTGGCTTGGGAAAGGTTCAATGCCTCACCTTCAAGAAACCGATGCTGCTGAATGAAACATAGTATCCACAACTAGAGCAGTACATTTGTCAGAAGCTGGTAATCTCTCTTCCATTTTCAGTTGTTTTTTTTTTCATCACAGCTATCAGCCATGCTGCTTTATTGCCATGCCGCATCGATCCATTTGACTCAAACAGGGCTGGCGGAACCTTGGAACATTTAAATTGTCCAATAGTTTCCTCAACATTTAGTGTACATCTTTCCCAATAGCTTTCAATTGAAGAATCCGTTTTAGAATAAGAACTTTATTGATCAGTTAGTCGTTTTGCTTTTGAGGAGGAGCCTGTTTTTGTTTATTGTGCAGCTCTACAAACGTGTGAAGCTTTACCTTTAAAACTTTCTTTGAGTTGTTATTCAAACATTTTTCCAGTTGATTTTGGCCAATTTTCTCTACATTTTCCAAATCCTCCTTTATGGCTGCAGTGGCCGCCTGTCCAGTAGCAATATTATTCATATCATTGGAGTCCACTGCAAAAGGGTTGATCATTTGCCGCTTGATGCATTCCACTATTTGGTTGACTATTTCTTGTTTTCCTTCTTTATGGTGCTGTACGACATTTTCACGGTGTAAAAGATTCATCATTTCTTTGAAATGCGATAATACTTCAGATAACACGGGCTGTGTAAAGCAGGTAACCGATCGCCCTCTCCGGAGTGGACCAGAGGTTCAGCGCACAGGTGATGTTGTGTTGTGTTGTATGTTGTGCCAGAGCGGTACAGTCTGTCATAATGTGTTCAACTGTTTGTGGTGTGCCTGGCACAGGTGGCAGGTGTCGTCTGTGGGGTTGTCTAGTCTGTGTTTATATGTCTGTAAGTTGGGGTGATGTTCACATCGGAATCGTGCTAAGTTAACTCGATCCGATCTGCTCAGGCTGGTCTCTGACCTGGAAATGGGTGGCGGCTTCGCACCTAGGACCGCATTCGGACCGAGTCGTGTTAGTGCTTTGTGGGTTAGATGTGTGTGTGTGTGTGTGTTTTCTGTACTGTGATGTCTATGGGGCGTGGTATGGAATGGAGTATTTGGTTATAATGTCTCTCTGGTGTTACCGTAATGGTGCGAGGTGTTGGTGCATGATTGTACATGTAGTGGCAAGGGTGTTGTGGGTTAGTTGTCGCTGCTGCCATGAATTGTGTTCCCCTCATGTCTAATGTTCCCTAATTTTCAGTATTTTTGTTTCTGTGTGCAGGTGTTCAATTGGCGTTGTTTGAGTATATCCTGTAATGATACGAAATGCGTTATTTTGTATTGTCTGCAAGGTGTTTATGTGTGTGTTTGAGATAATGGGTGCCCAGCATGGGCTAGCATAGTCCATAACTGAGCGAATATATTGTTTGTATATGAGTGATGTTTTCCTGCTGGTGTCCAAAGCTTGTGCCTGTTCATACCCTAAGCGTGTTAAGTCTTGACGTACATTTGCTTTTAATGTCCTGAATATGGTTTGCAAAAGATATTGATGTGTTGTATGTGACCCCAAGTATTTTGGTCCTGTGAGTGTATGGAATGTTGGTGTTGTTTAGTGTAAGGTGTGGAGTTATCTGGTGTTCTTTTGTTTGCTTGTTAGCAAGGTAATGGTTGATTTTGTGGGCGCTACTTTGAATCTATTATGTGTGAGCCAGTCTTGTATACTGTTTATGTATGTTTGTAGGTTATTTGTAGCGGTGTCGATGTTGTTGTGGGTGGATGTTAGAGTGATGTCATCTGCATATGATGATAAGGTAAGCTTGTTATCTATAGGTGTTGGAATGTCATGCATGTATAAGTTGAACAGTGTTGGTGAGGGAACAGAGCCTTGAAGGACCCCGTTCGGAAAAAGCTTGTTTTTGGATGACTTGCCATTAAATGTGAAAGATAGTTGCTCAGCCACCTTTTGGTGTTATTGTGATGTTTGTTTATGAGAGGGAAGCGTGGGATAGCATCAAATGCTTTACTAATGGTTCTGTTGGATTTTTGTTTGGTTTGAGTAGTGTAATAATTTTACCTTGTTTCCATATGTTAGGAATAATAGAGTGTTGGTATGAATATGTGCTGATATTTATGAGAGCTAGTATTCCCTGTGGGCCCAAGTGTTTAAGGTGTATGTTAGATATGTTGTCTGGTCCAGTAGCCTTCGAATTTTAAATTTTTTGACGATCTTGGTGGTCTGGTCTGTACTGAAAGGTGTAATGGGCGTGTAGGTAGGTTTGTAGGTTTGTGATGCTGTGAATCGGAGAATATCAATCATCTTGATGTAAGTTTTCCAGAGAACATAAGTGGGTGACTTCTTTGCTTCACCATCATATAAATCTATCTGCTCTTGTAGTAATGATAAAGAATCCAGTGAGAGTCTAGTTTCACTGATGTGGAGTTCATCGTTTTGATTTTTGTCCAGCAAGTTGCAAATCCTTTCTAGATCATCAGCTAGGTCACGAAATTGACCACCAGCATTCCTTTCGATATACCATTCCTCAAATGACTCCATGTGAAGCTTTGCCAATGCCTCACGTAATAATTTGTGTCCACGCATGCATTGGTAGTAATCCCCGGCTGGCCCAAAAACTTTGTTAGCTGTTCGTACCTTGCAAACACCACTTTTTACAAGGATGTCTTCAGAACCACTCTTTCTCATCACCTTCCCAACTGAATCCATATAGTTTGCAGCAAGATGAAACTGTCCTAGCAGAGAATGAAATTCCTGCGTCATCATCAGAGGGTGCTTGTTCATGTAACCCATAAGCAATCTCATACAGAACTTGGTCAGCTGTGACTATTGTGTGTTTCATTCCAAACTTGTTGGACAACTTTACTGCATAGGCTAGACCTTTATGTACTACACTTGGATCTGTTGGACTAGAAGGAATCATAGGGCCATAACCAATACACGTAGCAGGCACCTTTGGTGTTAGCTTGGTGAAGAAGGCATTCCAACCTGGGATGTGGTCGCTTTCAAGCTCAAAAATCTTTGTGGATGGGGAAGCGACATAGCTGCCATGCCATGTTCATCTGATGGAAATAAGGATTATCTTGAAACTGCAGATCTGCTGGCATTGTCTAAAATATTTAGACAGTAGGTTCAAAAAATTTTAAAATATGCTCCCAACGGCATAACAGTTATCAAAATATATTAAAAACCAATTAAAACCTATTAAAACATAACCACAAACCAACCAAAATCCACGAAAATAAATAATTAATTCATATTCGATCATAATAATTATGTATTCTACACGCAGACAAACAAACAGCCAGACACAAGAAAACCTACAGACTCGACACGACCATTACACCCTTCAATACAGACCAGACCACCAAGATCATCAAAAACATTAAAAATTCGAAGGCTACTGGACCAGACAACATATCTAACATACACCTTAAACACTTGGGCCCACAAGGAATACTAGCTCTCACAAATATCAGCACATATTCATACCAACACTGTATTATTCCTGACATATGGAAACAAGGTAAAATTATTACACTACTCAAACCAAACAAAAATCCAACAGAACCAGCTTCCTATAGACCCATTACTTTACTATGCACACCTTCCAAAGTAACAGAAAGACTAATCTTACAAATCACCAACCCACACATACCACTATCGCCTACTTAACATGGATTCAGACCTCACCACTCAACCACGACATTACTCACTAACCTGACGCAGCACATCATGGATGGCATCAACTCTAGAAGACCAGCTCAACGTACACTATTAGCAACAATAGACATTAGTAAAGCATTTGATGCTATCCCACGCTTCCCTCTCATAAACAAAATACTCAACACAAACATGCACAATAACACCAAAAGGTGGCTGAGCAACTATCTCTCAGGAAGATACTCACATGTCACATTTAATGGCAAGTCATCCAAAAACAAGCTTTTTCCGAACGGGGTCCCTCAAGGCTCTGTTCTCTCACCAACACTCTTCAACTTATACATGCATGACATTCCAACACCCATAGATAACAAGCTTACCTTATCATCATATGCAGATGATATCACTCTAACATCCACCCACAACAACATCGACACCGCTACAAATAACCTACAAACATACATAAACAGTATACAAGACTGGCTCACACACAATAGACTCAAAGTAGCGCCCACAAAATCAACCATCACCTTGCTTACAAGCAACACAAAAGAACACCAGGTAATTCCACAACTTACACTAAACAACATCAACATTCCACACACTCACAGAACCAAAATACTAGGTGTCACATACAACACATCATTATCTTTTGCAAACCACATTCAGGACATTAAAAACAAATGTACGTCAAGACTTAACACGCTTAGGGTACTAACAGGCACAAACTTTGGACACCAGCAGGAAACAACATCACTCATCTACAAACAATATATTCGCTCAGTTATGGACTATGCTAGCCCATGCTGGGCACCCATTATCTCAAACACACACATAAACACCTTACAAACAATACAAAACAACGCACTTCGTATCATTACAGGATGCACTCAAACAACACCAATAGAACACCTGCACACAGAAACAAAAATACTAAAAGTTAGGGAACATTTAGACATGAGGGGAACACAATTCATGGCAGCAGCGACAACTAACCCACAACACCCTTGCCACTACATGTACAATCATGCACCAACACCTCGCACCATTAAGGTAACACCAGAGAGACATTATAACCAAATACTCCATTCCATACCACGCCCCACAGACATCACACAGTACAGAAAACACATACACACACACCTAACCCACAAAGCACTGACACGACTCGGTCCGAATGCGGTCCTAGGTGCGAAGCCGCCGCCCATTAACAGGTCAGAGATCAGCCTGAGCAGATCGGATCGAGTTAACTTAGCACGATTCCGATGTGGACATCACCCCAACTTATGGACATATAAACACAGACTAGACAACTCCATAGACGACACCTGCCACCTGTGCCAAGACACACCACAAACAATTGAACACATTATGACGGACTGTACCGCTCTAGCACAACAACGAACACAACACAACATCACGAGTGCGCTGAACCTCTGGTCCACTCCGGAGAGGGCGATCGGTTACCTGCGTGCCGCCGGCTTGCTCGATCAGGGTGGGCTGATCGGCTAAACAACAACAACAACAACTGATAATATATGTATATTAGGGTGATTCAAAAAAATCAAAGTTTTTTTTTTAATTGTTCACCCTGTATTTTTGTTCCCTATGACAAAAAAGTAGTGTATGCCAAATTTGGTGAATTTTAATAAAATTTATTATGTGTTACCAGGCGTCAAAGTTTCCCTTTTTTTCAATTTGTTTGTTTTTACAACTTATGATTTTATGTTTAAATTTCAGAATTTTTAATTAATGGTTTATATACTAGCTTGCTTTTAATTGTTGTTTGGAACACGTAATTTTGATACCAATTAATCGATTATGGAAGCTAGGCCTATCTCACCATCACCTAGTTGCTCAGTTGGGAGAAGTTCTACAAGAAAAGAAACTGAAGTATGGCTAATTGGGAAGCCCTCTGCAGTACTAAAAACATCCGTATTACCATCAGAGAAGGAAATGATGGCCCTCTTCATGCACAGAAATATTAAAAAGCAAGGCATTAGAGAATCATGCTGCTCTACTGCAGATGATGTGCTAGCAGTTTGGAAAAAAGCAGGAATACCAGCACAAAATTTAAATAATAAAGAAGAAAAATGGAAAGATAAACTGGAAAACTTATTTGACATTGCTCATGAGAATGCTATGCAGCTTATAAAAATAGAAGATGATAAGAAATTCTTGAAAATGCAACGTGAGAAAAGACGTCATGGAAAAATGGGTACCATTGATAAGGCTGTTGCTAAAAAAGAGCAAAGAGCAGCAGAAAAGCAACAACGTTATGAAAAGAGGAAAGCAGAAGAAGAGATCAAAAGAAAGAAGAATGAAGAGGCTGTCATACTCACCAGTACATCATCAGAATCAGAATCAGGGGAGAGTAAAAGTGATGAATCTGGTTTCTGTGCTGCACAACCTTCAACATGGAAAGTAAGGTTGGCAAACGTAGAAAATTGTTTGATGATAAATTATTAGGAAGTCTTGATGTTGCAAAATTGAGTGACAGAAATGCGTCTCTAGTTTTAACGCCAACAATTCAAAGTCTAGGAAAAAATCCAGAAGAGTACAATGTTAGTTACTCTTCTATTCGTAGAGAGAGGATAAAATATAGAAAGAAAATTGCAGAGAACCTGAGAGAAGAATTCAAGCCAGAGGTGCCCCTAACAATTCACTGGGATGGAAAATTAATTGAAGATATTACAGGAATGCATATTGTTGACCGTCTGCCCGTATTGGTTTCAGGAGAAGGCGTTGATCAACTTCTTGGTGTGCGTAAACTGGATTCAGGTACCGGTCTCCTGACAGCAAATGCTGTGTATCAGACATCGCTTGAATGGGGCATCTGCGAACAAATAAAATTCATGTGTTTCGATACAACGGCAGCCAATACTGGTTCTAGAAATGATGCAGCTATTCTTCTAGAACAAAAATTCGACAACGATTTATTGTGGCTGGCATGTCGACACCACATATTTGAAATTATGCTGGAAGCTGTTGTTTCAAAGTCTTTATCACCATCTTCTGGCCTAGATATAGTCCTTTTTAAGAAGTTCAGAGAAAAATGGTCAAGCATTAATAAGGAGGACTACGAAACAGCATTATCAAATCCAGATATCTATGAAAATATTCATGACATCAAAGATGACATAATTACATTTGCAGCAAATCAACTAGATACAGTACATTCCAACCAAGAGACGATTACCTAGAACTATTGCAGTTAACAATTATTTTTTGGGGAGGTGAACCAAAAGGTGGAATCAAATTTAAACATCCAGCGGAACTTCATCGGGCTAGGTGGATGGCCAAAATTATATATTCATTAAAAATTTTTATGTTCAAATCTCAGTTCAAAATTTCAGTAAAAGACAAAAAAAGGACTAAAAGACATCTGTCTATTTGCTACTCGTTTATATGTAAAGGCATGGTTTACAGCTCCTGTGCCATCTTGCGCTCCTCGTCTTGATCTGGAATTATTACAGAATCTTGTAGTCTACAAACAAATAAATGACACAATTGCATCTGTTGCTATTAAAAAACTGTTAGGTCACCTGTGGTACCTATCAGAAGAACTGGTAGCCTTGGCCTTTTATGATGATGAAGTGCCTATTGAAACAAAAAACAAAATGGTAAAGGCCTTGCAAAATACAACAGAAACTCTTCCTGCAAAACGGGCTCTTCTAGATCCTGCACTTATTCCAACGAAGAAATTAGAAGATGTTGTCACATCAAATACTCAAAGATTCTTTACAATAACAGAATTTAGTTCAAAATTTTTACTCAAAGATGCTAAAGAATGGTATAATGATGAAGAGTATAACTCCGCTAAGAAATCTATCAAACAGTGGAAAGTCGTGAATGATATAGCGGAAAGAGGAGTAAAATTAATGGATGAATATAATAAAATACTAACACATGACGAAGATCAAAAACAATTCTTGCTACAAGTAGTGAAAAACTACAGGGCTGTTTACCCTGATAGAAAAAAAGAAACATTGATG
The DNA here is from genome assembly GCA_023014485.1 of Bathynomus jamesi. Classification (NCBI taxonomy): domain Eukaryota; kingdom Metazoa; phylum Arthropoda; class Malacostraca; order Isopoda; family Cirolanidae; genus Bathynomus; species Bathynomus jamesi. The sequence continues at coordinate 494,723 of JAJOZX010000242.1, read as the reverse complement.
AAGTAAGGACAGCTAATGTCTCAAATATCACGCTAGTTTAATTATGCATGCTTGTGGTTATGGTAGGACCTACGAGGGAGCTTTCCACATCAAAAAAAGCAATGCGCCTTGTACTGTACCTCCTGAGTGGTGTGGAAAACTGTACAACAATATTGGAAAAATTTGACAATTTGAGTCGTTCTGTCAATTTTTAATTGCTGGTAGCAACTCCTAAATTTAAAAATTTGCTAAAATATTTTAGGATAGTTGTTTTTATGCTGAAATGAACCATTTAAAGGGTTGAACACATTAAAATATATAAAAAAAATGTTTACCCCCATATTTGAATCACCCTAAATTGTATATATACTGTTTCGTTTTCTTCCGAAATTGTATAAACCAACTACGAAGCTTCTAGAAGCTTCTCGAAGATTCCAGAAGCGGAAGTCGTATGTTAGGTTAGGTAAGTTTCTCAGGAGTCAATACTCAGCTTTTGCTTTGTGAGGAAGTCTCCAGTTTTGCCCTGATTCAAAGGGTTCAGTTAGGAAATTTATTTGCTTTTAGCTTTGATTTAAAGCTTTAGCAGTTTAATTAAGCCTAAAATCTAAAATCTAGTGTCATTTTTGTGCTTTATCTACTGTAAATTACTTTTCTCGTATGATAATTCAGTTTAGGAGTTATTGAATTGTTAAGTTAGACTAGTTTCTTAGGATCAAATCATTGAGAACTGTAAGTAATCAATACTTTAATTATTTGTTGGCTTTGTGTCTAAGGTAAGCACATTCTGGTATTAATCTAATCTGGTCAATATATTTAATTTTGACTATTATTTATCCAAGATTTATCTTGGAACAAAATCTATAACATTTTTTTATAAGTACCATCCAAGCTTAGTATCCAAAATTTTAAAGCCTGTTAAGAAAGGTGGGTCCTTTCATTTTGCCTGACCTATCATAGCATAACAATCATTCCTTATTTATCGTTTTTCTTTGCACTTTTTATATTTTAAAATATTAAAGAAAACTAACTTATTGATTAATTATAAATATAAATCTAACCAACTTCAATTTAAATCAAACAAATTTATTTTTAATTATTTACTTAGTTATTTAACGCGTGGCTTGTTTTTACTGTATCTAACCAATTAATTTAAATCTATCGAATCAAGATCTTTGCGCTTTTTATATTTTAAAGTATTAACAAAAACGGTAAATATGCAGCAAATAGCCCCACCTCGACTTTTGGTACGAAAGTTAGTTATTAGGGTGTGTTCTCATGGGCTTTCCTCAGAAATGCCACTCATTTGCCCCGCGTTTAATTGAAAGTACGAAAAATATCGGATTTTTTTCCATTTTATTTTCAAGTAAACACGGGGCAAATGAGTAGCATTTCCGAATAAAGCACATGAAAACACACCCTAATAACTAAATTTCGCACCCATAAAATGTATGTTATTGCTAACTTAACCTAACCTACCTAACCTAACCGGTACTTTCGTATTACCGGGACTACCAAACTATTATCGGGACTACCAAGCTGTTTATTATGTATTTTTGCTCTTATCATTTTCGTTTAAAGTCCAGGGGCCTTCAACCTTTTTTAGCTTACCGCCCACTTTTTGATTTTTTGAGAATTAAAAAAACTTATCGCCCACCTTAGGGCAAAAAAAATAAATCATCATAATTAATAAAAGAAAAAATAAAATAAACGTTTAATTACCTTTAATGAGAGCCTTGTGGTTGATGCTTGCTAATTAAAACTTTAAGTTGGGTTTTATTTTAGTAAGAAACAAACGAAGATCTCCTCTCTCTGCTATATTCAAACGATTTCTTTCCTTGGTAAGAATGTGGTTCACTACACTGAATCCTGATTCAACCAGATATGAGGTAGGGAAAGCTACTAGTAGAGTGGAAATCTTATTCCATAAATGTGGATAGAGCTTGGGTATTTTTTTGTTCTGCCAAAGTTGTAGGTATCCACCTTCTTTGAAATTTGCTTTGCACTCAGCGTCATATTTTAATTGCAATAATTTCTCTTGACAGGTAACCTGAACATCACATACGTTTATAATAAAAGGAGTCTCCATCCACGCATCGACTTTAAGGTTGATAATGTCTTGAATACGATTTTCCGTGTCAATTTTTAGTGCATCAAGATGACTACTATATTTTTCCAAGTCACTGGCTGTGAGATCATCTTTGATTGATAACAATCAATTCAATTTTCTTTTATTGTAGAATAGATGTAGATTGTAGAAGAAAACGATTGTGTTTGTGTGTGCGTACGTGTGTGTGTGATCTTAGTGCTAACTATATTTTTCGTCGATTTAGATCGGGTCTTTTGAAGTCTAAATTTTCATATTTACCACACCCTTAAGTGAATCTAATTACAGTTTTCGTGAAAATTTTCTACCGCCCACCTAAAATCACAATTCGCCCACTAGTGGGCGCTACCGCCCAGGTTGAAGGCCCCTGGTTTAAACTAACGAAAATATCACAACTTAACCTAACCAATCATCAAGGGCGTACAGGTGACCTAACCGGGCATTCAATTAACCTAACCGGGCATTCAGTTGACCTAATCAGGCATTCGGTTAGGTAAACTGTACGCCCTTGATTATTGGTTAGGTTAAGTTGTGATATTTTCGTTAGTTTAAACGAAAATGACGAGAGCAAAAATACATAATAAACAGTTTGGTAGTCCCGATAATACGTAAGTACCACCTAACCTAACCTAACCTAACCGCTCGTGAATCGTCTCCTAAAATTTGCAACACTTCAACGTAGCCTAGGTCACAACTTTCACAAATCTCACTGAACGTGTTCACGCAGCAAAAATTGAAACAGAAAGAACGATCTCAGCCGTGTCAAAGGCCGAGGAGGTTCCGTGATGTCACGGTTGGGAAACCACTTGATTGGTTCTTTAAAATTCCTAATTAACTGTCATTGGTTCATTAAGGCGTGTCTGTAATTGGTTGTTTTTGAGTGATTAACAGCCTACTATTGGTTAAAAAAAGGTGCACTGTGATTGGTCGTCCACACATTTCCAGAAAATTGTTTGAGAGCGAGGATGGCTTATGCCTGCTGGCAGGTCGCGAAACAAAAAATGGTTAAAACTTAAAAAATCAATAACTTCATTAATTTTGAATTCCGGGGGGTCTGGCTTTCAACAAACTTATTCTATTGCTGTATACTACCGAATGCTAACATCATAAATTATGAACTCGAGGTGAGGATATTTGCTGCATATTAACCAAGAACTTATTAATTAATTCCAAATATAAATCTACCCAACTTCAATCTAAATCAAACAAATTTATTTCTAATTATTTACATAGTTATTTAACGCGTGGCTTGTTTTAACTATATCTAACCACTTAATTTAAATCTATCGAATCAAGAGTTTAAGCTTGCCTTACGAGTTATTTAACTGTAAGTAAATATAATTAAACATTTGATCCAGTGCATATTGTGCCAAATTTTACAGCGAATTATATCTTACCACATGGTAGATATAATAGGATTCTATGAAATATACCGGGTGTCCGAGAATTATCTGTACAATTTTTGGCTGTTATTAAAAGTCAACCATGAAGTGTAGAAATTCCAGTGTTGTCCCATTTTACAGAGAAACTCATTAAGTTTTTTCTGATAACAAGTTTTGACAAGTTTTTTCTTTTTTGTACGCGGGTGACAGACATTGATGATTTAAAAGCAAGAATCACAGCTGCTATTGAGCGAATTGATGTGGATATGCTGCAGCGTACATGGCAACATTTGGATTATTATCGATTGGATGTTTTGCGAATCACTGATGGTGCACATATTAAGTTTTTTCTGATACCAAGTTTTGACAAGTTTTTTAGAAATTCCAGTGTGTCCGAAAATTATCTGTACAATTTCATCTTTTAATAAAATTCTTGATAACACGTAAAATTCTTAAACAAGATTATTTAGAATCTGTATTTTCAAAAGTTTCTTTTATTAAAGTAACGTTACGTTACAAACATTCGATATGTGATTCTCTGTAAAATGGGACAACACTGGAATTTCTACACTTCATGGTTGACTTTTAATAACAGCCAAAACTTGTACAGATAATTCTCGGACACCCTGTAGTTTAGTACATATGATACGATTTATGTACTCCCCTTTATTCTAATATTAAGTGTGGTTACGATTTAAAATCTAAGGATAAGATTAAGTTAGGGTTAAGGTTGGGACTAGGCTGTGCATATCTTTTCTGTATATATTTAATCATTCAAGGTATAAATATATCATTATACCAATTTAACTCTATAAAGGCGAGCAAGTCAAGAGTATTGGCTTAAAATTAAATCTATTAAACATATTTGCCATCATTACTTTATTAATAGCGTCCAAGTTGTGAGAACCCTAAGTTTAAGGTTTAATTTAAACAATACCTTGTCGAACCTTAGGTAAGGGTGGACGCAGGGTAGCCATAACGGTACTTTTTATGCTGCTGAATTTTCCACAAATTGGTCCTTCGAACCGGATACATTTAAGGCTGTTTTGAGGCTTAAATCTACTTAAATCTACGTTAAAATTAACTCAATTTAATTTTACCTTAAAATTTACTATTTTACAAAATATTTTGTTAATTTTTTTCTTGCCTCAATTGCATCCATAAGTGCAGCCAATCAAATTCTATATTTGGAGTCAGTTCTCCATAGATTTTCATCCAATTTTCAATTTTAAAATCTAAATAACTCAAAATGACTGACGTTATGAGACGTGGTGGTCATCGTACCATGGTGAAACGGCTTATCGCTGAAAATATTAAATTTATTTCCACCGATACACCTGATCTCAACAAAATTGAAGCTACTCGTAATCTGTCACGTAATCAAAGTTATAAAATTCTTGAGTACGATGACAAAATTCAGGCAGAATTATCTGATGATGAACTCATCACAGATATAACTACCGCTTTGGAATATCAGAGTGAAATTGAGCAACATGTTATTCTAATTAATAAATTCATAAAACAAAGAGAAGCTGATGTGGCAGCTCGTAGTAAACAAAAAGAACAGGCAGTCAAATTGCCTATTATTAAGCTTCCTATATTTTCTGGTAATCCTTTGGGATGGCAACACTTCTGGGATATTTTTAAAAACACTATTCATGAGCGTGATGATATATCAGGCGCTCAAAAATTTACATATCTATCGGGTCAACTTGAGGATGAAGCCTTACAGCTTCTTGATGGTTTTACTACCACCAATGATCATTATGAAGAGCTGTTAAGCTTCTCTGTGAGACTTATGGTAAACCTCACAAAATAATTCAAGCGCATTTACATACTATTTTTGATCTGGAATGTCCCAGAACTAATTCTACCGAAATTAGTAAATTTCGCGCCCAGTATGAATGCCATCTCCGTGGTCTCAAAGTTATGCAGGCACAAATATTGACAAAGCTGGTTTTGTTTTCGCCGCCCTATTGCTACGTAAATTACCGAATCGCGTTAGGGATAATATTAATCGAGCTGCTAAGTCCGATTATTGGGATCTAGATAGTTTTAGGAAAGCTATTGACAATGAAATATCATTGTTACAGTCAGTAGAGCCCGAAAGCAAGCCTACTGAGCATGTTAAATCTAATTTTAATTATCCTAAGTCTAACACTAATTTTTATAAATCTAATTCTAACAAATCTACTGTAGGTTCTTTTTCCATTGCTAGTAAAAATGGAAACAAGGAAAATCGAATAAAACTTTGTGCATTCTGTTCATCAGAGCATAAGGTTCATGAGTGTCCTAAGTATAACACTCCCAAATTACGCTGGAAGAGGTCTCGCGCTTTAAATCTATGCCTCAACTGTTTGAGGACAATCATAAAACGTCAAACTGCATGAGTAAATTTTCATGTAAGTTTTGTCAAAATAAGCATCATTCAGCTTTGTGTTTTAAATCTGCAAATGAGTTGATTAACACCAATAGTCAGAGTGAAGAGGAACAAACTGAGCCTGCAGTCCCTTCGGTATCAGCCGCTTTAACCAAAAACAAATCAAGCACAGCATTGCCTGCTGCCATGTTGCCTGTAGTAACTGACTACGGTATAATTAATTTATGCACGCTTTTCGATCAAGGATCACAGAAAAGCTTCATGCTTAAATCTATAGTGACAGAATACAACATAAAACCTTACAAGAAGACCACCTGTCTTATTGATGGTTTCAACTATAGCAGTAAAACACAGAGCTATGTATGATGTAGCTAAAATTCTAATTCAAACTAAATCTGATAAACATGAAATCGAAGTCATTCTGGTTGATAGATTCCATCTAAAGTTGTTATTCCAGGGATAACACAAACCATTCAAATTTTAAAGTCCCAAGGCGTACAATTAGTTTCTTTGGTAATTAGAAACGACTCTATTAATGACATTAGCATTTTAATTGGTTCTGACTATTATTTTAATTTTATAACTGGTCAAACTAAGCATAATGACATTCATTTGTTAGAAACAGAGTTATGTAATGTCATTAGTGGTCCAATTAAATTCAAATCAACTAACAAATCTAGCAATCTAAATTCAAATCTAAATTCTAATTTATCCATACTTAGAGTTGGAGTGTACGAGTCTATTTCTGGTTCCGAGATTGACAAATTATGGGATCTCGATTCTTTAGGAATCAAAATAAATGAACCATCTGACTCTGAGCATAGAGTCATGAAAAAATTCTACAAAGACATTACCTACTGTAATGACAGATATGAAGTCAGACTTCCTTGGAAGGAAATCATCCTCCTCTGTCGTCTAATTACGGTATGGCAAAGGGTAGACTTTTGCCTACTCTTAACAAACTAAGGAAGACCCCAGAAGATTTAGAACATTACAATTATGTGATACAGGATCACATCACTAAAGAATTTGTGGAGTTAGTCCCAAATTCTCAAACTCTATCAAACAATTCTAATATCCACTATTTGTCACATCACAGAATTAAGAGAGATTCGGCTACCACTCCTCTGATAATTGTTTTCGATTGTTCAGCGGGTAATCCAAGTTTTAATGACTGTATGTATGCTGGACCATCTCTAATCCATGATTTAGGGCACATTTTATTGAGATTTAGGTAGGTCATTATGCTTGCGATAGTGATATTGCGAAAGCCTACCTTATGATTTCACTTAATGAAAAGGACAGAGATGCAACCCGTTTCCTATGGCCTGAAAATCCTTTTAACCCTGACTCACCCATTTGTGTTTACCGCTTTAAAGTGGTTTTGTTCGGAGCGACGTGCAGTCAGTTTCTACTGAATGCCACAATTCTACACCATTTGAGAGAACATTCCTCTCTGGTGAGCAAGCAGGTTGAACGTAATATATACGTGGATAATCTCATATTCTCGTCAGACAATGAAAACCAATTGCTGAGCTTCTATCAAGAATCTCAAACGTTGCTCAGCGCAACTCATCTGACTTTGAGAGAATGGGCCAAGAATTCAACCTCCCTTAACGCCTCCATTATGGAGCAAAACAACGGAGTCAAGTTGGGTAAACCTATTAAGGTTTTAGGAATGATATGGGACAAGGAATCGGACACGCTACTCTATCCTTAATTTGTATTCAATAATTTTAATGTAACAAAAAGGGTGGTCTTGAGCAATGTTGCTAAGGTGTTTCACCCTTTAGACTAATTAAACCCTGTTACAATCAAAACACGCATGTTTCTACATGGGTTGTGGAAACAAAAATTAGATTGGGATGAGCCATTGAACGACGAACTAAGCAGTGAATGGCCAACTCTATCTCAAGAAATCGAAGCTATAAAAAATCTGGCCATCCCACGAAATCTAAATTTAAACGAGACTGTATCAATGCATGCATTCTCGGATGTCAGCAAAAAAGCCTATGGAACAGCAATTTACTTTGTGTCTGGAAACAAATCTATTTTAATTATGTCTCGCTTAATTATGTCTCGCTATTTTAATTATGTCTCGCTTATCAACTACATTTAGAAGCTTACTCTCAAGAACTCCAATTCGATCATATATATTTATGGTCGGACAGTAAAGTTGCTCTGTCGTGGTTAGGAACAAATAAGCCTTTGAAGCTTTACGTAGAAAATCGCGTAAATGAAATCAAGAAGTTGGTACCTCAAACCGAGATTAAATATAGGGTGTCCCAAAAAAAAACTATATACTCTTTATAGCATCATATATTTTATAATTAAAAAAAAAAAAAAAAAATATTCTTATAGCAATTGCCAATGAAAGGTAAATTAGTAATCTAAGTGATCAAAATGTTATAGCGAGTTGTTTGCATATAAAATTTAATTAACTACGCCAAGTGCTCAAAATGTTCTCCGGCGGCATAAATGCACTTTTGAATGCGTCGACTAAGCCTGGCCTTGTTTTATCAAAGGCCTTGTAATGGCGAAGCCTATGGACCGAACGTAGTCTATTCACTCACTAGCTTGCTTCGGACTTAGCCTACGCACTCATTCCACGATACAAACTCTACAGCATTCAACTTTATTCAGTTCAGCAAAAGAACCCATGTTGCGTAAACATTTGACACTGGAGCAACGAAAAAGTGTTCTGAAATGGTAGTGGAAATTTGAGAATGTGTCCGAAGTCCAGCGGCAATAGATCCGGGAATTTGGTGCAAAGCCACCGACACGTCTCGCCATTACAAGCATCCGTGACAAGTTTGAGGCAGAGGGATCTGCTCAAGATATGCACAAGCGAAGATCTGGACGACGCAAATCAAGTGCGAGTGATGAAAACTCCGTTTTAGTGTTGCAAAAATTTAATCGATCACCACAGAAATCAGTTAGGCAATGCGCCCGTGAGACCGGAATCAGCAAATCAGGTGTTCACCAGATTTTAAAGTCGGCAAAATGGAAAAGCTACATTCCAAGTCTGTTACACGCCATGACTGAAGATGACCCTGATCGCAGACTCGAATTTTGTGAATGGTTTCAGTCAATGGAAGCCGAAGACGTACAGTTTGCCAACAAAATCGTGTGGTCTGATGAAGCTACCTACCTTCAAGCTGAATGGCACAGTAAATCGACACAACTGCAGGTACTGGTCACTTGATAATCCACACGTTTATGTGGATAAACATGTTAATTTACCAGGATTAACAGCATGGTGTGGTTTCTCATCCAGGGGTTTGGTTGGACCATTTTTCTTTAATGGGACAGTTACCGGTGCCGCATATCTCGACATGCTGCGGACAGAAATTATACCTGCAGTTCAGAAGTTGTTTGGAAACGACGACTTTTACTTTTAACAAGATGGAGCCCCCCCTCATTATCATTGTGATGTCAGAAGGTACCTCGATGAAACGTTGCCTAACCGTTGGATAGGACGAAGAGGAAGCGTTGAGTATCCTCCACGTTCACCGGACTTGACTCCACTTGATTTTTACTTGTGGGGCTACCTGAAGGATGCAGTTTATGGTACAAGACCTGCAACACTCGAACACCTTAAGGATGCAATTAGGGAAAAGTGCGGGACCATCACAGCATCCACATTAGTCCATATCTGCGAATCAGTTAGTCGACGCATTCAAAAGTGCATTCATGCCGCCGGAGAGCATTTTGAGCACTTGGCGTAGTTAATTAAATTTTATATGCAAACAACTCGCTATAACATTTTGATCACTGAGATTACTAATTTACCTTTCATTGGCAATTGCTATAACAATATATTGTTTGGTTTTTTTAAATTATAAAATATATGATGCTATAAAGAGTATATAGTATGTACTAACAAAAGAAAATCCTAGTGATCTTATATCACGAGGTATCACCGCTAAAGCATTTTTTGAGTTCAACAAGTGGTTTGTTGGACCCGATTGTTTATGTAATGAAGAAGAATAGCCAGAAAACATTGAAACACAAGAAAGCGAAGAATTTCTCTTGAAACTCATCCTGTAGTGTCACACGACACTAAAACAATTCTAGATATAAATCGATACGGCAGCATGAGTAAATTAATTCATGTTACGGTTCTGGTCTTCCGATTCATTAAATTACTCAAGAAGCAAACTAATTAATCATGTTCTGTAGATAATCATGAAATCAATCTACAAGAAATTCAAGATGCTGAAGATTATTTAATCCAAACCATACAAAGGGGGTCCTTACCTGAGGAATTCTCATACTTTGAAAATCAATCTAAATCCACAAATCTAATCAAACAATTTAATCTTTTCATTCATGAAGGGGTTTTAAGATGCAAGGGGAGACTTGGGAAGTCTGACCTTACTTATGATGCAAAATATCCTCTACTTATGCCTAAAAATAATCATTTTACCAAATTAACTATTATAAAATATAATATTCAGTTAGGACATGCAGGACAGTTTAGGGTGGATCGATTTTACATTTTTTTCGATTTCCATATTCTAATAGAGACAAAAACTTGCGCATGCATGAGAAAATAGCCTCTGCAAAATCTTAGCTTAATAGTAATCATCTTCTGCCACCGGCAGAGCGATGAAAATCATATTTTAGTAGTCAAAAACGTATTTTTCTTATAATTTTTAAAATATTTCAATATGCATCAAAATTATTCCTAATAACTATAAAGTCGATGAAAAAGACGTCATATGATCGTTTTTCCAAGCGCGTTGTCCTACGTTAATATCTTTTGCCCCCGGCAACAACGTCAAATGTTGAAAAAATAGGTAATTTATATACATATTTTCAGATCAGCTCTTTGTCTTAAATAATGCATTTATATATTTCCCATAGCATTTATATCGTTGCTTAGGCATGAAATAACACACACGCAAAATTTTATGACTCTAGGCTAGGGTTTAAAGGTCATCTCTGGTGAGTGCTGCCAGCAGCAGCTGCCACTGACGCGCCAGTACGCACTGCGCAGTTCCCTCAGTTGCCTTTTGACAGCGTCGAAGGCAGGTGTGTATTTTGCAGCTGGCTCCTCGAGTCCTCAGTGTGTGTGTGTGTGTGTGTGGCTCCTCACTCAGAGTCCTCAGTGTGCTCAATCTCTCTGCTCATATCCTTGTTTGTTTTTCTCATAACTCTGTTTTTTTCGATTTTATTGCGTAACAGAACAATACATTATTCTTTAATCTTTACAGGATGGCTACCACTACAACTAGAAGATCGGTTACGTGTCCAATATTTGGTGCTGGGAAAGATTTGAATTTGCGATGTTTTCCCACATGTGAAGATGTGATGCAATACTACCATCATGTGAGAACTGAGTTGAGATCATCAAAGAAGGAACCTCCATTCAAAGACATCGCCGCTGTGGTCACGGAGAGACTGGAATACTTGTGGAAATTAGCTTCCATTCCAACAGTTTCGACAGCACGGATAAATCAAATGTTGAAAAGTTATCGTGATAAAATGGCTAACATCATCAAATCACTGAACGCGAAAAAGAAGAACGAATCGTTACAGAAAAATCTTGAGGCCTTCAAGAAATCAACTAAGACCACCTTATTTGACATATCGGCTTGTAAATGTCCTGATTTGACAAAAGCAGCTGCCCTCGTGAACGACGAGTACCACTGAAAGAGCAACAGTTTTTACTCGACCAAAGAAGTGATCGCAAAATGGCAATAGGAACTTTGGATGTTGAAACAACAAATAAAAACGAGATGACTCTTGCAAGAAGATTGGCGATATTGAAACAAGAAGGCATAGCAGAACATCAAGAGCCGTCGACTAGTAAACGACAAGAAACTTCTCAAGAACAACCTTCTTCGTCAGCCTCTAGTGAAACCGAGGATACATCTATAGAATCATCGTCATCGTATGAACTAACACCGAGAGATAAACATGACATGAAGGAAAAAACACGAATGAAACTCCAGGTACTTGCTGAAGCTTGTGATCGTACGGGCGTCTCAGCCAGAGCTGCTTCATTTATTGCTTCTTCGTTGTTAGAGGATGTTGGCTGGATACGAGAAGATGATGTCAGTTCAGTGATTGATCGAAATAAGATAAGAAGAGCCAGAAAAAGAGTTCGTTCTGAGCATCAGCAAGATGACAAGATCACGCTACCATTACAGGGCATTTTCTTTGATGACGTAAAGATAAAACAATGACACAAGAAGAAATAGACAATGTGAAGCATAGAAGGACTGTGGTAGAAGAGCATATAGTTTTAGTTCAAGAACCAGAATCCCAGTACATGGGGCATTTCACTCCTGCATCAGGTTCTGCCACTGCAATAACATCAGGTATCATCAACTTTCTAGAGACTAACAATATTAGCACGGACGACATTGTGGGTATCGGCTGTGATGGTACCGCAGTGAACACGGGTCGAAAGGGTGGAGCCATTCGTATGATTGAAATGAAACTACAAAGGCCAGTTCAGTGGATCATATGCCTATTACACGGTAATGAATTATCACTGCGACACCTCATTCAAGACTTGGACGGCAAAACAACTGGGCCAATGGGCTTTACTGGACCAGTTGGAAAACAACTGAACGACTGCGAAAAACTTCCAATTACAGAATTCGATGCCATTCCATCTCCCGACATTGACATAGATGATGCCGAGTTGAGCACTGACCAAAAATATTTGTTAGGCATCTACAGAGCAGTGTCGAGCGGTAGCTGCTCTTCAGCTCTCGCGGCTCGAAATCCAGGTAAGATGGTGCATTCCAGGTGGCTGACAACAGCAAATAGATTTCTGCGCCTCTATGTTTCAACCAGTGAACCCTCCAGCACCTTCAACGAAATTGTGCGATTCATTATGACAGTTTACGCACCAATTTGGTTTAAGATAAAGAAAAACTCCAGTTTCACTGAGGGCGCAAAACATTTTTTCGAAATGATGCGTCTCTCTCAGACCATGCCTCAAAGATCTAAGACAATCGCCAACAAAGTCATCCGTAGAAATTCTTTCTTTGCTCACCCAGAAAATATTTTGATCTCCATGCTACATGCCGATGAGCAACACATAAGAGAATTGGGATGGAGAAGAATATTAAAAGCACGATCAAAACAATCACCAGCGGGGGAAATTCGAGCCTTCGCCATGCCTGAGCTGCTCTACGATAGTCAAAACTATTACGAAATAATCAACTGGCAAACGGCTGAGGTGACCGAACCCCCCGTTACAAAAACAATACCTGATACCCGAATAAAAGAGTTTGTTGAGACGGGAGACCAGCCTGATGGACTGATCCCACTATTCCCTTGTCATACTCAAGCGGTCGAGAGACTCATCAAATTAAAACCGAAGCCTCTGCCAGTGTAAGTGGAATAGAAGAGAGGGACGGATTCATCCGCTCCCGTCTTCACTCCCGAACAAAAATTCCACGATTTGATTCTAAGAAAGATTACCGTATGTAAATCGACATGCAGCCAAAGGAAGGGTGGTTGAGGCTGGATAGGGTGGAACTCGACGTACAGCCACCTCCTCGTGGTGAGTTCTGGGTTGCTAATTTTATAAAATTAGCAAGCGAGGAGCTGTACTTAGTAAGTTAGTACTTATCGTACTTATAACATCGCATTAACGTAATTATAATCCAAATTTAGACTTTTCTCGGGGACAGAAGATATTACTCTAGAGTCATAAAATTTTGCGTGTGTTATTTCATGCCTAAGCAACGATATAAATGTTATGGGAAATATATAAATGCATTATTTAAGACAAAGAGCCGATCTGAAAATATGTATATAAATTACCTATTTTTTCAACATTTGACGTTGTTGCCGGGGGCAAAAGATATTAACGTAGGACAACGCGCTTGGAAAAACGATCATATGAGGTCTTTTTCATCGACTTTATAGTTATTAGGAATAATTTTGATGCATATTGAAATATTTTAAAAATTATAAGAAAAATACGTTTTTGACTACTAAAATATGATTTTCATCGCTCTTCCGGGGGCAGAAGATGATTACCTATTAAGCTAAGATTTTGCAGAGGCTATTTTCACATGCATGCGCAAGTTTTTGTCTCTATTAGAATATGGAAATCGAAAGAAATGTAAAATCGATCCACCCTAAATTGCAGGTATTTCCCGGGTGGTTTATTCTTTGCGGCAGAAATGGTGAATTCCACAAATTAGACAACAAGTCAAATCTATCCTCAAATCGTGTGTGATTTGTAAACGCCTGCATGGGAGACATTTTTCTATTCCTCCTATATCGGATTTACCATCACCGCGGATTGTGGAATCACATCCATTTTCAGTCGTGAGAGTAGACTACACTGGAGCGCTACATGTGAGGGGTCAAGGCAGATTTATCAAAATGTATGTCTGTCTTTTCACATGTGCCGTGACTAGGGCTATTCATTTAGAATTATAGGAAGACAATACCGCCACCTCTTTCTTACGAGCATTTAAAAGGTGTATTCATCGCTGAGGATGCCCTCGCATAATCTATAGTGATAACTCTAAAACATTTACAGCGGCTTCTCTATTCTTAATGAAAATACAAAAGGATTCTAAAGTCAACGCCTTCCTAAATCAACATAAATGCGAATGGCGGTTCATTCCTAGTCGGTCTCCGTGGATGGGAGGATTTTGGGAAAGATTAATAGGCTTAACCAAGACTTCTCTAAAGAAAATCTTAGGGCATTCCTTCATATCATTGGAGGATCTACAAAATTACTTGTTGAAGTTGAAGCACTTGTCAACGATCGGCCCATCACTCATGTGAGTGATGACTTAAATGATCCTCAAGCTTTAACTCCTTCCCATTTACTACACGGGAGAAACTTAACGACCGTGGACCATCATTAAACTTTGGAACCTGAACCCTGCACAACTGAAAATCTAAATGCTAGGCAAAAGAGATATTCTAAAATCAAGAATCAATTCTGGAAGCGTTGGCAGAAGGAATATTTAGTTTCTCTTAGGAACAACGGTAAATGGAAAAAATCATCAATCAACCAGAAGGTCCAAGTCGGTGACTTGGTACTAATCTATCAAGACGGATCCCGTATGAACTGGAAGATGGGACGAATCACCGAACTCGAACCTGGTATCGACAGATTTATTCGTTTGGTGAGATTGAAAACATCATCCGGCATTGTCAGCAGATCTTTACTGCATTTATATCCGCTGGAATTAAATGCTGAAAGTTCATCCGACCCATCTCCGAACTCTACTCAAACCTCTGGTCATTCCACTCCATCTGTTTCTAATCCGAATGCTACCATTAGAAGATCTACTCGTGTAGCAGCTCAAAAAGCCAGAGATCGAATAAGAAATAAATTGATTGATGATTAATTAATTTCGTTTTTCTTTTTTTTCTTCTTTTGGCCTGCATTATGTCTAACATATTCAGACAGTAAGTTCGAAAATCCTTAAAATATACTCCCAACGGCATAACAGTTATCAAAGTATATTAAAAACCAATTAAAACCTATTAAAACATAACCACAAACCAACCAAAATCCACGAAAATAAATAATTAATTCATATTCGATCATAATAATTATGTATTCTACTAAAAGAGTCTATAAATCCATAATATAAAATAACTGATAATATATGTATATATACTGTTTCGTTTTCTTCCGAAATTGTATAAACCAACTACGAAGCTTCTAGAAGCTTCTCGAAGATTCCAGAAGCGGAAGTTGGATGTTAGGTTAGGTAAGTTTCTTAAGAGTCTATACTCAGCTTTTGCTTTGTGAGGAAGTCTCCAGTTTTACCCTGATTCAAAGAGTTCAGTTAGGAAATTTATTTGCTTTTAGCTTTGATTTAAAGCTTTAGCAGGTTAATTAAGTCTAAAATCTAAAATCTAGTGTCATTTTTGTGCTTTATCTAAATTATTTTTCTCGCATGATAATTCAGTTTAGGAGTTATTGAATTGTTAGGTCAGGCTAGTTTCTTAGGATCAAATCATTGAGGACTGTAAGTAATCAATACTTTGATTATTTGTTGGCTGTATTGGCTTAAAATTAAATCTATTAAACATATTTGCCATCATTATTTTATTAATAGCGTCCAAGTTGTGAGAACCCTAAGTTTAAGGTTTAATTTAAACAATACCTTGTCAAACCTGAGGTAAGGGTGGACGCGGGTAGCCGTAACCGGGTCCGGACAAAAGCCCCCTAGGACAAAAGCCCCCTGGACAAATTGATGGGTCGGGCAAGTCAGGTGTCACATCTAATCTGAAGCATCAGTTCCACTTCAGCCACCGTGGTGTTAAGGTTATGGGCTGTTAGTTTGAATCTACACGTCGGTCAGTTAACCATTGGTTATATTCTCTGAGTGACTTGGAAAATCAGTCTCTTCAACCACCATGGAGATCATCAAGAACAATAAAGGAGATTCAAAACTGTGTGCAGAAGGCTACTTATACACCAAGAAGAGTTCCAACAGTATACGAGTACGCTGGGAATGTTCTCAGAGGAAAGCACTTTCTTGCAAAGGTTTTGCTCATTTAGATTTGGAGGTGAAGGAACTTCTTTCTGTGACTGAACACAGCCACGACCCAGACCCTAACAAGGTGAAGGCAGCTAAAGTTTGTTTGAATGCCCGGTTAGGTCACTTGAATGCCCTTGACGATTGGTTAGGTTAAGTCATGATATTTTCGTTAAAAACACATTAATTATTTGAAGTGCTCTAACATGTTTGTTTTTCATTTCTCCAAAGAAGAAAGCTATTTTTAAATCAGTGACCAAAACTACATTAGTCTACCGATTTTCATTAAAATTCGCTGCTATCCCCCAAACGGAAAAGATCCTAAAGCAGGACTGTTCGGAGGCCAATGTCCTAGGGGGCTTTTGTCCTAGGGGGATTTTATCCTAGGGGGCTTTTGTCCTACACTCAGCCGTAACGATACTTTTTAGGCTGCTAAATTTTCCACAGGCATCATTCTCTCAAGTGTTCTTGCCTTACGCCTTTCTGTTAAAGAAAGGAAGTGTGGCTTGATTGGAGAATTGCTAGCAACATGTTTCCTTTTTTGTTTCAAACAAAGGAATGTCCCCGAATTGTCCTTTGCATAAGCAGGTTGATGTCGAACTACTATTCACACTGTCAGTGTTGCTCTTCTTGATTACGTGCGGAATTATACCATCATAGTTGCAATCTTGTGTTGCGTTCTCTTGAATGTTATTCAATACATCCGTGGTTCATTGGTTTTGGGGAAAGAATTCCGTTATTTCTACATCGCCTGTGATATTTGTTTGCCCTTCAGCATCCATACGCGAGTTTCCATCTTTCTTTTCTTCCTAATCTGATAGATGCAATACAGCTTCGCTAAAATCTTGTTCATAGCCATGCACATTGGTTGTCATTGCATGGGAGGTTGACCCAGCTGGGGTGGGTGGGGGGGGTTCATGCCACTCTGCATTAGTAATAACAAAATGTATGAATTTACACCCTGAGATTGTTGGTGCAAAAGATACCTTCCTCTCGTTCTGCTCCCATAATTTGCTCACAAACTGAAATAAGAAAGTGTTGAAAGGTGTCGTAACTGACACTTCATTTATATGATTCAACATTGTGATTATAATTTTGCTACGTGTTTCATTGTAGATGTAGAGAGCACTCCCAAGAGTGAGAGGGGTTAGAAGTTTACATATGATATACAGAATATGCTGGGATAGATTAAGTGTTCTTTGCTGAAGCTCACTTTCGCGGCAAACTTCTCCTCCATCAACTGTTCGCAGATCATAACCAGACAAAAGACAAGCAGCAAAATTAAAAATATTACATAGGATCATATTTGCTGCTTGAGTAGACGACATGTTGAGAGAAGTATCGCCATCACGACATTTAGTGAACTGGTTTAGTTTGAACAATTTCGCATCTTTGTGTAGAATTTTAGCAGCTTCCTGGATTACTGCAGCAACGTTATCAGAATCAAGCACCTGAAGTTTTAACTTCTCACACATTTTGAAAGCATCACCAACTGTTATTGCTGAAGAGCAGACATACTACCAGCATTTTGGGGTCATAACGTTAAACGGTCTCCAAAGTGTGATTGATGTATTTTTTTCAGTAGTGCTATCCTGTACAGCTCGCCACCCTTCAAGACCTTTTCTTGTAGCAGGGCCCTGTACTTGCCACGTATCGCTGAAAGATAGACTACAGACTTATTGATGAATAACAGCGAAAAACGAGAGAAAAAAGAGCATCGTCTTTTTCTTTGACATCACTGTTAGAACGTCTGTTTTAGGCCGCTTGTTGATATAGGCGTTCATACATGGAAAATGATAACGTACATCAATAGCAGCTAGGTCAATAGTTTTATCAGGATAAGCTTGTATGTTATGAAGCATGACTGTCATTTATGATAATTCCTGCTTTTCTTTTCAACGACAGACCACGACTTTGAGTCGTTGCAGTACTTTCTTTCCTGCACTTTGTAAATGGCTTCTCACAAATAATGCACTGGTTCATATAACACCGTGTAACAAAATTGTTTATGTTGATTTTTCAATGTTTCTGTGATTATTTAGGTATGATAATTTTAATTTTGGCATTCCTTTTTCTCTACTGTCATTAAATTTTTATACAAATACAAATTTTTAATTTTCATGGTTTTTGCATATATTAAATATACTAAAAATTTTCTCAACTTTTCTTTTATTACTGTATGTATATTTCAATGGTTTAATAATTTTTAACTCTTATTGAATTTTTTCAGATTTTCATGGCTAGCCCTAGGGCTTGTAAGTTCTGTCCAGACTTATTTTGCTATGTTTGTGGATATTAACAAGATTGTTAATGGCACGAAGTTTTACCTAGCATGTGAAACTTATTTTGGAATGCCTATGACCAAGACAAATTATGAGCACTTCACTTCTACTGTGGTAGCTGCCGATCAACATTGGAAGGATGGGTACGTGGTAGTCGCGAGTCTATGCCATTTACAATTCCTCAAGAGAGAGCCCACCAACCACTATGATGACTGCTACTTTTGCACGGTTGACATTGCAAAGTACAAGAAAGCTAAAGATCAAGGAAATATAATATACCCAAGCATACCATCTTCCATTGCCCCAGTTCCACACAGTGAAGAATTATCAATTCCCAATCCAGCTTCCTTAGGAGTAACTTCAGAAGTGGAATCATCTAGTGAGCAGGATGACGAGGTTGGTTCCAAAAGAGCATCATCAAGTAAGTCTCCACACTTCCCAATTCAACAAGAATTAGATAACTTAGTAAGAGACTTAGGCCTTACTGAATCCAATGCAGAGCTGTTAACATCACGTCTCCAAGAATAGAATTTATTAGATACTAGCTGCAAGGCTTCAAGCTACAGGAAAAGGCATCTGACTTTTGCATCTTTCTATGGAGTTCATGAGTCTTTGTGTTATTGTTCTGATGTGGCTGGTCTTTTTTAGGAAATGGGTGTAAAACTAAATCCAGCAGAGTGGCGACTCTTCATAGACTCTTCAACAAGAAGTTTGAAGGCTGTTTTGCTACACAATGGCAATAAATATCCATCAATTCCTGTAGCTCACCTAAAAGAAGACTGAAAATGTAAAGCATTTACTGAAGATCAGTTATGAAAGATACAAATGGGATGTCCGTGGAGACTTTAAAATGCTGAGTTTCCCACTTGGATTGCAAGATGGATGTACAAAGTTTTCATGTTTCCTTTGTTTATGGGACTATGCGAGAAGAAAATGGTCTGCCAGAGAGCATTTAAACCCTGGTCCTCACATTGTCATAAACAATGCTCTTGTTCAAACAGACAAGGTCTTGCTGCCACCTTTACATGTTAAACTAGGGCTTATGAAACAATTTGTGAAAGCCTTGGATACTCATGGTAATGCCTTCCAACATATATGATCAATGTTCCCAAAACTGTCGGAAGCCAAAGTTAAAGGAGGGCTATTTGTTGAATCACATGTAAAGCAGATGCTGGCAAGCAAAGAGTGAGAAGACAAAATGACTGCTGTTGAAAAGAATGCATGGCAAAGATTTCGGCTTGTAGTACATGGGTTTCTGAGAAATAACAAAAGTTAAAACCAAAGGGTTTGTTGAAAATTTGATTGAAAAGTTTGAAAGACTGGGCTGTAGGAAGTCATTGACGCTTCACTATTTACATTCCCATTTGGATTTCTTCAGAGCAAATTTAGGGGACGTGAGTGAAGAACATGGTGAACGGTTCCATCAGGCTATTCAAACTATGGAGAATAGGTATCAGGGAAGGTGGGATGCAGCCATGATGGGTGACTACATCTGATATTTGCTTCGAAGTAATGATGGTGATCACAAAAGAAAAACCGATCAAAAAGTCATTTCTAAATTACCCAATTAATATGTCGTAATATATTAGACATGCTGTTTTAATTAAATAATTGCTGTTCTGAGATGATGTATTGACAATTTGATAAAGGGCTGTTTTTTTTTACTGTTTATCATGTTAAAACTTTTATAATAAATTAAAATATAGTAGTAGTAGTAGTATATTTACATGCAAAATCTTATTTTTGGTTTTGTGAAAAATCAAGGGATGCAACAAAGAAAACAATATCATTTTCCTGTGGGATCTTGTCAAGTGCTGGAGTGCAACTGAAAGATCTTTTTCCAGCTCTTCGTTATCCTGGATTCCCGTAGGTGCAACAGACATCCGTTTCTTGGCAGCTAAGACACGGCTTTTCTTCAGTGTATACCAATGTCTGCATTTTCCATGCCTCATCATAGGTTGGTGTTTCAAAATGTCTTCTTCCAAAACTATTTCTAAACGCTTAGCAATATGATCCTGCCTTTTCTGTATGGCAACGCTCAATGTATCAACCGAGTTGACTCTCTACAGCACAGAATTGAGTGGGTGTCCTTTTAGAAGGTTATACACTGCTTAAAGTTGGTAACTTCGATAGGCTCCGTTTTTCCGAGGCAGATGGACTCTTCCATCGTCTGTCACAGGCTAGATGACTTTACCAAATCTGTAAATAGATAAAAAAAAATTCATTACAATTTATCCATAAAAATATTAGGGAATATTTAAATACAGGGTGTACATAAAGTCAGGATCTATTTTTGTGAAGCACTTGGAAATTATATGGAATTCAATCATAAAATGATAAAGTGGTAACATTTATTAAATAATTAAGAGTAGGATTCGACGTGACGCCCATCAGTATCCCTGCACAGCTCAAATCGTTCCGCAGCATTTCTAACCACATTCTGGAGCATTTGCGGGGTTATGTTATCTGCAGCAGTTCGTATACGTGTACGTAAGTTTTCAAGACTCGTAATCTTCGTCTGATAGACGTGCGATTTGATAAAGCCCCATGCAAAGAAATCTAAAGGGGTTAAATCTGGTGATCTCGCTGGCCAATGTCTGTTGCTTCCGCGTCCGATCCAGCGATTTGGAAAACGTCCATTTAGATAATCCTGAACAATTTTGGCATAGTGACAAGGAGCACCATCATGTTGATAGACGACGGGGATAGGATTGTTAGTACCGTCGTCTATCAACATGATGGTGCTCCTTGTCACTATGCCAAAATTGTTCAGGATTATCTAAATGGACGTTTTCCAAATCGCTGGATCGGACGCGGAAGCAACAGACATTGGCCAGCGAGATCACCAGATTTAACCCCTTTAGATTTCTTTGCATGGGGCTTTATCAAATCGCACGTCTATCAGACGGAGATTACGAGTCTTGAAAACTTACGTACACGTATACGAACTGCTGCAGATAACATAACCCCGCAAATGCTCCAGAATGTGTTTAGAAATGCTGCGGAACGATTTGAGCTGTGCAGGGATACTGATGGGCGTCACGTCGAATCCTACTCTTAATTATTTAATAAATGTTACCACTTTATCATTTTATGATTGAATTCCATATAATTTCCAAATGCTTCACAAAAATAGATCCTGACTTTATGTACACCCTATATATTGTCTAAAATAAAATCAAAGGATTTCTACATGCTCACTCCTAAAGACTTGTACAAAAATTAACTATATAAAACAAATCTTTAATGTACAGAAATAATGAGTACCGAGTGTATGTGAAGATCACTATTACAGATTGTGTGCGTTTTTGCCACCAAACTATAAGGCTTATTATTATGGGGATTATTGTCAACATTTTGCCCCTGGTACCCTCAAATAAAGCCATATTCATATTTATTTTCACTATGGTTATTGTACCTCATCATTTCGGATATTTTGATACCAAATATGACTAAATCACTATTTTTACTATGTAAATTATAAAATAATCCATTACTTACAACCGGCCATTCAGAAACCCAATAGGCCTAATATAAGTCAAATTTTCAGAGTGAACTACACTGATCTCAGAGAGTTACCCCTGGAATGTTATTTTAGAAGTTCTAAAGTATTGAAAAATGCTGGTCAACTAAATACAGAATGAGGCGTCCACTTTGACCTTAGTGCTCCTCGACTAGTGTGCTTTTCCTATATTTCTGTTCCACCGTTTAGGCTGCATAATGAAATTAATCTCTATGAACTCTCCTAGATACACAGCGCGTGTTCAAATTTACGAATAGATTCTTGAAATTATCTCACATGCTAAGAAAACACTACTGCTAACAGCTCACTCTAATTTATTAAACTTAATGAAGCTCTAAAATCATCGACATTTGCTCTTGTAAAATCAAGTACCTTAATGTCAATTCTCTAAGTTTTAACTAACCGAAAAAAGTATGTTAGGATTGCTATTATATAAACTTTCTGCGAGGTCTAAATTCTGAACTAAATTTTCAGTACTAGATAAAACTAAGTAAAATATTCTTACCGCGCGTCGGTTCTAATACTTTTAAAAAAAAAAATTATCTTGTAAAAAATCTAGCAAACGTATATCCTTAAGCATCGCTGTTTAACGAATTGAAATTAACCTTTGGGCAGTTAAAGTCCGCGACTATAACTGATTCCTTTTGCGTAACTATTCTATTAAAACTATAACTATTAAAAAGTTACATAATTTGACGTCTAATTCCACGGTCTTGGGTAGATTCGTCGCGTTTGATTTTGTTGCCAGGACGAAACTAGCCAATTGACGATCGGGACGAAACTACCCGAGATTCAGGGACACCTGGGGGATTTCGGGTAGTTTCGTCGCCATTCTTTTATATATGGGGTTAAATAATGCAGTGAATTCTTGAAATAGATTTGATTCTGCAGATGACAAATTGTTTATAAAATAACGAGTTTGGTAAAATTGCAGTTTAGCACCCAAATGGTGACCTCAGATGTCTCCTCTTTCCAAATGGAATCCAAATTTGTCGCAAATAATAATAAAAAAAGTTACAGCTATTTAAAGTTTACCTAATCACCAGTTGGGTATTAAACTGCAATTTGACCGGATATGTGGTGCGGCCCCCGGTTGAATGCCCGGTTAGGTTAATTGAATGCCCGGTTAGGTCAACTGTACACCCTTGACGATTGGTTAGGTTAAGTAGTGATATTTTCGTTAAAACTAACGAAAATATCGTCCTGGCGACGAAATCCCCAAGGCGACGAATCTACCATAAACCTAATTCCACTCCTTGTGAAGCAGGCTTATATACAACCCCAAAATTAAAGACTAAGTTATTCGCGATGAATTCCAAAATAATTATATTTAATTGTTCACTGGTATTAACCATAATTTGAATTGAACAAAGACGTCCTCCACCATATAAGACTAAGAGGACACTACTACCCATTTTACACATTCTATCCTTGTTAGAGAGTTTGTAATCTTTATTATAGTATCCATCAATAAAATCCTTAACTGCACTTTTAATCCACGATTCGATTATTGTCATAATGTAATTTTCAACATGAACTAAAGGTTTAAATTCGTTAAACTTATTCAGTTACGCTTCTCGCATTAAAAAACGCTACTTTTAAACTATTCTCTTCGTAACTTTTCGTTCTTCTATTCGCGTTAAGTTTCCCTAAAGCAGAGCAGTTACATTTTCCAAACGAAAAATAACTATTTCGTCTTACCTACATTTTACATAAATCCAATCATTTATTTTATCACTCAACCACCCCAGTCGTGCATTACTTATTTCATTCAAGTGAATGCTAAATGCAGCTACCTTCGCGTCAATTTTTTTTTAACATTTTACGTTTTCCTGAACTACGTTAATGTGATAATTTAATTTACCTTAGAATTAGAAGAACAATTAAGCTTAGTTCCCTTTGAATTTTCCTCAACACTTGAAACCTTTTCGCTGATTGCAGTAATTTTTTTGGTACTTTCCCGTTATCCCTGACCCCAGATTTTTGTCGAAAATATCACAACTTAACCTAACCAATTGTCAAGGGCATACAGTTCACCTAACAGGAAAGCACCGGTTTTTCTGTTATTATTACAATGGTATGCATCAATTTTGCTGTCAAGGGTTTTGTAAGTGATTCTTATAGAGTTTTTCCTGCTATTTCGAATCTGCAATCCGTTTTTCTCAATCAGCTCAGGTTATCCGGCAATGGCCTCATAAGTAAAATAGAATTTTTCGTGATTTTGTCAAAGCGGAATTGGAACAGTAACATCTATCATCACTTGTTTCACTTGTATAATATCTTTTTTTACTTTTCAGGCATATAGATAAAATATTTCATAATGAATAGAGCGTGTAAAAATGATCCCAATAGATTCTGCTACATATGTGGGACGGTTACCATGCCAAATAACCAGTCCCAAATCACTAAATTTGTGAAGACAATGTATAGAGCATACTTTGGAATTAAGCTAGGGGACCAGGACAAAAATTTCGCCCCTCATATGTGCTGCAAGACGTGCATTGAAAATTGGAGAAGATGGAGCAAAAGCAGAGCGAAATCTTTGCCTTTTGGAATTCCCATGATTTGGAGAGAAGGAAAGGATCACGTGACAGATTGCTATTTCTGCATGACAAACCTCCAAGGTGGGCTTATAAATTTATTTTTCTTAAATATTTTGAAATCCTCGTATGAAACTTGAAATAATATTCACCATAATGTAATATTCACCATATATAGCATAATATTCACCATAATGGTAATCATACATTTACACAGTGGTGGGCACCGTTAACCAAAAAGTTAACTTCGTTAACCGCTAATCCGTTAACCAAAAAGTTAACTTCGTTAACCGTTAATCCGTTAATTCGTTAAACATGTAACGGAAGTTACCGATAAACCGTTAACGTTAACTTTTATTATAAAAAAAATGAAAAACACAATAATATATAATTTAATTTTCCCTCTTCTTCTCGTTCTCCATTTTGTCCATGAGATGCATGTTGCCCTTCATGAAAATTAGCATATCAAAGTTTTCATCAGACAGGGATGATCTCTTGGCCCTCAGGATGTCCTTACCCATAGAGAACAAACGCTCCACTGCAGCACTGGAGGGGATGGCTGTGTTGAACTTGATGAACAAGTCCACCAACACTTGCTCACCCAAGAAGGCAGCATCTGTCAGCAAGTCCTTGGAGTTGGTCTCCAACCAGGTCTTGACCAAGTTCTGGGCCTTGCCCTTGAGTGACCTGTGGCTTCTGCTGCTCTCTTTTGTCTGGATGACAGCACTGAAGAAGTCATCCTCCTCCTCCTCCTCGTTGTTGCTGCCTCCACTGTTGCTGCCCACTTCGTTGGACTGCTGCTTCATGTCCTCCTCGACTGTACCCTCCATGCTTTTCCTCACCATGGCGACCTTGGTGTTGTCTACTTGTCCAACCAGATGAGGCCAACTGGGAAGACTGTGGGATGGAAGGCAGCAGCCAGCTGGCATTCGTCATCCTCCAGGAGGGGCCCAAACCTTTTGTCGATGCCTGCCAAAAGTGCGTCGACCAAGGCGCTGCAGTAGACGAGGCCCTTGGACTTCAAGTCCTTAAGCCTGAAGATTGTCGCAGCAACTGTTGGCAGCAGAGTCCCAAGGTAGGCTTGTTCCTCCCCCTGGATCTTGTCGAGTGCTTTGGCCACAGGTGACATGATCTGGAAATAAAACAATGGAGAATTAGTAAATTGTAGAAATTCAAATTTGTATTATTCTGCAATATTATTCTGTTGTATTTTACTCGATAATATAACGATAATTGAATGAGCAAAACTAAAACGTATCTACTGGCTGGTGTTAAGAAAAATATAACTTTATTGCAATACAGTAAATAAATATAGTTGGAATAATTGTATTCTTAAACGTTTACGTAAACAACGCTATTATTGTATCAAGGTCCTGCATTTAATTGTAACCAGAAAAAAAATAAATCGTGGAATTTCCACGAGTCCCGCTAGTTTATTATTAATTTATAAATATATTACCTTGACATACTCTTTCATTAAGTCGACATCCTGGTCTTTGAAGCTGTTGACCTTCAGCTGGGTCATGACTCTGTGGAGAGCAGGCCTCTTCGTCTCCAGGATTGTGTTCAGGACCACCACAGAGTCATAGGTGGAGTTCCACCTCGTCGTGTTGGGGACAACCAGCCTCCTCCCCACCTCAGCGTAGATGCTGTCTGTCTGCTGTCTGCTCAAACCAATGCCATAAATAACAACCATATTTGGTAAGACACAAATTGTGGCGACGGAAACAAATATCGCCTGATTTTGCACTGCGGAAATGGAAATTCGTTCATCACTATTAACAGTGGCGGATTAATTGCGCACCTGCTCAGCACTGAAAATAATAGAAACTTTTAAACGTTTATTTATGAATTTTTGGGGTTAACGGACTTGAGTTAACGGAAGTTAAATGTAACGGAAGTTAATTAGTCCGATAATGATTTCAAAGTTAACTTAAAAGTTAAATCGTTAACGAAAAAGTTAACTTCGTTAATTAACGATTAACGGATTAACGGTTTGTGCCCAGCTTTGCATTTACATATACATTGTTATAGAAATACATTTACACATACATATTGTTATACAAGTTACATTTACATATACAATGATTGTATATTTTCTTTCTTTTTCATTCATATTGTCCCCGAAGGGACACTATGAATGAAAAGAAAGAAAATATACAGACTCCATCGACCTATTTCATATCTTACAGACCGCAGCCTTCCCTCACGAGCCGCCACTGTCTGAATGCTTCTTCTATTTCATATGCAAGTTTTATATCCATGTTTCTGTGTTTCTATTTTCAGGAGTTAACAAGAAGAATAAACACATTGTTGTATACCCTGACATTCCTTCTGCTATGAGACCTGTACCCCATGGTCCTGGAATTCCAATACCCGACCCACCTCAAACCCTGGACTTCGATGATTCTGATGATGAATCAATGACCAATGCCAATGACCAGTCCCAGTCGTATATACCTCAAAATACCGCTTCAAATGAGCCGAGGCCTCTCAACCAGGCCAAACTTAATGATCTTACCAGGGATTTAGGACTTTCCAAATTAGCTGCCGAGATCTTGGGCTCACGACTTCGAGAGGACAACTTGCTGGCTCCGGGAACAACATTCTCCTGGTATAGGAAACGAGAGGAAGAATTCCGCAAGTTTTTTGCAGTGCACGAAAATACCTCTTCCTTAGTGTACTGCTGCAATGTTGAGGGGCTAATCGAATCCTTGGGCCTGCCATATAACGCATCAGAATGGAGGCTATTTATAGACTCGTCTAAACGAAGTTTGAAAGCAGTACTTCTCAACATTGGGAATAGGGTTGCATCAGTCCCTGTAGCACATTCCGTACAACTTACTGAGAGCTACGATAACATGAAAATTTTACTGGATGCTCTCGTATACGACCAACATAACTGGAGGATCTGTGGAGATTTGAAGGTAATACTAATATTATAAGTAAACTATTGCTATTGACTATGTTGTTTTTCCAAAGGTTATTTGAGAGCGTATAAGAACACTTTACTTCCCCACAGAAGTGATACAGTCCAATGCATAATTTTTTTTATCTGATAGAACAAATTCTCTAAATTCTTTAAATATTTTCATTTTTTTTCAGATTGTGGCATTTGTATTGGGAATGCAAGGGGGATACACGAAATACCCATGTTTCCTCTGCAAATAGGATAGCCGAGCGGATGAGAAGCACTATGCACAGCGTGAATGGGCATCACCTGGGTCGCATAATGTCGTTTCAGTGCCCCTTGTACCACCAACAAAGATTTTGCTCCCACCACTTCATATTAAGCTGGGCTTGATGAAAAATTTCATCAAATCAATGAATAAGGAGGGTTCAGCATTCCGATATCTCGAGAGTAAATTTCCTCATATATCTGATGCTAAACTAAATGCTGGGGTTTTTGATGGTCCTCAAATTCGAACTTTGATCAAGGATACTCAGTTCGAAAACGCAATGACTCCAACTGAGAAGAATGCCTGGCAGGCATTCAAATCAGTTGTCACTGATTTTCTTGGCAAGCGTAGAAGTCCAGAATACGAGTCCGTTGTCGAAAACTTGATGGAAGCTTTCAAAGCTCATGGGTCGCGCATGTCCATAAAAATGCACTTTTTGTGGTCCCACTTGGACTATTTTCCTGAAAATTGCGGGGATTATAGTGAGGAACAGGGTGAACGATTTCACCAAGATATCAAAATAATGGAAGAGAGGTACCAGGGAAACTGGGATATCAATATGCTGGCGGACTATTGCTGGTGTTTGAAGCGAGACGTGCCCGAAGAAAAACACAGACGGAAAGCCAAAAAAACTTCCTTCCTTCCTCAATAAACTTTTTTCCATATTCATTGTATGAATAAAAGTATTTATTCACACAATGTTTTCATTTTTCACGAGTGTTCTTATAATATTACTCGTATCTACAGTGTTTAAGCTAAAAAAATCAATAAATTTGGGGATAAAATTGGACTTATAATAAATGGCCAATAGAGAAAAAACCTGACCTGATTGAGGAAAACCAATGTCATTTTCGAATTCAGCATGGTCGAATTATATAATATGAGTTGAAAAAACCCTCACAGCAGACAAAAAAATTTCATATGCATACCAGTGTTATTAATAATCATTTAAAGTTTCATTATGGACATACAAGAAATACGGTTAGGTCAACTGTTTGCCCTTGACAATTAGTTAGGTTAAGTTGTGATATTTTCGGGAAAAAGTCTAGGGTCCGGGATAACAGGAAAGTACCATTTTTTTTGCCCGTCTACACTATTTTTTTGTTAATTATCTTCAAATTTGAAATTAAATTCTCTCATCAAATTTTTTAAAATTTCCTTCTTTAACACTGTAAACTTTTCATCATTAGATAAATTTAAATTACAAAATTTACAAACACGACTTTCGTCTGTATGTTTATCCAAAATAAATATCGCGCATATATACTTCCGAAAAAGCATTTTGACTATAAATTATAAAACAAATATTTAGCACACAATATTTTACAACTTCAAAATATTAAACAGCACTGTCAATGTAAAAGATTTTACGAGGGCCACTCAATATATTTTGCCCCACCTTTTTCTTTTCTTTCCAAGTTTCCATGTAAGTTCCAGAAATTTTGTACACAAGTAGTTACATACCTTTTTTACAAGTTTTTATTTTTCAACATAGTTTCCATCCTTTTCTACAGCTTTCCTCCACCTCGAAACAAGGGCCTTTATTCCAGTCAGCCGCCATTTTCGAAACTGCGTTATCCATCGGTTTTATAAAAGGGTATTTAAAAGCGGTTTTATACAAGGAGGGGAGGTTCAAGATGGAAAAATTCCGTTATGTGAAGCGCAGAAAGTTCAAACTTACGGCCCAAAAGACATTTCATCCACATGGCCTATTATTTAGCTAATAAAAAAGGGTGGGGCAAAATATATTAAGTGTCCCTAGTATATGTAAATACATGAAATCTCAATAAACAATCCCAAAATATCTTGCAAAAAATAACAGCAAGGCTGCAGATTAGGGTGGATCACTTTTCACTTTTTTTTTAAAAATATAGCTGGTCAAAGTTTTTCCCATGATTTGGTTCAGTGGAAGTACACTGACACCATTTTTACCAAACTCGATCAATATTTAGGGGTCGCGCATCGACCTTGAAAATTTCAATTTTGGAAATTTGGCCAAATTGACAATTTTTTACTGAATAAAAATAAATCATCAAATGACCATATTTTCTGAATCCTCTCAGTGAAAGAAATCCTCTCAGATACTTACCAAGTTGATCGGACAAGTGGTTTAGAAGTTACACTCACCTAGAAATAACATTAAAATTTAAAATACTGTATTTGTCCCCCGTTATGGACGTAATCATAGCATCAGTAGCTGGCGCATCCTAAAATCCCAATTACACACACACGCTATGTCTATGATCAATATTTTTACTAATCACAGTTTGCTTTTTACAGATCAACTGTGTCAATTGATTCTTGTTTGATAAGTCTAGACTTTAGTACAATGGATAAACTGTTAACAACCAGGAGTGGGAAGACTCTGAAAGTTACTTATTCTGGAAAAGAGAAAGCAGCAACAACAGCACCACCTTCTCTAAGGTCAGCCACGGACGTCTTCTTAATTGGTCAGCCAGCTTCCTCTGCCAAATTGCCAACCACCCATCAAGTTCTCCAGTACTTCTTCTATGCCAAGCAGGAAACTACTGACAGGAAGGCCGCCGTAAAAGACACGGTGGCCAATGTTCTGACATTTTGGAACATGGCACGTATAAAGACGATCACGAGGCGTAACTGCGAAAGAAAACTGGAGTTACTGTGGGAAGAGTGGCGCTCGCTGCAGAAGAGCAAGATGAGAGACAGTGACGCGGGAAAAGGCAGGGAGAAGTTTTCAGAAAATCTGAACACGCTCTGGGACATCGGAGCTCCCGATGCTATTGAAGAGATACAGAAAAGTCGACTGCTCTCAGACAACAACAAACAAGAAGATATTAAATTTTATGAGGATCAACGGGGCCTGCGCCAGGCAAGGCAACAATGAGTGGGAATGATAAAGTGTTCGTTGTCAGGAGAAAACGGCAACTCTCAAGACAACAGTCTCGTGATGAGCCAGGCACCTCAAAAACGAAATTAGGAACCGAAGCTGAGAGCGACGATGAATCTATAGAAAGCAGATTATCGAGCAACTCCGAATCACAGCTAGAACCACCATACCGACAGCCGAGAGAATCAACTGTATCAATCAGCCTTCCTCACCGCATCCTCAATGCACCGGCTGTTATTGAAGTGGCTGATCGCTTCCGGATGTCCAATAATCAGGTGTGTATATATCAGTAATGATCTTTCGTTGACAAAGATATAATAGACGTAACGACGGAAAATTTAGTGATTATTTTGTCACATAAAAACCATACGCATCCTTGTCAATTTCCTTTCAATTTCGCACATAGGTGGCAAGTGTCGTGGCGGCAGTCCTACTTTCGGCAGATCCGCCCGCAGACCTGGACAAATTCAGTATCCCGAAGGACACGTCTCGCCGTGGAAGAGTGGCATATCGTTGTGAAGTGTCGACAGCTGTGCAGAAATCCTTCGTATCTCCGAGGCATGCTGTCGTCCACTGGGACGGTAAAGTAATCAAGGTCAGTTTTGCCCTCACCGTAGACGACAGTGAATTAACATGTTCCAGTGACGACAGTGGATTGACATATTCCAGTGGACGATAATGGATTGGCATGTATGACATACGTTTCAGGACTCTCTTGGCTCATTGGAGCACCGCCAGGCGATTCTCATCTCCGGAGCTCCCCAATGCACAGAAGGAAAGTAGCTGGCCGTTCCGACTGTTGCTGACGGCATCGATCTGTCCCAGGCCCAGGCGACCTTTCGTGCTCTCAAAGACTGGGGATGCGAGAACAACGTGATTGGACTGTGCTTCGACACAACTTCCTCCAATACGGAGAGGGTGCAGGGTGCGGTGGTCCGGCTGGAGAACATGCTTGGTAAACCACTCTTCCAGCTGGGCTGTCGCCATCACGTTATGGAGCTCATCGTGGGGGCAGTGGTCATCACCGCGTTTGGAAGAACCACAGCACCAACTGAACCTTTGTTCCAGTATCTGAGGAGAAGGTGAATTTCAAGTCTAAGGCGCATTTGTTTTCTCCAATGATTTTTTGCCTTCAGAGCAATTGAGATATCAGCGTCCTTCTACTAATGATGTTAATAGCAGTCGAAAAGGGAAACTTCAGTCGTTTTCATGCAATATTTTCATAACTCCCTTTCAGGTGGGACAAGCTCGACCTCTCGACTTATCGCGAGCTGGAGATCGAGCATTTGGCGGAGGTGACGTGGCTGATGGAGCTCCGAGATGAGGCAGTCAAGTTCCTCGGCACCGCTTCTGGTCTTGTCAGAGAAGAGTACCGAGAAGTGGCGGAGATTACACTCCTGGTACTCGGAGCCCAGCCACGTCGTGGCACACACTTCATGCGCCCAGGAGCCTACCATCATGCGAGGTGGATGGCCAAGGTTGGTATTTTGAATTAGAAGTTAAATATTGTATTGCCTTCTGCAAACAGCCATTTGAAGTCCCTACCAGAAAAAAATAAGATAAATAATTTACCATTAAACAAACTTATATGGAGTGGTATCGGTATTTATACATCACAGTGCGTATTCGTTTCAGATCATCTACTACACGAAGCTCCTGATGTTCAGCGGTCAGCTGGAGTTCGACGACGAGCTGGTACAGAAACTTCAGAGAGTGGTACTATTTACTGCACTCCTCTACGCACCTGCCTGGCTGGCGGCTCCTGTCGCAGCGATTGCCCCGCTGAATGACCTTGTGGTGTACCAGCGTCTTCTGCAGTACAGGGCTGTGGATCGCGAGATTGCAGAGGCTTCACTGGCAGTGATCAGGCCTCAGACCGTTGTTTTCGCCCTCTGCAGTGACAAAGTGGAAGACACTGTGAAGCACGAGATGGCAAAGAAGCTGTGCCGCCTCGCTGTGCCCGAGGACTTCACGTATGACAACGTCTCGGTTGATGACACGACGCGCCTTCCGGACCTGATCAATGAGTCATCGTGGTTCGTGTTCACAGGCCTGCAGGTGTGCGCGTCTCGTGGCTCACTCTGCCGGTGAATAAGTGGGATCAAGATAAGAACTACTGTGATCTGAAGAATGTCATCTCGCATCTGAAAGTTACCAACGACGTGGCAGAGAGAGGGATAAAACTGATAGAAGATTACGCGAACACTGTCACAAAAGACGAGTAACAGCTGCAAGGTCTTCTTCAGCTCATGGAAAAGAGCCGGAAAGAACTCGGTGACTTCAAGAAGTCGTCACTTGCCAAGATGACGTAGCGCAGAGGGAAAGGGAGTTAGCAGAGAGAGTACATGGCGCACGCCTTAAGATGACGTGTGTTCTAACCACGATTCATACAGTTTTTGAACCTAGTTAGGGGCACCGGAGTAAGTGCCTTTAGTGATATCGGTAAACCGTTTTAATACAAAATACATTTGATCTTTTCTTATTCGTTTTATCTTATCCTAAAAAGCAGACAATGGCAGACAGCATATGGAGGTACGGGGACAAATACGGTATTTTTAAATTTTAATGCTATCTCAAGGTGAGTATAACTTCTAAACCACTTGTCCTATCAACTTGGTAAGTATCTGAGAGGATTTATTTCACTGAGAGGATTCAGAAAATATGGTCACTTGATGATTTATCTTTATTCAGTAAAAAATTGTCAATTTGGCCAAATTTCCAAAATTGAAATTTTCAAGGTCGATGCGCGACCCCTAAATATTGATCGATTTTGGTAAAAATGGTGTCAGTGTACTTCCACTGAACCAACTCATGGGAAAAACTTTGACCAGCTATAATTTTTTTTTAAAAGTGAAAAGT
The DNA here is from genome assembly GCA_023014485.1 of Bathynomus jamesi. Taxonomy (NCBI): domain Eukaryota; kingdom Metazoa; phylum Arthropoda; class Malacostraca; order Isopoda; family Cirolanidae; genus Bathynomus; species Bathynomus jamesi. The sequence goes on along the minus strand of JAJOZX010000242.1, from coordinate 461,142 downwards.
GATCCACCCTACTGCAGATGGCTCAATGTGAGAGAGAGATAAATAAATAAACAGTGGGAAATATATGTGGTAAATATGTATTGCAGTAAAAGCAATATTAATCAGTTATATAAATATACTTAGATTCAACAAACAAAATATCGCATATCGAAAAATATTGCATTGCAACAGCAGATACGTTTTATAAAAGTGACATTTTTTTTCCGCTTATTTGCAGGAGCTTTTCCTTGATTAAGCAATTTAAGCGTAATGAGGACCAGAAAAAAGGTTCAAACTGCTAGCAACATGTTTTTACTTGTTTGCTACAATTTATTTAGTATTTTACGTCCGTTACCTGACACACATAAGTTTACTTTAACACACACACAATATATATATATATATATATGTGTGTGTGTGTAAACCCACAACGAAAAAGAAAATTATATATATATATATATATATATATATATATATATATACCTTGGTTGGTAACCTTGGTTTTGCTTCCGCCCGAATTGTTCATTCTAACGAAGGTCAAGCTTGTTGCCCAACCTTAACCAACAAGCAATATATATATAGGGTGTAAACGCAATGCTTACTGAGAGGATATTTATTTTATTGAGTTTAAATGTTCGAACTGCAGACCACAAATATGTTTGCACGTTGAAATTGTGGTTAAGTATTCTAGATCCAATAGTGGAGAACACATTCTAACTAATTTTTACTCATTTCTCGTGAATTCTTTTCTTCAAGTGATCAATTTTTTGTGGCCGTGATGAGTAAGCCACTGACTTAAGATGTCCCCAAATGAAAAATCTAATGGCGTTATATCAATAAAGTAACATTTGGCGCTACTATAGTATGCGGTCTACCTACGCTTGGTTAGGTTTAGTCATGATATTTTTGTTAAAACTAACGAAAATATCATGACTAAACCTAACCACTCGTCAAGGGCGATTGACATTGGGATGTAAACAAGCAATTATTAAACAAGATAAGAAGCTATAATTAAAAGGTAGACCGACGAATCGGAGGTAGACCGCATACTATACTGTAGTAGCACCTAACATTCAATAACGTAAATATGCTATAGATACGGACTTTCCTTGGTACTTTTCCGTTATCTGCGCCCATAAATTATTGAATGCCCGGTTAGGTCAACTGTGCGCCCTTGACGATTGGTTAGGTTAAGTCGTGATATTTTCGTTAAAATTAACGAAAATATCAAGATTTAACCTAACCAATCGTCAACTGCGTACAGTTGACCTAACTGGGCATTCAGTAATTCATGGGGGCAGATAACGGAAAAGTATCCTTTCCTTTCTTGCGAACAATTATTTGGTATGCAATTCGAACATTCTAATTTAATAAAATAAATATCGTTGGAGTAAAGTCTTCTGTTACAACCTATATACGAGGGCCACTCAAAATATTTTGCCCCACCTTTTTTTTTCTTTCCAAGTTTCCATGTAAGTTCCAGAAATTTTGTACACAAGTAGTTACATACCTTTTTTACAAGTTTTATTTTTCAACATAGTCTCCATCCTTTTCTACGGCTTTCCTCCACCTCGAAACAAGGGCCTTTATTCCTTGCTGGTAAAAGTCCGCGGGGTTCCGCTGGAGCCACCTCTTACCTTCCTCAACAACCTCATCGTCACTCTGAAACTTTCTTCCACGAATAGCATCCTTCATTGGCCCAAACAAATGGAAGGCTGAAGGTGACAGATCAGGGCCGTATGGAGGGTGGGGTAACAGAGTCAAGCGCATTTTTGTGATGGCCTCTCTTGTTTGCAAACTGTTGTGTGGTCTTGCGTTATCGTGCAAAAGAAGAACGTCTTCCAGTTTTCTCTCCGGTCGAATTCACTTTATACGTCTCTGGAATCTCTGTAGGGTGGCAATATATGCCTCTGAATTGATTGTTTGTCCTTTCTTCATAATGTCCACCAGAATCACACCTTTCATGTCCCAGAAGTTGGTGGCCATAACCTTTACTGCAGAGGGAGCCATTTTGAACTTTTTCTTGCGTGGGGAGTCTGCGTGATGCCACTCCATGGATTGGCGTTTTGTTTCAGGTTCAAACCGGTGTACCAAAGTCTCATCCCCAGTCACAATTTGTGAAAGGAAGTCATCCCCTTCTGTCTCGTATCGAACCAACGACTCAGAAGCACTTTCTTTTCTTTGGGCTTTGTGATCTTCAGTCACTTCGCGAGGAACAAACCGTGAACACACTTTTGAGTATCCTGGTTACTGAATTATCGTATTCACACTTCCTTCACTAATTCCTAGCTCCAGTGATAGCTCCTTGTATGTGACGCGCCGATTTGATCGGATGATGCTGTTAGCACGTTGCACAGTGTGAGATGTCACATCCGATGCCAGGCGACCTCTGCGTGGCTCATCATCGAGGCTGGCTCTCCCTCTCTCCGATGATCTCACACGTTTAGACCAGCGTCCAACTGTGCTTCGATGAACAACAGCATCTCCGTAAACGTTTTGTAGACGTTTGTGAATATTTCCAAGTGTTTCCTTCTCTGCGGTTAAGAACTCGATAACAGCTCTCTGTTTACGACGCACATCACTGTCAGACGCCATTTTCGAAACTGCATTAACCATCGGTTTTATACAGGGGCATTTAAAAGCGGTTTTATACAAGGAGGGAAGGTTCAAAATGTAAAAATCCGGTTATGTGAAGCGCAGAAAGGTCAAACTTACGGCCCAAAAGACATTTCAGCCCCATGGCCTATTATTTAGCTAATAAAAAAGGGTGGGGCAAAATATATTTTGTGCCCCTAGTATATATATATATATATATATATATATATACTAGGGGCACAAAATATATTTTGCCCCACCCTTCAAGAAATATTTCTTTCTTGTCCATGAAGATTGTGAATATATCACGAAAGCGCTCGAATTTCGTGTTTCCTTTTCCTTTTCCCTGTTGCTCTTTGCTTATTAAAAAGATCACGTGTTGTTCTGTGATTTCATTGCATATATATATATATATATATATATATATATTTTTTATTTATTTATTTATATATATATATATATATATATATATAAACATATATACTTGTGGTAACTGAAGCTGTAGTAATTACTGAATCCTGGTTAAATACAGAGCTTAGAGATTTTCTTGTACAATATCATATTCCTGGTTATGAGTGACACTTAAAACCTGTAATTAAAAAATTATGGTAATTTATAATATAAATGCGACGTTCGTTGAAATTAAAGACATTTCACGAAAGAAATTAATTATAGGTTTAGTTTTAGGTCATCCCATAAGTAATGCGGCATTTAAAATTTTTTTTTTTCAATTTTTAGCATTATTTTAAGGATAGAAATCAAACAACTATTTGAGGTTATTTATATTTAAATAAATATTTATTTAAATATAAATAACTTCAAAGAGTTGTTTGATTTCTATCCGTAAAATAATGATAAAAATGGAAAAAAAAAAAAATTTAAAAATGCCGCATTACTTATGGGATGACCTAATATATACTGTAAACCTTATTCTCAGACTGTCGATAGTGATAATAGACTTCAGGAACTAATTTTTTATGTAATTAGCGAACATGATGCGATAATTATGGGGGATCTTAATTTGCCTTGCAGGAATACAAGACCTCCTCGACCAGAAACATTTGAATCAGTCAAAGAGAAATTTGAAAAGTATGGTTCTGTTCAGCAAATTTCAGGTGCCGGAAAACCCATCTCAGCTACCACACAAGAAAACATGGACACAGTAGCAACAGCAATTACTCAGAGTCCCAATAAATCAATTCGTCGATTATCTCAAGAGCATGATTTATCTTGCAATACAATATGGAGTATGCTGAAGGCTATGAATTGCAAACCTTGCTGCACACCTTGTCCAATGATGATCCTGATCGAGGGTTTCAATTCTGTGAAGTTTTTCAAATCATTGTCCTGAGGAGGAAGGGTTAGTGGATTCTATATTGTGGACCGATGAGTCTACGTTTATGATTAATGGGAATGTAAACAGGCATAATTCACATTACTGGGCTGATGAAAATCCTCATAATGTTGTGACAGCTGAATTAATGTCCCCTGGAGTTATAGTGTGGGGCTGTATAACCTCCACAGGCAAGGTGGGTCCTTTTTTCTTTCCAAATGGTGCAGTCCCTGGCGAATCTTATTTATATCATTTACAAAATAAAATTCTTTCAGTACTATCGATTCATGTTGATATTGACACTACAAATTGCCAGCTAAGTCACACGATCTTACTTCGATGGATTTTTTATTTGAGATTATATTCGTAAAAAAGTTTATGTAAGAAAACCAAGGACACTTCAAGAGTTGCAACAACGAATTACCAATGAAATCGGAGCCATACCACAGGATCTTGCAAAGAATGTCTGTCGATCAGTAGGTACACACTTCGAACATCTAAACTAAACAATTATTACTGTTTTTCTTATTGTTGCTGTATTTGAAATAAAACTGTTAAATATCGTATAATTTTTGTTAAAATATTGCGTTCATATTGAAGTTTACCAAGTAATTTTAGAACACCCTGTGTATATATATATATATATTTATATATTACATTTACTGTATGATTTATATTTTTATTTTAGCCTGTTTTCCTTTAAACCACCTCATATAAATTTAACCCAAGGTTATATATATAACTTGTTATAGTCTTATTTCTCTGCCATTCAGTATAGGAGAGTAATTGAAAAGCCTTTCACAAAAATAATGTATTCATCACAGATTTTTCTGAACAACCTACACTGCAAAAATTAGATTGTTGACAGTGATAAATATTTGTTTATTAGGGAAGACAATGATAATACAATTAAGTGAACTACGCAATGAATTTAAATTTGACTGTTAGACAATTTTAATTTACAATTAGTAGTTATTTAACTGAATACAGCCGTATTGTAATACGCAAGACATTTAAAATGAATGAACCCATACATACTACAATTTTGATTGAATTATCTTTAGAGTAGCAATAGTTTCTCTACCCGGCCTTTTGACCATATTAGCTAGGTGCATAATACATTTTCATAGAATTATTTGTATCCTATCTGGTTAATTGACCATTTCATTTATAATGTATACTGCCGTATTATAATGTCTAATGCATACCTTAATTACACTATTTACCTAATTCCTTTTTGACAGTGGTAAATATTCCCTTTTTGTGAAATTTTAAATTACAATAACGTATGTATTTTATTATATTTCAACCGAATGTACAGAACTCAGTCCGTTTTCTAAACGGAGAAACGTAGGATAAACTATGTTTGAGTATTTACAGAGTATTTACACGGAGTGTTTCCATTTTCTTTCGTTGAATTTTTAAGGGAAGACTATTTGCGTTTGAATTACTTTTAATCAACTAATTCGCTTTCAGAGTTATTCGCGTTAGGTCCGTTTCTATAATCTTATAGGGGAAGACTTATTCGAGCTTATTCAATTTTGTGAACCACACATTTTATCTATGTTAAATTGTAGGATGAACTAATTTACAACTTTTCCTTCAAACTTTCACACGGTCTTTTTATGACTTTATCGTTTCAACTTCAGAGACGCACTCAAGTTAAATTCCAAAGAATTTATTCTTACTTCGTTTAAATTTTTGGGTGAACCACTTCCTATTTGATCTTACGAATTTTAAACACAAATGTTGTATGAAACACTCGTTTAACAAGCCTCGAGATGCACTAATCTCCCCCAGGGCCCAGCGGGGACAGGATAGTTACTTCTCCTAGTTTTATTTGGCGCCTGTCGCTTCGAGTGTTATTTTAATAAGCACATTATTCCCATTTTTTTAACAAACATAATTTTATGCTACGTTATTCGGCAATAGGTAAAGAGTAATTTGATATAAATTTTATTCTCGGCTACTGCTTCAATCCGAGTTAATTTTATATATGATAAGTTATTCCTTAACTCGGCGTATTGTATTCATACGCTGTCAGGCGTAAGATTTACTTACATACCCAAATAAGATTCTCTTAAATTGATTCATTCTATTTTTAAGAATTATTAACCTTCAGAAAAGAAGGTGTAATTGTAATATGTTATCGATTCTAACAATTTAAACCTGAATGCAGTTTTCCTTACATTAATGAACGTTCAATTTTATAGCGCCTTCTCAGCTTTGTTTTTGCATGAGGTGCGAGAACCAGCAGAAAGGAATGACGAATTACGGTTGTTGTTTTTTCACAATTATTTTTTTATTTCTTTCCCTAATTTAAGTTTGTGTAACTAGTCCTTTCATAATTGTTATTTGAAATTGTATAGAGTTAAATAGACAATGGAATTCATTATCTTACGTCCAAAGTTACAAGGAAATAGTCATGTACTTAAGATTTTTCAAATTGTTTCGTTTACACCCGAAATGGTCTTCTACACAAAAATGCCCATCACCATTTTTGGCTCGTTAGTTTTGTTTCATGACGAACAACAGTCTTTGTTTGAGCTTCGCTTTCAGTTTCGTATTTACACATACAAATTCGTTCTGTTTGCATGAGCAACCATTGTGGCCAATTTCGGCCTGTAATGAATTAATTACATCATCGATTAATTAATTGTTACCATATTATTCATTACCCATACATAACAATTGATATATATATATATATATATATATATATATATATATATATATATATATACCAAATCTACAAGTCAGGGATCCTGAAGTAATAATGTCGTCAGATACAGAATTCAGAGAGCACTGCAACATCAAATTTACAACGGCTAGAAAAACAATGGGAATCATCTGGAGGAGCTTCCGCAGCAGAAATGCAGACATCATGCTCAAATTATGAAAGAGCCTAGTCCTACCAATAATTGAGTATTGCTCAGTACTCACAACTTCACAAGCACATGCAGAAAACGAGACATTGCGAACATAAAAGCTATACAAAGGACTTTTACGTCTAAGATAGAAGAAACGGAAGGTGAAAATCGACTACAATCCCTGAAACCCTACTCTCTCGAAAGAAGGCGAGAATGGTACACAATAATATACATATGGAAAATACTTGAGGGCTTTGTCCCTAACCTTAGAAATGAAATAGAAACAAACTGGAATGAGAGAAGAGGCAGATTTTGTACAGTCCTAGCTGCTGTGGGACAGGGGGCCATGAAAACGAGGATGGAAAATACCCTCAGAATACGAGGCCCAAAGCGTTTCAATGCCCTACCGAGAGAAGTAAGGAATCTCCAGCACACCGACATGAATAATTTCAAGAACCAGCTGGACAGATTCATGTGCAAAGTCCCTGACCAGCCATGCGTGGCTGGCTACGAGGGCAGGAGGAGATCAGACAGCAATTCCCTCCTTCACAAAAGCCCGCAAATGAGGCGGGATGCTGCAGAGGGGTCGACCGCAGGTCGATCCTAAACCGACGTTCGAACTCACACAAAGTAACACACAAAGTACATATGAAGAAGGAAACCACTCTTTAGAAAGACTTAAATTTTTATTTCTTTAACACCAATACAGTTTCGGCTTCTCGCCAGCCCTTGTCAATTGGTATATGTGGGAGAAACGGGAAGGTAACTCATTAAAAGAATTTATGAACATAAGAGAGATGTGAAGGTGGGGAATGAAAAAAGGGCTGTATTCTGTCATGTCAGAGACTACAACCATGCAATAGATTTCAATAATTGCAACGTTGTTTTCAAATCTAATAATTATGTTGAGAGTAGAATTATTCAATCTAGTCTTGTAGGCTCTATACAAAATTTTAATCTATCTGATGGTCAATTCTCTTTTAAAAAAATTATATGTAATAAAATTAAGAATTTTGTAGCATTACCATCCAAAAATCTAAACTAAACAATTATTTCTTTTTGTTTTTCTTATTGTTGCTGTATTTGAAATAAAACTGTTAAATATCGTATAATTTTTAAGATATTGTGTTCATATTGAAGTTTACCAAGTAAACGCGATAGTGCGTTTGTTTACATTATATATATATTAGTGATGTAGGTCACATCCGCATCCGCATCCGCGGAACATCCGCACATTTTCTCGCATCCGCATCCGCACTTTGGACTGCGGATGTCGTGCGGATGTGGACCGTTGAGATAAAACGTCATTAATAAGCGGAAATTATCAAATTCTACTATAATAATAGAACTAGTTCATTGTGCGCAAAAGTGATGCAAGCGACAAGACGAGAGGCTGTTTTTGTATGAAGTTACTCTCTTGCAACCTACTTAGATCCACGTTACAAAGCTAAGTTATTTTCACCTAGTACATTAGAACGAGTTAAATCATCACTTGTCAAAGCAGTTGAAGAGCTTCAATCTCTTGAATCTGTCGCTTCGCCACCCACCAAAAAAATAAAAGTTTCAGTGACAAAACCAACACCTTCAACAAGCAAATCTATCACAGAATCTCTCTCTCAGTTTCTTGAGTTAAGCAGCGATGACGAGACCTACGCGATGTCAAAAGATGTAGTAAAAATGATCGAGAGCTATCACCAAGAAAAACGCCTGGCTGCATGTGACAATCCTATTAGTTGGTGGAAAAATACGCAGAATATCTATCCATACTTGAGTAAACTTGCAAGGAAACATTTAGCACGTCCTCCAACAAGCGTACCAAGCGAGAGATTATTTAGCAGTGCTGGATTAATATATGATGAAAAGAGAAACAAACTGGCAGCAGAAAAGGCAGAAAAATTAATGTTCCTTAAGCATAACCTTCCTATAATTAAGTTTGAATATTAAACGATGAACATCTTAGTTTACTTTATTTTAATTAATTACTCATTTATAAATATGCCTAATAAAACTTTAAACTTAATATAAATAGTTATCAAGCTAATTAAAGATCTCTTTCTATAAGGGTGGAGGTTGGGGAAAGAGGTCGGGTAACACAATTATGGTTTCTAATTGTGGCTGAAACTCAACAAAATATAACGAATTTATTTGCAGACGAATTCACTAATTGATTTCTATATTAGTTAGATGCTTGCTATTATTTTATATGTTCAGGGAAAAGTACAGCAATTATTGTACAATTAATCAATTATACTACATTATAGTTACAGCTCTCTCTATATAATAACTTATTATATACGTTAAACACAACAAATCTCGAATATATCCTAAAAAATAACGAAAATGTAGACATCCGCATCCGCATCCGCATCCGCGGATGTTGAAATCAAACATCCTCATCCGCATCCGCGGATGTGAAAAAAATGACATCCGCTACATCACTAATATATATATATATATATATATATATATGAAAGATGGGCCAAGGACAAGCGCCGGCAAAAATGTCCCTCCCCACCCACGATAAAAGGAGAGACCCGAAATGAAGGTCTCCAAGGCCCTTAAAAACGATGCCATTTTTTTTCATATATTAATTTTGAAAAGATTGTGTAGTGTGTAAGATGCATGCATGTGTAGTGAGGAACAAAGGGAGAAGTGGCAGATTGAGAGCATGCTGGATCTGCTCACAGGGAAGAGGACAGACGGAAAAAGATCAGCTGAGAAGGACAGTGACAAGAGAAAAGGGAATTCCAGCACTGCCTGTCTCCTACCTAATGCCCCCCACCCGGAGTACTTCCCTGGTCGATTGTTGTCTACAATCTTCTGTTGATATTGTTGATGTATAAATGTCCTCCTGATACATATATACCTCAGGCATGAATCCACTCGATTTTTCATGATGAAAAATTCGTTCGCACCAAGGTTCAAACACACAACCTCTCAAATAGAAGGTAAGGGAGGCACTACGACGGGATGAAAGTTAACACCCGGATTCATGTATGATATTCCGTTTATGGCACCACAGCGTTGTACCAGATAGTTTGATTTAAATGCTGGTCATTACCGCGAGTGCGGGAGGGTTAACATGTAAAATGCATCTCAACGCGAAAGCGTTGGGCGTTTCCTGTATTATTTAAATATATGACAGGTTGTGTTAAATTTTACTCCGTCGTAATGTAATAGTTAGTGCCATCACCTTCTATTCAAGAGGTGATGGGTTCGACCACTGATGGAGGCGAATTTTTTATATTATATATATATATATATATATATATATATATATATATATATATATATATATATATATATATATATATATACACACTGTATATATTGCTAAATCTGATGAAAAAAGTTTTTAAAGGCGATTTGAATTTAAAATTAGAAAAATCGAGTTGAAGTTTGGAAAGAACTTTGTTGCTGCGATAATCATATTCACGAAGTAGAAATATCTGAAGAAAAATAAGTGTAATCCTTACTTATGGAAATCTGAAAATCTGGAATCATAAACAAATTCTATATATATATATATATATATATATATATATATATATATATATATATATATATATATATTATATAATGTAAACCTACAAGGAGAAGGAAAAAATTATTCGAAAGACTTTTGTGCATTTAACAGTACACCTTGTCATTCCCTGAGGAGGTGTACTGTTCAATACAAGAAAGAATTTTGAATTAGTTTTCGTTTTACTTGTGCTGTAGATTTGCATCATTCATTTATTTCACGTGTTTAAGAGTGAAATTCACTATATATATATATATATATATATATATTATAATATATATAAGCATCATGAAAAAGAAAAACTATAGTATTTGTCATTTACCATTACTTATTCGGACTATAGTGGATTTAATTATCCTAGAAGAGTTCCTTGTTCCATGCACGGTCTGTGTGTATCATATATATATAATATGAAAATGAAAAAGAAAATGAAAAAGGTTTATTGGCAGACTATAGTCCATATGACAAATTTATTAATACAATGACAGTTCATATACTAAGGATAGAAATATATACAATTGATTAGAAATAATACTGCACTGTCGAAGTTAAGTGGAGCTATAGACAGACGTTTTCGTACCAAGCAGTCCATAGCTTAGAGGATAAATGGCAGGACTCATGGATAGCTTGGATGATCCGGTTGGTTGATTTTTTAATTCTTTGCATTAGACTGTGTTGAGCACGTCTTGTTACCTCCGGGAAGCTCGGGACATTGTGGGAAGCAAACATTTGCGAAGCTGAGCATCTCGGAGGTAATTTATGTAAGTCTAAAAGACCTGTTGTACAGCAAATTTAGGGTTCTGCCAGAACCTTTATTATAATTCACCCAGAGTTGCTGACCGTATATATTACTGCAGAAAGTACGAAAGAGTGTGTCTGTAGCTTCACTTGTACAGAAACGAAAGTTCCTTATGGTCATATTCGCTTTAGCACACAGGCTTCGAGATTGTTTTCTTATATCCGAGTCATCACTCAAGGAGCAGGTAATAGTTTGACCCAAATACTTAAACTCTTGTACTTCCTCAATTACTTCACCATTCATTTAAACCTTATATCAGCTGGCTGATTACAGCTTTTAGGATGAAATTGCATAACCTTAGTTTTGTAACATTAAAAAGAATATCATGTTTCTGCGAATAACTTCGCAGACGTTTAGTAGCCGATCCAGACCTTAACAGAGGGATTATTAACACCATATCATCGGCATAAACTAAGTATTTATCCTTGTGTTATCTATACAATACCCCACTGTTGCCTCATTAGTGAAGCAATTAATCCGTCAATATACACATTAAACAGCATTGGGGAGAGCAAGGAGCCTTGTCTCACCCCGCAGGGATATAGCTATGAGCAAGCATGGCTGATAGGAGCAATGATATATGCAGACATACTACGTCATTTGCATATTTTAAGTGTTCATTCGATAAGTCATCTACTCCTGACGCAGAACCAGTCTTTAACGCTTTAATTAACCTCTTTACTTAACAAAATGATATCAAAATATTTTCCCTTGTCCCTCCCACAATCGTTTCGCTGCAATCTATCTTAAGATTATCCCTACTCACACTGTTAAGAATGTTAGAGTAGTGGTTTTTCCACAGCTTTGCAATTTCATCCTTCCCCGACACCCCATCGATTGTCGGAGGGAGGACATTTTTGACACCCGTTTGATTCTTAACAAATTTCCAAAATTTGTTGTTATCGTTATTTATGCGAGCTTCACAGGCTTTTGATGCTCGAATAGACTCTTCTTCCTGTTTACATCGTCTTATGGCCGCCTTATACTGACCCCGACTTCTACACATATTCATGTATACTGGTCCTAATCTGGGTCTACCATGAAAGCATCACAAATCATAGGCGTCTTTCGTTTCCCTCTTCAGGGGGGCAATAAAATCATTCCATCCAGGAATAGTTGTAAGATTTAATCAGGGGGCTTCCTGCTTCTCTTAACAGGGATATTATCTTACTATAATACCTATCTATGAGTTTACAGTGAGAATCATTTGAGCAAGGATTATTACAGGCAAGGAGCAAAATTTCTAAATTATTAAAGAGGTGACATGTTCTGTCTTTGTATTCTATTCTCTGCTACATATTAACATTGGACCAATCTACGCGATTATTCTTACCTATTGAGTTCTTGTTAAGTCGTGTTGCTCATAAATTGGTAACATTAATTAATATTTCTAATGGTCTATGATCAGAAAGAAGGAAATCATGCAAAATATGAACTCTAACAATTCGATCCTTTAGATTATTACTAGTGAGACAATGATCAATCCACCTGGTGGTACCACTCATATCGCTAACGTATGTAAAATTATCACTGGCTGCCCCTAATACATCTACATCATTTATACTTAAATTGGCCGACTCGCACATGTTACCCAATTCTACAAAGAATTCCGAGTTCACATGTACGTTAAAATCCCCCATTATTATACAGTGTGAATATTTGGGGTTATCTGATAATGACTTAATTTTGTACACCAAATCAATGTATTCATCTAGATTACTGCCGTTGTTGTATGGTAAATAGCAGTTTACAATTAATATGCAATCATTGTTCACTTGTAATTCAATGCCTAACACCCTTACATTATCGCTTGTTAAAAATCTTATATGTTTTGACAAATTTTTCCTTAATAAGAAAGCAACACCACCAAAAGGCCTACCGTACATTAATTCATCTGACAAGTCTACTGCTGATGACGCATGGTACATAAAGTCATCATGGATGGTGTATAAATATATATATATATATATATGAATAGAAACGACATAAGTATTAAGGAACGTTTCTGCACACGAGGAGGAGAGATAACGAAATAATGAAAAATGAGGCGAACCGCCTGGGAATCGAACCCAGGGCCTTCCAATTGCCGGTCGGACGCTCTACCATTATGCTACGGACCTCACTCAATCACAAATCGAAATTCTCCCAAATAGGGCAGAAACCAATGCCCTCAGAGAGCACCCTCGCAAATCGTGAATATGCGCAAATAACTGCAATGACCACGCAGTATATAAATGAATAGAAACGACATAAGTATTAAGGAACGTTTCTGCACACGAGGAGGAGAGATAACGAAATAATGAAAAATGAGGCGAACCGCCTGGGAATCGAACCCAGGGCCTTCCAATTGCCGGTCGGACGCTCTACCATTATGCTACGGACCTCACTCAATCAACAAATCGAAATTCTCCCAAATAGGGCAGAAACCAATGCCCTCAGAGAGCACCCTCGCAAATCGTGAATATGCGCAAATAACTGCAATGACCACGCAGTATATAAATGAATAGAAACGACATAAGTATTAAGGAACGTTTCTGCACACGAGGAGGAGAGATAACGAAATAATGAAAAATGAGGCGAACCGCCTGGGAATCGAACCCAGGGCCTTCCAATTGCCGGTCGGACGCTCTACCATTATGCTACGGACCTCACTCAATCAAATCGAAATTCTCCCAAAAATAGGCCCTATTTGGGAGAATTTCGATTTGTGATTGAGTGAGGTCCGTAGCATAATGGTAGAGCGTCCGACCGGCAATTGGAAGGCCCTGGGTTCGATTCCCAGGCGGTTCGCCTCATTTTTCATTATTTCGTTATCTCTCCTCCTCGTGTGCAGAAAACGTTCCTTAATACTTATGTCGTTTCTATTCATTTATATACTGCGTGGTCATTGCAGTTATTTGCGCATATTCACGATTTGCGAGGGTGCTCTCTGAGGGCATTGGTTTCTGCCCTATTTGGGAGAATTTCGATTGTGATTGAGTGAGGTCCGTAGCATAATGGTAGAGCGTCCGACCGGCAATTGGAAGGCCCTGGGTTCGATTCCCAGGCGGTTCGCCTCATTTTTCATTATTTCGTTATCTCTCCTCCTCGTGTGCAGAAACGTTCCTTAATACTTATGTCGTTTCTATTCATTTATATACTGCGTGGTCATTGCAGTTATTTGCGCATATCACGATTTGCGAGGGTGCTCTCTGAGGGCATTGGTTTCTGCCCTATTGGGAGAATTTCGATTTGTGATTGAGTGAGGTCCGTAGCATAATGGTAGAGCGTCCGACCGGCAATTGGAAGGCCCTGGGTTCGATTCCCAGGCGGTTCGCCTCATTTTTCATTATTTCGTTATCTCTCCTCCTCGTGTGCAGAAACGTTCCTTAATACTTATGTCGTTTCTATTCATTTATATACTGCGTGGTCATTGCAGTTATTTTTGCATATATATATATATATATATTTATCTACCTTGTCAGCAGTCCAGGATGCTTTCAAACACACATTTCTCTCGCTATTCCTCACTACATATACATGCATCTTACATACTACACAATCTTTTCAAAATTAAAAAAAATTAAAAAAAGGCATCGACCTCAAGAGCCTCGGAGTTCCCCGGGGAGGGGACCATATTTCTCTTCGTCCCTACGTCAGGGTATTTTTTTCCACATCTTCACTTGGGGGCCAATTCTCTAAAAAGGGCACTTTAAAAGACCAGGGAGGGAGACATTGAAAATAATTACATATATGCCTGTGACTGGCGTCACAAATTACCAGGTGGGAAAGCTTGCGTAAAATGGTATAAAAAAGATACTGTGTGTATATGTATTATATTGTGCACACAATATATAAGACATAAGAACTGCTACTAAAAATATTTTTTCCTTATTTCTAACCCACTGTATGGTTTAAATTCCTTATATTTATGCCCTCTTGTAGTCCCATATTTATGAAACTAAATAGTGAATTTAAATTAACTTTGTCAATTTTATTTATAAGTTTACACATTTCTATCATGTTTCCCATAGCCCGTCTATGTTCCAAAGAATACATATTCAATTACCTAAGCCTATATTCATAAGATAAGTGAGGCAATTTTTCCCGCCTGAAAAGGCACATGCCCCCCCAGTGACATCTAAGGTGGAATGACTGCGGAAGCAGGTGCATGGGCTGGGAAGGCAATTGTTCCCCCACTTTCAATGTAAAAAAATGCCCTGCCCTACGTCCATACTTCTGGCTCTCTCGCTGCCGATATCGAGAACGCAGACACGGGAGCGGGGTTGGTTCTGCTACTGTCTATGCGAAATGTTCTGGCCTGACTCACTTATAAACTTTTGCAACATTCGTGGTTTCTCCTCAAATTTTCAATCTGTCCAACACCTCTGCTCTCCTCCTCCAAACCTCAATTTCTCTTCCTCACTGAAACTCAGGTGTCTGAGACGACTGACAGCAACCCCTTTCCTGTACCCTCCTACTTTCTCTATACTCAATTTCATTTGAAAGGTAATGTTGCGTATATGTACAGAACGACTTGACTTGATTTCGTATTTCCGAACTTGAATCCTCCGAATTCTACACCCTCAGGCTATGGTTTACATGCCAATCTCAAACAAAATACCTCTGCACTGTTTACCTTTCTCCTAATTCTACTGACTATCCAAAACTCTTTCACTGCCTCACTTCGAAAGTGGAATACATTCTATCCTACTCTCCTTTTGCTGAAATCTCCATTTTAGGTGATTTCAATGTTCACCACCACCTTTGGCTTTCTTCCCATTTCACTGACCTTCTTTATTCTGAATGACTAAATTAGATTCTAGGGTGCTGTACAATCATTGTACAGCACCCTAGTCGTATCTCCAATAACCTTGGAGATAGGCCCAACATTCTGGATTTATTTCTCACCACTCATCCTTCATCATACTCTGTCAAACTTTTTTCTCCGTTGGGCTCCTCTGATCACAATATTATATCTGTTTCCTGTTTTATCTCTCCAATTTTGGCCTTTGAATCATCCCAAGAGGAGACGCCTTTGGCACTTTGGCGAAATTGATTGGGAGGACCTTAGGCAGTCTCTGCAGATCGGCCTTTGGATCCTCCCAAGAGGAGACGCCTTTGGCACTTTAACACCGCTGATTGGGAGGATCTTAAGCAATACTTTTCTGATTTCCATAGAATGGTTGCTGCTTCCGTGGCCGGAGCCCCTCCAAGTGTGCTGAGCGCATCACAGAGGTGATTTTATCAGGTATGGCAGTGTAAAGTGCATATTCTATTCCTACTACTAATGCAAAAAGCTTTGGTTTAACTTAATTTGTTCTAACGCTATCCGCAACAGAGAGGAGGCTTTCAGAAGGTATCGTCCCCATCCAACTCCTGACTCACACTCAGTTTATATTTCTGCCCGGAATCGTACAAAATCTGTTCTTCGACTCGCCAAAAATTCTTTCATCAGACAAAATGTGAAAACCTATCCAATTCTAATTATTCTCACTCTTTCTGGCATCTAGCCAAGCACCTCTCTAACAACTTTACTACTTCTTTCCCTCCTTTTTCCATTCCGACAGCTCAGTTGCCGTCTCTTCTCCTGATGAAGCTGAACTCTTCGTTCAACCTTTCGCCTCCAACTCAACCCTGGACAATTCCGATGTTGTTGCTCCATCTCCTCCTCTATCCGAATTATGTATGAAATTAAAATCTCTTCCAAAGAGGTTTTTTCTGCTCTATCTGCGCTCAACTCTCGGAAGGTGACCGGTACTGATGGGGTTCCTGTTATTCTCAAGAACTGTACTTCTGTGCTGACACCTTGCCTTGGCAAACTCTTTTGTCTTTCTCTTCCATCTAGTACTTTTCCTTCCTGCTGGAAGTTCTCTTTCATTCAACCTGTCCCAAAGAAGGGTAACCGCTCTCAACCCTCCAACTATCGTCCAATTGCTTTGATTTCTTGCCTTTCTAAAGTTTTTGAATCTATCCTTAATAGGAAGATTCTTAAACACTTCTCTCACAATCTTCTTTCAGATCGTCAGTATGGATTTCGCAAGAGACGCTCTACTGGGGATCTTCTTGCATAGCTCTCTGACTCTTAGAAGTTTTCATATCGTGTCGGCTTAATTTAACTTAAACTTGTGACGGTTATAAACTAATTTAACTTTCGCGATGCAGTCGCAGAAAGCGTTGTGTGTTAGGTGTCGGGTAAATCGTTGGTATGCGGATTGTAAGGATTATAACAGTTGTCTTATGGCGATTACCGAGAGATCGGTCTGTTTCTTTTGTGATTTAAGGGAGGAAATAGTTGACATAAAACGTAGTGTACGTGAGGCAACGGAAAGACTTGCAACGCTTGATGACGGCATGGATAGGGCTACAGTTGACGAAAGCCGAACCAATACTAACGTTGAAGACGTTAGTAATTTGAAGGGTGAGGTGCGTAACCTAGTTTAACCTAGTTTCGAGTTTAGGTAGCTTATCGGGAAGGTTGAATAGAGTTGAGGAAGGGGTTAAGGTTGGTCCGAGATTATTAGATGGGGAAGGATTTAGAGAAGTTAAGGGTGGAGCTAGGCCACGTACGTTAGGTGATAGGAATCCCCCCCCCCTATCGAGGTTTCGAACCCTTTCGCCCATTTGAACGAGGGGGAAACTATTTTAATTGGGGACTCTTCAGTGCGCCATATGGATAAAGAGTTCGTTGAACGGAATCCAACCAAAAGGAGGAGGGTCTGTCTCCCGTGTGTAGGACAAAAGCCCCCTAGGAAAAATAATAATACAAAATTTTTTAAGCATTATTTTTATTTTTTATTAGTTACAGTTTATGAACACTTCTCTGACATGTAAAATATTACATTTATTATATCATAAGACTGCAATAAGGAAGGCATTATAAGTATTATACAGGGTGTACATAAAGTCAGGATCTATTTTTGTGAAGCACTTGGAAATTATATGGAATTCAATCATAAAATGATAAAGTGGTAACATTTATTAAATAATTAAGAGTAGGATTCGACGTGACGCCCATCAGTATCCCTGCACAGCTCAAATCGTTCCGCAGCATTTCTAAACACATTTTGGAGCAGTTGCGGGGTTATGTTATCTGCAGCAGTTCGTATACGTGTACGTAAGTTTTCAAGACTCGTAATCTTCGTCTGATAGACATGCGATTTGATAAAGCCCCATGCAAAGAAATCTAAAGGGGTTAAATCTGATGATCTCGCTGGCCAATGTCTGTTGCTTCCGCGTCCGATCCAGCGATTTGGAAAACGTCCATTTTGATAATCCTGAACAATTTTGGCATAGTGACAAGGAGCACCATCATGTTGATAGACGACGGTACTAACAATCCTATCCCCGTCGTCTATCAACATGATGGTGCTCCTTGTCACTATGCCAAAATTGTTCAGGATTATCTAAATGGACGTTTTCCAAATCGCTGGATCGGACGCGGAAGCAACAGACCTTGTGTCGCGAGATGACCAGATTTAACCCCTTTAGATTTCTTTGCATGGGGCTTTATCGAGTCGCACGTTATCAGACGAAGATTACGAGTCTTGAAAACTTACGTACACGTATACGAACTGCTGCAGATAACATAACCACGCAAATGCTCCAGAATGTGTTTAAAAATGCTGCGGAACGATTTGAGCTGTGCAGGGATACTGATGGGCGTCACGTCGAATCCTACTCTTAATTATTTAATAAATGTTACCACTTTATCATTTTATGATTGAATTCCATATAATTTCCAAGTGCTTCACAAAAATAGATCCTGACTTTATGTACACCCTGTACAGTAGCACACATTAACGCTAATATTTACACAACCATAAAAAATTACATTATAAAAGGATCATCATGTCTTATCTAGGCAAAGTCAGCTTTATAAGTATTATACAGTAGCACACATTAACACTTGCATTATAAATTTATAGCTCACTATTTTACAGGAGCACAAAATTATTTACACAACCATAAAAATGAACATTATAAAAGGAACATCATACCATATCTAGGGAAAATCAAACAAATAAACCACAATATTAAAAAGTTCATTAAATGTTAAGGTTCATTTAAAGTTCATTTTACTTCCACCTAATGCTGTGACCTACACCATTCAGAAATTCCTCCAAGGTCTTCCTCTCATTCACATAGTCCAGACATAGGTTCTTCAAACACTGTTGATGCTCCTTTGTGGCACGTTCCTAACCTAACCTAACCTAATCTAACCATTCAGGTAGACAAAACAGTGATCAACTAGAGTGAATGAACATAGACAAAGATTATAATATTTGTTTAGGATTACTTCATAACACACGAACAATAATATAAAAAATGGAGGCTTTTGTCCTACTTTGCACTTTAACTGAGGGTTTTTTGTCCTATTTTGCACTTTAACTGAGGGGTTTTTGTCCTACTTTGCACTTTAACTGAGGGGCTTTTGTCCTACTTTGCACTTTAACTGAGGGGCTTTTGTCCTAGGGGGCTTTTGTCGGGACCCGCTGTCTCTAGGGTGGCCAGACGTCCGGCTTTAGGCGGACAGTCCGCCTTTTGAGCACTCTCTCCTTAGGGTGGCCATTTCCAAATTTCCAAAAAGGAGGATACTGCGTATGTGGCCGTACGTTACCATATATATATATATATATATATAATATATATATATGTTAACGTACGGCCACATACGCAGTGTCCTCCTTTTTAAATGGCCACCCTAGCTGTCTCCCAGGAGCCTGGGTTGACAGAATTAGAGACGAAGTGGATAGGATTGATGTTGCCTCCCGTCACTCGATGTTGGTGACGATGGTAGGAGGCAACGACTCGAATAGGCCCGATACGAGAGTGCCTGACCTTTTGGAGAGATATAGGGGGTTAATTAGGTCCCAGAAGGCGAGGTCAGATAGGTCTTTAGTTCTAGGTATTAACCCTAGGCACGGTTTGGGTCTTAGGATTACGTCAAAAACAATATTTTTTAATAATAAATTAGAAGAGATTTGTGCTCAGGAAAATGTACCCTTCGTAAAGCTGTGGTCCGAATTCAGTGATCCTAGCCTTTTTATAAAAGATGGGGATGCATTTTAATGAAATATGTAATGCTAGGCTAGGTAGGTTAATTGACGAAAACGTTCGAAATCTGTATAGGTCGAAGCCTTCTTCAAACGTTGCGGGTCTGGGAAACGTGGGCCCGACGTGAAAAATAATTTAAAACGCCGACACGTGGTAAAAAATAACTTAAACGTCTTTTATTGTAACGCGCGTAGTATTAGAAATAAATTAAATGAATTTAAGGCGATAATTTATTCCGGCAACTACGATATAGTTACTATCACTGAAACGTGGTTAAATACCGTGACTTGGGACTTGTTGGGGGAACTTGATATACCGGGTTTTAAACTCTTTACTAATGATAGGTTACATAGGAGTGGTGGCGGCGTTTTGCTGTACATTGCAATTCCCTTAGAGCTATCGAGGTTAAGATAGATTTTCCGGCAGCAATTAATGTGATATGCGTTGAAGTTAGGGCGCGTAGTCTTAGTTTCAATTTTGTTGTTGTTTATAGACCTCCCGTTCAACCCCTCGATACCGATACTAGATTTTACACACTTCTTGGTAACTTTATTAATAATCGGGATTGTATAGTTGTCGGAGACTTTAACTGCCCTAACGTTAATTACGAGACTTTTACTGGTAACGATGAGGGTTTGAGATTGATTGAGTTCATGGAAGATAATTTTTTACGATGGATGGTTACCGAACCAACGCGCGGTGAAAATATTTTAGACGTGGTGATGACGAACGGCGAAAATATAGACGAGGGTTTAGAAGTAGGCGAGAGTTTAGGATGTAGTGATCATCAAATCATTAGGTTTAAATTATTGATAGAAAACACTAAGGATAGTAACGTAATAGAAGTCCCTGATTTTCGTAGGGCCAATTTTGATAGTTTTGCGGATAGGATGAGAGTAGTGGACTGGGATAACTTATTTATGGGTAATGACGCAAATTTGCATTGGGAGGCGTTTAAAGATAGTTTCTTGAATATCGAAAGGGAGTTTATTCCTCGTAGGCCCAAGCGCGCTATAAATCATGGTAGGCCCAAGTGGTGGACTAGGGAAATAGGCGAGTTCATAAACGAGCGTAACAGAGCGTATAGGCATAATAAGCGCAATGGCACGGTAGCTAACGTTAATAGATATATCGAGCTTCGACGTCAGGTTAAAAGATCAGTTAGGAATGGTAAGCGTAATTTAGAGATACTTATAGCTGCAGATAGTAAACATAACCCAAAAAAGTTTTTCGATTACGTGAATAATCGTAAGCCGATAAAAGATAATATAGGCCCTCTCGTGGACGCTAATGGCGCTTTGGCTTCCGACGCTCAGGCTATGGCGGGTATTTTTAATATTTTTTTGCGACAGTTTTTACTGTACAAGACGTTAATAATGTCCCCGATGTGGACGATATCGTTCCATTTAGCAGCGAGACTATTTTGGATGAAATAACTGTTTATGAGGGTGAGATTGCGCATTATATCGATAGGCTAAAAGTTAGCAAGGCTCTAGGCCCTGACGCGTTTTATCCTAGACATCTGAAAGATTTGAAAGATTATCGTAGGCCCCTCAACGAAGATTTTTAATCAGTCACTCGAAACGGGGATTATTCCTGAAGACTTCAAATTAGCTAACGTCACACCCATTTTTAAAAAAGGCGACCGCACAGTACCTAGCAATTATAGGCCCATTAGCTTAACGTCAATTGTCGGTAAACTTTTGGAATCCATAGTTAGGGATCGTATCATCGATCACTTAGGAAGTCGCGATTTGATTAATAGTAGTCAGGATGGGTTTCGACGCCATAAATCTTCTTTAACTAATTTGTTAAAGTTTTATAACGAAATAGTGCGCGAATACGATAGGCATAGAGCGGATGACGTTATTTATTTAGATTTTAAAAAAGCGTTCGATACAGTTCCGCATAATTAATTGCGAAGGTTAAAGCGCACGGTATACGCGGTCAGGTAGCTAACTGGTTAGAGGAATGGCTTCGTGCTAGGAGACAGAGGGTCGTTGTTAATGGTAGTGAATCGGGGTGGTTGGGTGTAGGTAGCGGTGTCCCACAGGGTTCAGTGTTAGGCCCATTGCTATTCGTAATTTACATTAACGACATAGATGTAGGATTGACTAGTAAGTGTCAAAATTCGCGGACGATACTAAAATAGGCGGATC
Source organism: Bathynomus jamesi (assembly GCA_023014485.1). Lineage (NCBI taxonomy): Eukaryota > Metazoa > Arthropoda > Malacostraca > Isopoda > Cirolanidae > Bathynomus > Bathynomus jamesi. Next base: position 438,848 of record JAJOZX010000242.1, on the reverse strand, counting down.
ACTTTAAAATATTGCTTCCCAGGAACCTCTCTTTAACATATTGCTTCCCAATATTTAGGATAAGGAGTACGATAAAAAAGGGGGCTATAAAAGGAGGAATCATGACAAATATTAGTTGAATTACAGTACATTAAAACAAAAAAATTGAAAGGACAAATAAAACAAACAATTCATTCTATGGGATATAATGCCCGGTTAGGTTAATTGAATGCCCAGTTAGGTCAACTGTATGCCCTTGACAATTGGTTAGGTTAAGTTGTGATATTTTCGTTAGTTTTACCGAAAATATCACAACTTAACCTAACCAATCGTCAAGGGCATACAGTTGACCTAACCGGCATTCAATTAACCTAACCGGGCATTATATCCTATAGAATGAATTGTTTGTTTCATTTGTTCTTTAATTTTTTGTTTTAATGTAATTGAATTTGTAAATATGTTGTAGACCGCACGCCTATAGTGTAAATATCTTTGTAGACCGCACGCTATAGTAGCACCAATATTTTTATATAATCACTGGATCACTTTAACATATTACTTCCCAGAAACCTCTCTTCAACATATTGCTTCCCAGTGTTAATTACTTTAACATATTGCTTCCCAGGATGGATCACTTTAACATATTGCTTCCCGATTGTTTTGGGAAGCAATATGTTAAAGTGATCCAAATAGGCGGTAAGGTTGTTAACGAGGACGATAGAAATAGGCTGCAAGATGATGTAAATAGGATTATGGAGTGGACGGATAAGTGGCAGATGCAATTTAACGTTGACAAATGTAAAGTTTTGCATATAGGTTCTCGTAACACTAATTACACGTATACGATGGATGATAGAAAGTTAGCGAGCGACGAGGAAGTAGATTTAGGCGTACGCGTATCTAAGGATTTAAAAGTTAGGAACCAGTGCCTGGAGTCTTGCTCAAAAGCTAATAGCATGTTAGGCTTCATAGCGCGTAATTTCGAACTTAAATCGAAGAATATTATATTGCCCCTTTACAATTCCCTCGTCAGGCCTCATTTAGAATATGCCATTCAGTTTTGGTGCCCGTATTTGCGTGAAGATATTGACGGGTTAGAAAGGGTTCAGCGTCGCGCCACGAAACTAATTCCGTCATTGCGCAACAAGCCTTATGAAGATAGGATTAAAGAGTTAGACTTGCATTCACTCGAAACTAGGAGATTAAGGGGGAAGCTTATTGAAGTTTTCAAAATCGTTAATAAAATCGATAACGTAAATTTTGACAAACTGTTCACTTTCGATAATAGCAATACTCGTAATAACGGATTTAAGTTGCGTGGCAGACGTTTCATTACTAATATCGCTAAAAACTTCTTTACGTTTAAAGTAATTGATAAATGGAATAATCTTCTCGAGTCAGTCGTGAACTCTACCAGCGTTAATGTGTTTAAGAACCGTTTAGATAGGCATTTCAAAAATATTAACGTTGTTTAATATAATAATAAAACAACTAGTAACAGGAGCTCTGGGGATGGTGATCGGGGACGAGTCTGTTGACGACTAATGCCAGTTTGTGACATGCCAGCGTGTGATATGCCAGCAAAAAAAAAAAAAAATTAGACGAACACGAACTTAGATGTAGCTCGTAACGTAGACTATCCCACTTTTTGTTATTCTTTATACTTTTTTTTTCCATGTCTGTAGTTTGCATGGTATGATAGTGTTTGAGATAAGAATGTGTTGCATGGTTTGTAATGCGTTCTTATTTTACTTCTTTTCATCTTCCACCTGTTTCCGGCGGAGTGGGCTGCATCCTCTACCCCCCTATGGAGTGGAGGACCGGTCTGCAACTGCTGGAGGTATGTGTTGCTTTGAGTTAAGATTGTGTTGTTTTTTGAGTTAAGAATGTGTTGCATGGTTTGTAATGCGTTCTTATTTTGCTTCTTTTCATCTTTCACCCTTTTCCGGCAGAGTGGGCTGCATCCTCTACCTCCCTTTGGAGTGGAGGACAGGTCTGCAACAGCTGGAAGTATTCTCTTCGACTATTTTTCCGACTTATCGGCAGTGGCCGGCGGATGATGATGGAGTCTTTCTTTCTCTTTTTCTGAATGAATTTTAACCCACGAGTGATAGGTTTTGCTACTTACTTAACCTCTTATTCTCTTCTTTTAACCCCTTACTTTCTTCTTTCTCTCGGGCTAACCTTAGCTTCTGTAGATCCTCTTTTTGTGATTTCAGTGAAACCTTTGCTGTTGCGGAAAACATACTAAAAGCTTTTGATAGAGTCTGGCAAAAATCTCTAATTTAACTGCCTTCCTTCGGTTTCTATCGTTCTATCTTTCCCTTCATCTCTAATTTCTCTCTGGCCGATCTATGGCTGCGGTTGTAGATGGACACTGTTCTTCTAAAGTTATTAATAGTGGTGTTTTTCAGGGTTCTGTCCTGTCACTCACTCTTTTCCTTTTATTTATCAATGAGCTATTAATCCACACATCCTGTCCTATCCATTCGCATGCTGATGATTCCACTCTTCACCTTTCCACCCGTATGGTACACCTGACCTCTGATCTTCCTACTAGCTCTGATTGGAGCAGAGAAAACCTTATGGTTTTTAATGCCTCAAGAGCTGAGTTCCTTCATCTGTCTACTTGTCACAATCTTCCACACGACTATCCCCTTAACTTCAACAATACACAACTCAATCCTTCCTCTTCTCTTAACATTCTTGGCGTTTCCTTTTCTTGTGACCTTTCCTGGAAGGATCACACGTATACACTCTTTCTAAAACAACTTCCAAGAGGTTAGGTGTGCTGTACCGCCTCCGCGGTTTCTTCACCCCCTCGCTGTTGCTGTCTTTGTACAATGGTCTTGTCCGCCCCTGTATGAAGCATGATTCTCATGTGTAGGGTGGCTCAACCCAAACAACCCTACTTGACCGAGTGGAACAAAGGCTTCTCTTCGTCAATTCCCCACCTCTTACTGACTGTCTTTAATTTCTCTCTCTTCGCCGCAATGTTGCCTCACTCTCTCTTCGCTATCGCTATTGTAATGGACATTGCTCTTCTGAACTCTTTAACTGCATGCCTCCTCCTTTAAGGAGAGCACGCAGTACCAGACTTTCGATACTTTCTCATTCCTTTTCTGTCCAACTCTCTAACGCAAGGGTTAATCGGTATTTTCACTCATTCATCTACTCAACCGGTGAACTCTGGAACAATCTTCCTCAATCCATCTTTCCCCCTGTTTATGACCTCCAATCTTTCAAACGCAGAGTGTCTAGGCATCTCCAAAATCCTGGACCTTTATTTTGCCTCTCTTCTTCTTCTATGGGGGTGGGGGCGCATTTGCGGACATTCGTCTTTGGCCCCTCCTACCTGCATAAAAAAATCAGGTAGTTCATAGGTTAACACCTCCTTTATATTAGTATCTCTGGATTTTGCAGCTACGATCAATCTACTGAACGATCAGTCTACCCTCTCAGTATGTACTAATTTCATTTTCTTTTGTGTTGCCTTTGTTGTACTCTTTTATGTAGATACAAAAGTTTTGAGTTTGATATGGGATAGAGTTTCCCAAAATCCTTTCATGCATGTGTTCAATCCTTCTTCGATGAAGGTCTACATGTGGCTTCTACCGATATCAGGTGAGTTTACAAGCTTTTGTCCTGTGTCGTCAGGTAGAACAACACCAGATACTGTGTTTAAAAGTGGCAAACACCCTTCGTCATTACCATATGAGAATAAGAATAGATTTGTCATAAGCTCTGATGAAAATACCTCCAGGAGCCCACTCACAATGGATTCATCTTTCTTCCTTCTTTCAGATCCTGTCTACTTGTGCGAACCAACCCTTTCGTCGTCCACAAGACCGCACATTTTCTTTGTGGCTGATGTGATGGCTGCCCTTTTGTGACTCGTTATCAACCACCTCTCTAAAGCACCAAGACGTTGAGTAATACCTATTATGCCTACTTGTTTCTTTGAATCAAGATTTATCGACTGTTTAAGTGTCTGTCTATCATGGGATGATCTACTAGCAGCATGATTGTCGGTTATGAACTCTCTGTGTACATCTGGATGAGCGCTTGGAAGTACATGTATGTCTGTCAGATATATAGGTAGTCATCTTGAGCAATTGGTTCTGTTCATTGAGAAGAAATAAGGCACTGTTCTAGCTATAGTAGACAAATAAAGTTGTCAAACCTCATTCCTCTCGGCTTGAATGAATTCGAGCAACAACTGTACCATCTTTATGTATGAGTCCCAGAATGCAAACAACTTAGACCTCAATTTTCCTTTGTCTTTAAAAGTTGCGAATAGAATCCGCAAGTTTCCTATTTTGTCACATCGTTTTGTGAAGTTTGTATGCAACATTTATTCGTTCTTGGCTTGGCGCTGTCTGCACAATCTTGAATAAAACTATTCAATTCTTGCTTCTGTTCAGCGTCAAGTAAATCAGTGGAAATTTCACCATCTGTCACCCCCTGAGAAAATTACTTCAACTACATCACTGCTTCCATGACTAACTTGTGTGCTCGAACTCGAGCAGAGATGACGTTGTACCACTTGCTTATGTACCAGATTCTATCAGGAAGTCTTCAATGCCAGAATTCGCAAAGTACTTTCCTAGTACAGCTAGATAAATAATTTAGAGCTATGTGGAAACTACCCAATCTGATAAGTGTACCCTTCAATTCATCTTTGAATCTCCATTGTATTTCATCAGCTTTTATATATATAACCAAATGTTATCACAGAAACTCTTTGTCCCAAAGCCTTCATCATTGTCTAGACTTGCTTCATTACTGTACTGAACTCCGTTGGGGATCCAGCGATCATTGGACAGTAGCCTATCTGTGTAAGTCGTGGATTTACTTGTGATACAAGTTTATTGAAATCACCACAACTTGGAATGGTCTGTTTTTCGGCGTCTGGTCTGATGTTCAAATCTACTTCAAATAGCTTCGAGGGGCATAAGGGTACAAGAGTCCATGCTAAATCCATTTCCAGAGAGTTTCGGTGGAGGGAGTTATCACTTTGGTACCATGTTTTGTGTGTGTTGTTCTTAAAAAATCACAGGTTTCTTGCCAAAAAATACACATTTCTTTTTTTATGTAGGAAGGAGGGGGCCAAGGGCGAGTGTCCGCAAAAGTGACCCTTCCACAGAAGACGGAGAGAGTCAAAAACAAGGTCTCCAAGGCTCAATGATGCCATTTTTCTTTATTTTAATATAAATTTTGAAAAGGTTGTGTAGTGTGTAAGATGAATGTATGTGTAGTGAGGAACAGAGGGAGAAGTGTGTGTTTGAGAGCATGCTGGACTTCTCACAGGGTAGATGAGACACGGAAAAAAATCAGCTAAGGAGGACAGTGACAAGAGAAACGGGAGTTCCAGCATTCCCTGTCTCCTGCCTAACATCCACCCCGGAGTGCTTCCCTGGTCGATTGGCGTCTACAATCTTCTATAAAGGAGCTACATGCTTTGATTTCCTGTCGAAAATATGTAATCTTCAGAGTTCTCTGCTTAGAAGAATGATCAGCCAGCACGTGTCTCTTTGAGTTTCGTCCAAACTGTCCCCTCTGAAACATTATTAACGTTGTAAAGTGTGTCGTTTGTTTTCCATCCAACGTTTCCTCAAAAGTATATCATTGATGTCTCCAGCCGTGTGTATGAAATTATTTGAGGTAATATTTGTAGGAATCACAACACTTGTTTTCAGACTGTGCAATAACTTCAAGCGCAAGACTTGTATCCACCTCTTCTATGTCATCATAAGAGGCACAGTGTCACATGCGGTTAAGAATGGTAACTGCTTGTTTGGAACCTGTAATATTCTTCATTGTCAAAGAAAGACTTATGTGCTTGGAGATTTTCTTTGTTGCATATGATGTGCTGTGTACAATATATTGACCAATCATAATCATGTGGCGCTCATCCGCTTCATTGGCACATTTTGAATTGATATCTCTATACTGGTGAATGTCTGAGGTTTGTGTAGAAATTAACCATCTGATAAACCAATAGAGACTTTGTGGAATAACTTCTTTTGACTTTTGCAAGTTTAAATCATCAATATCCACTGGTCTTATACTGATTCCTTCTACCTTTTTCAAACCTGCTTGTATTATCTTTGCTGCATAGAAGAGAACTTCAGTTGAACTCATGCTATCACTCTTCAGCTTACTGTATTCGTTACCTTCTCGTAATATCTTTCTTGACGCATTATGGACTTTCTGCAAAGATATGTCACTAGAGTAAATCAATTCTGGTCTGGAAGGATTTGAAGGCTAATGGAAAACAAAGGTGTCTAGATAGTGTTTTTGGAGCCTGATCTTCAGCCTTTCAGATCGATAGTTGTCTGCTGGAACACCTCTTTTCTCTAGATAATATTTGTACCGTGTTAACAGGAAATTCAAAGCATACGCATTATTGTCCAATATTCGTTGGTGCATCTCTGCTACCAGATCTTGAAATTCTATATAGAAAAATACTTTCATTTTCTAGTTCTTTGTATGACGAACTCTACATTTCTTCTTGCAATATGCTAAGCTTTGCACACATGGTGGTACTTGGCTTCGGCAGCTATTAGGTTAACTTCTTGTATTCTAGTCAGCATAGCAAAATAATTTTTATCCTTTACTGCCTCTAGGATTGTATTGCAAACCGAGAATGTTACAACTAAGAGCTTTTTACTTTTTTATGAACCTTCTGGAAAAACATACACAAGGACCAGTCATTGTTTGATATGAGTGACCTTGAAGAGCTTGGTGTTGTGAACTCATCCTCTTTTCTACTTTCTTTACCCATAGGAACTGGAGATGGGGTTAATGGATCGCCTAGCGAACTTCAGGTTGCATGAACTTGTGTATTTGGCATAACAATTACTGTGCCAAACAATGCATAGCTTGGTGAGATTGTCTAAATCACGTCTTAGTTTTGTGTAAACTTTATCTTCTCTGTGTTTGGTAGCCTCGATAAATTTTGATATGCCAGTTTCAGATGATCTATTTACAGTTTCAATAGTGTCTGCTTGACATACAGTATTAAACATTTATTCTAATCTGTTCTCTTTGTTCGTTTCTCAGGTAAGAGATGAAAGGCTGCCTCCTCGTCACATTCCTGTGTCTATTTTTAAATGAAATATTTAAATAAATATATTAATTTAGATGTGTAAATAAAATATGTGTATGCAATAAAAACTCATTATTTATCGGTGAGGCGTCGCGAGTACGAGGGACGAACTCACCAAACCAGTTTTGAGATAGACGCGTCTAAATTTTGTAACTAGTGCGTCTAAGTAGTATAGCCGAAAAAAGGGAGACAGAGAATGGATCAATTTGAAAATTTCCTCCCTCACCGTCCTTCATGGAGGTCCTCCACCTTCCTTCATGGCGGTCCCTCCTTTATGAGGTGTCCTTCATGGTTCTTAAAAAAAAAGAAAAAAAAAAAAAAAGGGGGAAAAAAATAAGAGGGGAAAAAAAAGAGGGGGAAAAAAAATTAAGAAAGGACTGAGCCTCGCCTTCCTCCTTCAAAAAAGTTCTTTCATGAGGCAAACAAGAACAAACATGCAAATACATACATACATTCAAGTACTTTCTGTTCAGGCAAATTCCGCCAGACAGTAGAAATGAAAACTTAAAATGAATATCTGAAAAGTTTTAATAAGCCTGACCAGATTGCGCATCAACACATCCAATTTTCGTCTGTTAACAAATTGCGAACAATACATAAATCAAAATCAGATTGAACATATTTTAAATCGAAAAACAAGTTCTTTGTTTAATATCTGTATTATGAAAAATAAAATGAATATTTATTATTTTAATTTAAATAAATTAATTTCTCTTTTTTAAGGGAAACTGGCTTATTTTCAAACGAGATGATCTTCAAATACAATATATACTTATAGTACACGCATATTTGTTTATTTACTTTTAAATATGTAGTTTTCTGTTATTTACACCGACATATACCATCACATTCACTTTCACTTGCCATCTTCTGGTATGTGAATTAATAATTTTACTATACAGCAAATTTCGTTATAAAAGTGCATATGTTAAAAAGAACATCAAGCTGCGTAACGCAGCTTTGAAACTGAAGCATCAATTCTGTTATCCTCCTCTAAACATCCACTTAAATATTATTACTAATATTGATTTATTGTTATTATTACATATATATGTACACGTGTTAAGAGTATTTAAATTAAATATATTGACTTCAATTCCCTTCGTAATAAAAGCATCTGACAACTCTACCCAATCTTGCTATATTTTTCGCACAGTAACTGTTTTGAGAGTAGTAGTTAAGTTTAACTTTCTTTTAACGACTATTAGCTGCTACTAATCTTGTTATTATTATTATTATTATCATATATATATATATATATATATATATATATATATATAAATATAACATCCAAATAAGTAGGTTCGGGTAAAACATTTTCTTATTAGATGCAATTAAAGAAAACGGGATGTCGAATTTGTGTGGATTGTCATTTTTAAATAGATGCAGTGGGAAATAGGTACTGAAAGTTGAGAGATTTTTCATTAAGAACCTTTCTACTTGTAGTTATAGTTAGGACTATTCACATTACTTTAATTATCATTTCTCTAATTTAACGGCTGTTCACAATTCCTCATAATTCTCATAATAAACGTATTTGTTTTCACACCAGTCATGCCAGTATTTACATCAATCACACAGAATGTTCATGCTTATTGTTTTTGTCATTAGCTGTACCAATCATGTCTTTACAGACTGAAGCCTACCGTTATACAACGTTTAAAATCTTATAATTTAATACCTTATGATATCAGATCTCGTATAAAAAACATCATTTTCTGTACAAATGGCCACAAAAATACTTTGAATCATAATAATGTACTCATAGAACGCACCATACGCTTTTTCACTTGTATTAAAAACGTAAAACTGAAAGTTGTATCATCACGCAATATTCGATTCTGCAATGGCGTAAGTGAGCCCTAACATTTAATTTAAAATTATTTAACAGATCATTCGAGGGAACTGTACATCGATCTCATTATAACTTCTGACTCATAATAACCCGCTATGCATATTTACAAGAGTCGAATTTAAATAAATAAATATATATATATATATATATATATATATATAAGGAGTTTGTATGTGGCATTCCAACAGAAGGCAGGAAGTGTCTGAACCCTGTTTCTCCCATCACTGTCCTCTTCATCTGGCCTTTTTACATGTCACGTCTACCCTTTGAGCAGTCCAGCATACTCTCAAACACGCGCTTCTCACTATATCCCTTACTACACACGCATGCATCTTACACACTACACAGTCTTTTCAAAAAAGGTGTAATTTCAGTAGTTTCGGAGATTCGCGATTGTCCCCTCCGTCCTGCCTGCATCGTATATAGTACCAAGCAAGTCTCTCCACAGTTTACAGGTTTCCTCATTGTCTAAAATTTATAAAGTTCTCTCTTATTGTTTTCCTTATTGTAACGGACATCACAACCGAATTTAAATAGTATTTAAGTATTATGTCGAGCAACATAGCTAGATAACCCCGCCACAGCCTAGTTTCTTTGCATAATCATGAAACATGATCACACGACTGATTATAATTATACACTTTAGAGGAGTTTGCAAATTGCATATACTTAGACAAAAAGTATTAGATCTTATGATGATTTCATGTCATTATCAGCATGCTTCACTGTCCTTTCAGTCATTGTGACCGTAGAACGTACCAGAACTATGGTCTTGACAAACCACAATGTGTTAAATTTAAATATTGACTTATTGTTATTATTACATATATATGTACACGTGTTAAGAGTATTTAAATTAAATATATTGATTTAAATACATTTCGTAATAAGAGCATCTGGCAACTCTACCCCAATTTTGCTATATGAAAATGAAAATGAAAAGGTTTATTGGCAGACTATAGTCCATATGGCAAAATTATTAATACAATGACAGTTCATACACTAAGGGTAGAAATATATACAATTGATTAGAAATAATACTGCACTGTCGAAGTTAAGTGGAGCTACAGACAGACAGACGTTTTCGTACCAAGAAGTCCATAGCTTAGGCCTTAGAGGATAAATGGCAGGACTCATGGATAGCTTGGATGATCGGGTTGGTTGATTTTTTAATTCTTTGCATTAGAATGTGTTGAGCACGTCTTGTTACCTCCGGGAAGCTCGGGACATTGCGGGTAGCAAACATTTGCGAAGCTGAGCATCTCGGGGGTAATTTATGTAAGAGTCTAAAAGAACTGTTGTACAGCAAATTTAGGGTACTGCCAGAACCTTTTTTATAATTCACCCAGAGTTGCAGACCGTATATATTACTGCAGAAAGTACGAAAGAGTGTGTCTTTAGCTTCACTTGTACAGAAACGAAAGTTCCTTATGGTCATATTCGCTTTAGCATACAGGCTTCGAGATTGTTTTCTTATATCCGAGTCATCACTCAAGGAGCTGGTTATAGTTTGACCCAATTACTTAAACTCTTGTACTTCCTCAATTACTTCACCATTCATTTTAAACCTCATGTGAAAAATGATCTGTATCAATTGGTCCACAATTAACCCACCCCTTATATCCACAGTCTAACTATAGAGTAGATTAAGTCTAGCCTTGTAGGGGTCAGCCTAGAGATTCCGGAAATGGTCCAGAGGGGCAGATAAATTGAGGTCCACAGTAGGATTCCTCACCAAATTAGGTTAGGGCAATCTACCTTCACCTTAGTTAAGCTATGAGTTGATGCTAGGTCTTAGGCCACAATGTATACCTAATTTGTCTGACCCAGCTTAATTTACTGCGTTTACTTCTAACTGGGTTAAAAACACAATTAGTCACTTACTACTAGTTATTAGAGTCCCTTTTCCCCTTTTGTTTAATTGTTGAGAGCGTACTTGCTGGTGGGGATCTTTTTTCCGTTGTTTGTTCTTCTCTCTTCTCTCGTTCCGTCTTGTAGCCCCGTTCCTCGTTTTGGTTCTCCCTTGTCCACCTTTTCGCGGGGCTTTTTCCACCAGCGTCCTCTTGGTTTTTTTTGGTTGGTTGATCGGTAATGTATATCTATTACCGAGCACGCTCTTGTCACACAGTATATAAATACTAGTGTGGAGAATAACTCTGGTGAGCAACCAATTGGTTTCATCCACCCAGTTATTGACATAAATGGAATTTAATAATTGTTCGATTAACTACCTTCCTACTCAGTGAATCATTTTCGTTACATCCCAACTACCCACATCAGTTTTCCATATACTGGGGGCCCCGGGAGATAAAAATTTTGGTGTCAATGTCACCAATTTTTATGTCTGAGTGTAGACTAGCTAACTATTTGACTGTAAATGCCTGTTAATCTGATTAACAGTGACTATCCTCACCATCTCATGGAGAAGATGTAGCATTTAATTAGAAGAGAAAATATACATCCATAAGATGAAACTGTCTATGGTCTTTACCATAAGAAAAGGAAAAGTGAAAGTTAGAAGATAAGATTACAATTCCCCAGCATCTATTTTTTTTTGTAAAACTAGTCGCGCCTTTAATGCTGTTTGTCGCTGAGGTCTTGTGTCTGTCAATGTTGTAGTAGGATGCGTTACCACTCCTACTGTCAAAGGAATAGTTACTGGAAGTTCAGTGTCTCCAGTTGTTACTGTCGGTGGAGAAGGTTCTCCAAAGTCCATTGTTTTGGGTCCAGGCTCTAAGGGGTACAAAAGAGAAATGTCTCTTGTTGTGTCACCCGTTGAAGTCCTTAATTTGACCACTCTTGTTACCCGTCTGCCCCTGGTCTGAGTTCTAAAACTCTAGCCAGAGGCCAGTATTGTCTTGGAGTACTGTCATGTATGAGAACAAGGTCCTCTACCTTAATTGTGTCAGACCAATCCTTCTTAGTCATTTGTTTATGTCTCTCCATTAGACCCATCAAGTACTCAGTTTTCCGCTATTTAATGAGATGAGCTTTAACTCTAGTTAAATGTTGTAACTTAGTCTGGAGCTCATCATGTCGTTGAGTCCAGTTTGGGTCTTCTGAAGAGTCTATATCGTAGTCCGGCAGGAGACTAACTTGTTCTCCCCGAATCAAATGATTTGGAGTTAATGGTTCCGGGTCATTAATGTTGTCACTTACATAAGTGAGTGGTCTATTGTTAATGATGTTCTCAATCTCAGCCAGGAGAGTGAGCAACTCAAACAAGTGTATCTGTTTTTAACCAATTGCTTTCTTCAAGCAATTCTTTACTGCTTGTATATTCCTCTCCCAGATAGAACCATACCAAGGAGAGGCAACCGGAATATACTTCCACTTTATGTTTGAATTTTGTATATATACTGTAATTGTGCGAGTTCATTGCTTAACAAATCGTGGATGACTTGTTCACCAGCCTTGAAATATGTAGCATTGTCAGTCCAAACTGTCTTGGGTACTGAATGTCGTGCACAGAATCTCTTAAAGACAGCAACAAAAGATTCTGCTGTAAGGTCCTCCACAACATCCAGATAAACAGCTCGTGAGGCAGCACATGTAAACAGTACAATGTACATTTTTTTGTTCAGTGTCAACCACCCCCACAGTCAATGCTCCTGTATAGTCAATGCCTACAGTCTCAAAGGGTCTGTTGAGAGTAACTCTCTCTCTGGCAAAGCCCCCCCCCCCCAGGAGGATTTGGTATCCTATAGGGCCTAGCATGAATACGCCTACATGTGATACACTCACTCAGGACTGTTTTAACAGTGATCCTTCCCTTGGGTATCCAATAAGTTTTTCTTAATGTAGTTAGTGTCTGTGGTACCCCCATATGATGTACATCATTGTGTGTGTTTGTCTGATGATTAATGTTGTCAAATAGCTAAATCTAGGTAAAAGGATTGGATGTTTGCTTTTGTAAGACAGTTTTGATTTGTCTAATCTCCCTTTACACCTTAGATGGCATTCCTCATCTCTGAACAAATTTAGATCCACAACTACTGATGGTACAGGTTCTTTTGTTTGTTTCCCATTAGTCAAGAATTCTAACTCTTTATTGTACTCCTTTTGTCGTGCATGCGCTATCCAGTACTTGGTTGCAACTTCTGTATAATTATGATTGTTTTTATTTAGCTGTTTGTTTATTGTAGTTAAACAGTTGTGAGCAAACCTCAAACAGTAAGCTGTGACCCTGACAAGTTTGCTGAAATCAGAATAATGTTCATAATTAGTGATTGGTTCAACCTTTTCATTTGAAAAGATTAAATTTAATGTCAAGTTAACTTGTTCCACAGGCCATTGGTCTGTATTACAGAGCCACTTAGGTCCCATGAACCAAGTTTTGTTTGACTTCAACAACTTGTAGGATAAACCTCTGGTCAGAAAGTCTGCTGGATTTTGTTTAGTTGGAACATAGTGAAAGTTTACTTGTAGTCTTTCATTAGCTTCAGCTATTTCTTTTAGCCTATTTCTTGCAAAGATATTCTTACTATTAATGCTAGCATTCCGTATCCAGGCAAGACAAATCTGACTGTCAAGCCAGATGTGGATATCAGTTATGTTCACAACATGGTAAGCATCCTTAAGCAATGAATTGGTTTTAATGGCTAACGCAGCAGCCAATAGTTCCAGTTGAGGTATGGTTCGGGTAGGTTTGAGGGGTGCAACTTTCCCTTTTGCATAAATTAGATGATTTTCTGTAGGACTTACAAGGTATGCACAGTACCCATAAGCATGTGTGCTTGCATCAGCAAACACATGAAGTCTCTGTGGCTTATCCCTAAACCCACAGCACCTTTGAATTTTAATGTTCTGCACTTTTGTTAAATCAGCAGCTAACTTCTTCCAAAATTTTTGCTATCCATTTGTTATTGGATCATCCCACCCAACATTTGTCATCCAAACTTCTTGGAGGAGAATCTTTGATTTTATTGTTGAAGGCAGGAATAGACCCATGGGGTCAAAATTTTTTGAAGCCTCTGATAATATTTGTCTTTTAATATTTACTTCCTCATCAAGTTTAAAACCTTTAGTACAGATTGAATCATGACTGATAGAAGATGCATCCAAATAACAGTTCATACCTAAAGTTTTAACTCTGTCTGATGGATCAGTAAGACCATTATTATCCTTTAAAATCTTTTTGTTTAATTCCTCATCATTTGAAATCCACGCACTAAGTTCAAAGTTACCTTGTTGCATAATGTTTTGAGAGTGTTCATAGACCTCAGATAATTCAGATTTTGTTGTTGTTGAGCCTATTAGATTGTCTACGTAAAAATGTTCCTTGAGGAAATTCATTGTTAAAGAGTTATTAAACTGGTTCAAATGATGTCTAATTGTCATTGCTAATAGGCTAGGTGAGCAATTGGCTCCAAACAACACAACATTAAATCTATAGGTTATGACCCTTTATTCAAATCAAATGGATCCCTGAACCATAAGAACCTAAGTTGGTTCTTGTCATATTCATTTTTTAGATTTATTCTCAAAATTGCCTTGAAATGTCACTTTGTACGGCATATTTATCTAACCTGAGGAGCCAAGTGAACACCTCTCTCCTTTCTCTCCTTTCTCTTGGGGATAACGCCCTCCAAGTTTCCTTGTTGCACCTACAGCATCCCCCACCCCCCTTTGCTTGCAAAAGCAAAGGGGGGGGGGGATGCTGTAGGTGCAACAAGGAAACTTGGAGGGGCGTTATCCCCCAAGAGAAAGGAGAGAAAGGAGGAGAGGTGTTCACTTGGCTCCTCAGGTTAGATAAATATGCCGTACAAAGTGACATTTCAAGGCAATTTTGAGAATAAATCTAAAAAATGAATATGACAAGAACCAACTTAGGTTCTTATGGTTCAGGGATCCATTTGATTTGAATAAAGGGCTCATAACCTATAGATTTAATGTTGTGTTGTTTGGAGCCAATTGCTCACCTAGCCTATTAGCAATGACAATTAGACATCATTTGAACCAGTTTAATAACTCTTTAACAATGAATTTCCTCAAGGAACATTTTTACGTAGACAATCTAATAGGCTCAACAACAACAAAATCTGAATTATCTGAGGTCTATGAACACTCTCAAAACATTATGCAACAAGGTAACTTTGAACTTAGTGCGTGGATTTCAAATGATGAGGAATTAAACAAAAAGATTTTAAAGGATAATAATGGTCTTACTGATCCATCAGACAGAGTTAAAACTTTAGGTATGAACTGTTATTTGGATGCATCTTCTATCAGTCATGATTCAATCTGTACTAAAGGTTTTAAACTTGATGAGGAAGTAAATATTAAAAGACAAATATTATCAGAGGCTTCAAAAAATTTTGACCCCATGGGTCTATTCCTGCCTTCAACAATAAAATCAAAGATTCTCCTCCAAGAAGTTTGGATGACAAATGTTGGGTGGGATGATCCAATAACAAATGGATAGCAAAAATTTTGGAAGAAGTTAGCTGCTGATTTAACAAAAGTGCAGAACATTAAAATTCAAAGGTGCTGTGGGTTTAGGGATAAGCCACAGAGACTTCATGTGTTTGCTGATGCAAGCACACATGCTTATGGGTACTGTGCATACCTTGTAAGTCCTACAGAAAATCATCTAATTTATGCAAAAGGGAAAGTTGCACCCCTCAAACCTACCCGAACCATACCTCAACTGGAACTATTGGCTGCTGCGTTAGCCATTAAAACCAATTCATTGCTTAAGGATGCTTACCATGTTGTGAACATAACTGATATCCACATCTGGCTTGACAGTCAGATTTGTCTTGCCTGGATACGGAATGCTAGCATTAATAGTAAGAATATCTTTGCAAGAAATAGGCTAAAAGAAATAGCTGAAGCTAATGAAAGACTACAAGTAAACTTTCACTATGTTCCAACTAAACAAAATCCAGCAGACTTTCTGACCAGAGGTTTATCCTACAAGTTGTTGAAGTCAAACAAAACTTGGTTCATGGGACCTAAGTGGCTCTGTAATACAGACCAATGGCCTGTGGAACAAGTTAACTTGACATTAAATTTAATCTTTTCAAATGAAAAGGTTGAACCAATCACTAATTATGAACATTATTCTGATTTCAGCAAACTTGTCAGGGTCACAGCTTACTGTTTGAGGTTTGCTCACAACTGTTTAACTACAATAAACAAACAGCTAAATAAAAACAATCATAATTATACAGAAGTTGCAACCAAGTACTGGATAGCGCATGCACGACAAAAGGAGTACAATAAAGAGTTAGAATTCTTGACTAATGGGAAAAAACAAAAGAACCTGTACCATCAGTAGTTGTGGATCTAAATTTGTTCAGAGATGAGGAATGCCATCTAAGGTGTAAAGGGAGATTAGACAAATCAAAACTGTCTTACAAAAGCAAACATCCAATCCTTTTACCTAGATTTAGCTATTTGACAACATTAATCATCAGACAAACACACACAATGATGTACATCATATGGGGGTACCACAGACACTAACTACATTAAGAAAAACTTATTGGATACCCAAGGGAAGGATCACTGTTAAAACAGTCCTGAGTGAGTGTATCACATGTAGGCGTATTCATGCTAGGCCCTATAGGATACCAAATCCTCCTGCTTTGCCAGAGGAGAGAGTTACTCTCAACAGACCCTTTGAGACTGTAGGCATTGACTATACAGGAGCATTGACTGTGGGGTTGGTTGACACTGAACAAAAAATGTACATTGTACTGTTTACATGTGCTGCCTCACGAGCTGTTTATCTGGATGTTGTGGAGGACCTTACAGCAGAGTCTTTTGTTGCTGTCTTTAAGAGATTCTGTGCACGACATTCAGTACCCAAGACAGTTTGGACTGACAATGCTACATATTTCAAGGCTGGTGAACAAGTCATCCACGATTTGTTAAGCAATGAATTCACACAATTATATATACAAAATTCAAACATAAAGTGGAAGTATATTCCGGTTGCCTCTCCTTGGTATGGTTCTATCTGGGAGAGGAATATACAAGCAGTAAAGAATTGCTTGAAGAAAGCAAATGGTAAAAAACAGATACACTTGTTTGAGTTGCTCACTCTCCTGGCTGAGATTGAGAACATCATTAACAATAGACCACTCACTTATGTAAGTGACAACATTAATGATCCCGGAACCATTAACTCCAAATCATTTGATTCGGGGAGAACAAGTTAGTCTCCTGCCGGACTACTATATAGACTCTTCAGAAGACCCAAACTGGACTCAACGACATGATGAGCTCCAGACTAAGTTACAACATTTAACTAGAGTTAAAGCTCATTTCATTAAACAGCGGAAAACTGAGTACTTGATGGGTCTAAGGGAGAGACATAAACAAATGACTAAGAAGGATTGGTCTGACACAATTAAGGTAGGGGACCTTGTTCTCATACATGACAGTACTCCAAGACAATACTGGCCTCTGGCTAGAGTTTTAGAACTCAGACCAGGGGCAGACGGGGTAACAAGAGTGGTCAAATTAAGGACTTCAACGGGTGACACAACAAGAGACATTTCTCTTTTGTACCCCTTAGAGCCTGGACCCAAAACAATGGACTTTGGAGAACCTTCTCCACCGCCAGTAACAACTGGAGACACTGAACTTCCAGTAACTATTCCTTTGACAGTAGGAGTGGTAACGCATCCTACTACAACATTGACAGACACATGACCTCAGCGACAAACAGCATTAAAGGCGCGACTAGTTTTACAACAAAAAATAGATGCTGGGGAATTGTAATTTTATCTTCTAACTTTCACTTTTCCTTTTCTTATGGTAAAGACCATAGACAGTTTCATCTTATGGATGTATATTTTCTCTTCTAATTAAATGCTACATCTTCTCCATGAGATGGTGAGGATAGTCACTGTTAATCAGATTAACAGGCATTTACAGTCAAATAGTTAGCTAGTCTACACTCAGACATAAAAATTGGTGACATTGACACCAAAATTTTTATCTCCCGGGGCCCCCAGTATATGGAAAACTGATGTGTGGGTAGTTGGGATGTAACGAAAATGGTTCACTGAGTAGGTAGGTAGTTAATCGAACAATTATTAAATTCCTTTTATGTCAATAACTGGGTGGATGAAACCAATTGGTTGCTCACCAGAGTTATTCTCCACACTAGTATTTATATACTGTGTGACAAGAGCGTGCTCGGTAATAGATATACATTACCGATCAACCAACCAAAAAAACCAAGAGGTCGCTGGTGGAAAAAGCCCAGCGAAAAGGTGGACAAGGGAGAACGAAAACGAGGAACGGGGCTACAAGACGGAACGAGGAAGGGGAAGAACAAACAACGGAAAAAAGATCCCCACCAGCAAGTACGCTCTCAACAATTAAACAAAAGGGGAAAAGGGTCTCTAATAACTAGTAGTAAGTGACTAATTGTGTTTTTAACCCAGTTAGAAGTAAACGCAGTAAATTAAGCTGGGTCAGACAAATTAGGCCTACATTGTGGCCTAAGACCTAGCATCAACTCATAGCGTAACAAAGGTGAAGGTAGATTGCCCTAACCTAATTTGGTGAGGAATCCTACTGTGGACCTCAATTTATCTGCCCGCTCTGGACCATTTCCGGAATCTCTAGGCTGACCCCTACAAGGCTAGACTTAATCTACTCTATAGTTAGACTGTGGATATAAGGGGTGGGTTAATTGTGGACCAATTGATACAGAGCATTTTTCACATAAGGTTTAAAATGAATGGTGAAGTAATTGAGGAAGTACAAGAGTTTAAGTAATTGGGTCAAACTATTACCAGCTCCTTGAGTGATGACTCGGATATAAGAAAACAGTCTCGAAGCCTGTATGCTAAAGCGAATATGACCATAAGGAGCTTTCGTTTCTGTACAAGTGAAGCTAAAGACACACTCTTTCGTACTTTCTGCAGTAATATATACGGTCTGCAACTCTGGGTGAATTATAAAAAAGGTTCTGGCAGTACCCTAAATTTGCTGTACAACAGTTCTTTTAGACTCTTACATAAATTACCCCCGAGATGCTCAGCTTCGCAAATGTTTGCTACCCGCAATGTCCCGAGCTTCCCGGAGGTAACAAGACGTGCTCAACACATTCTAATGCAAAGAATTAAAAAATCAACCAACCCGATCATCCAAGCTATCCATGAGTCCTGCCATTTATCCTCTAAGGCCTAAGCTATGGACTTCTTGGTACGAAAACGTCTGTCTGTCTGTAGCTCCACTTAACTTCGACAGTGCAGTATTATTTCTAATCAATTGTATATATTTCTACCCTTAGTGTATGAACTGTCATTGTATTAATAATATTTGCCATATGGACTATAGTCTGCCAATAAACCTTTTCATTTTCATTTTCATATAGCAAAATTGGGGTAGAGTTACCAGATGCTCTTATTACGAAATGTATTTAAATCAATATATTTAATTTAAATACTCTTAACACGTGTACATATATATGTAATAATAACAATAAGTCAATATTTAAATTTAACACATTGTGGTTTGTCAAGACCATAGTTCTGGTACGTTCTACGGTCACAATGACTGAAAGGACAGTGAAGCATGCTGATAATGACATGAAATCATCATAAGATCTAATACTTTTTGTCTAAGTATATGCAATTTGCAAACTCCTCTAAAGTGTATAATTATAATCAGTCGTGTGATGGAATAAATCTTCAAACTACTTTTGCCGTATATATATATATATATATATATATATATATATATATATATATATATATATATATATATAATAATCTTGTTTCATGTTTCATGATTATGCAAAGAAACTAGGCTGTGGCGGGGTTATCTAGCTATGTTGCTCGACATAATACTTAAATACTATTTAAATTCGGTTGTGATGTCCGTTACAATAAGGAAAACAATAAGAGAGAACTTTATAAATTTT
Organism: Bathynomus jamesi; assembly: GCA_023014485.1. Classification (NCBI taxonomy): domain Eukaryota; kingdom Metazoa; phylum Arthropoda; class Malacostraca; order Isopoda; family Cirolanidae; genus Bathynomus; species Bathynomus jamesi. Next base: position 419,012 of record JAJOZX010000242.1, on the reverse strand, counting down.
AGACAATGAGGAAACCTGTAAACTGTGGAGAGACTTGCTTGGTACTATATACGATGCAGGCAGGAAGGAGGGGCCAATCGCGAATCTCCGAAACTATTGAAATTACACCTTTTTTGAAAAGACTGTGTAGTGTGTAAGATGCATGCGTGTGTAGTAAGGGATATAGTGAGAAGCGCGTGTTTGAGAGTATGCTGGACTGCTTACAGGGTAGACGTGACATGTAAAAAGGCCAGATGAAGAGGACAGTGATGGGAGAAACAGGGTTCAGACACTTCCTGCCTTCTTGGAATGCCACATACAAACTCCTATATATATATATATATATATATATATATATATTTATTTATTTATTTAAATTCGACTCTTGTAAATATGCATAGCGGGTTATTATGAGTCAGAAGTTATAATGAGATCGATGTACAGTTCCCTCGAATGATCTGTTAAATAATTTTAAATTAAATGTTAGGGCTCACTTACGCCATTGCAGAATCGAATATCGCGTGATGATACAACTTTCAGTTTTACGTTTTTAATACAAGTGAAAAGCGTATGGTGCGTTCTATGAGTACATTATTATGATTGAAAGTATTTTTGTGGCCATTTGTACAGAAAATGATGTTTTTATACGAGATCTGATATCATAAAGTATTAAATTATAAGATTTTAAACGTTGTATAACGGTAGGCTTCAGTCTGTAAAGACATGATTGGTACAGCTAATGACAAAAACAATAAGCATGAACATTCTGTGTGATTGATGTAAAACTGGCCTGACTGGTGTGAAAACAAATACGTTTATTATGAGAATTATGAGGAATTGTGAACAGCCGTTAAATTAGAGAAATGATAATTAAAGTAATGTGAATAGTCCTAACTATAACTACAAGTAGAAAGGTTCTTAATGAAAAATCTCTCAACTTTCAGTACCTATTTCCCGCTGCATCTATTTAAAAATGACAACCACACAAATCGTCTTTTTAATTATATAAATATATATATATATATATATATATATATATATATATGATAATAATAATAATAATAACAAGATTAGTAGCAGCTAATAGTCGTTAAAAGAAAGTTAAACTTAACTACTACTCTCAAAACAGTTACTGTGCGAAAAATATAGCAAGATTGGGGGTGAGTTGTCAGATGCTTTTATTACGAAGGGAATTGAAATCAATATATTTAATTTAAATACTCTTAACACGTGTACATATATATGTAATAATAACAATAAATCAATATTAGTAATAATATTTAAGTGGATGTTTAGAGGAGGATAACAGAATTGATGCTTCAGTTTCAAAGCTGCGTTACGCAGCTTGATGTTCTTTTTAACATATGCAATTTTATAACGAAATTTGCTGTATAGTAAAATTATTAATTCACATACCAGAAGATGGCATGTGAAAGTGAATGTGATGGTATATATCGGTGTAAATAACAGAAAACTACATATTTAAAAGTAAATAAACAAATATGCGTGTACTATAAGTATATATTGTATTTGAAGGTCATCTCGTTTGAAAATAAGCCAGTTTCCCTTAAAAAAGAGAGAAATTAATTTATTTAAATTAAAATAATAAATATTCATTTTATTTTTCATAATACAGATATTAAACAAAGAACTTGTTTTTCGATTTAAAATATGTTCATCTGATTTTGATTTATGTATTGTTCGCAATTTGTTAACAGACGAAAATTGGATGTGTTGATGCGCAATCTGGTTAGGCTTATTAAAACCTTTCAGATATCATTAAGTTTTCATTTCTACTGTCTGGCGGAATTTGCCTGAACAGAAAGTACTGAATGTATGTATGTTTGCATGTTTGTTCTTGTTTGCCTCATGAAAGAACTTTTTTGAAGGAGGAAGGCGAGGCTCATCCTTTCTTAATTTTTTTCCCCTCTTTTTTTCTCCCTCTTTTTTTCCCTTTTTTTTTTTTTTTTTTTAAGAACCATGAAGGACACCTCATAAAGGAGGGACCGCCATGAAGGAAGGTGGAGGACCTCCATGAAGGACGGTGAGAGGGGGAAATTTTCAAATTGATCCATTCTCTGTCTCCCTTTTTTCGGCTATACTACTCGTCTACGAGTGGCACACACAAATACACGCATTGAAAATAACACCATTTTAAGTGTACGAAGGGGGTTTTTGGCTATACCAAGTTGTCTGGGCTGGTGGAGGGTTCAACTATTCATTCGTGAAACAATCGCAAAATCGCCAATGTGGCGAATTCGCTCCTCATACTCGCGACGCCTCATATATTAATGGATTATCCATACATGTAATAAATATAATGGAGATGGAGGAACTATTAAAGGAGTTATGGGGTATTAATTAAACCGTACCTTAAATACAAAGCCCTCATTTGACACCGTAGTATGTAATACAAAACCTCTCGTACAAAATTACCTATACCACAAGTATAACACGGCTGAAAGTTTCTAAGACACCAAGGAAGCATCTCCAAGTGTCAAACCTTTGGAATACTAGGTGTGCTACGTCAACCTTTTTTTCATGGATCTCTTCCTCGACTAGAAAGTCAGTTTCTGTTTCGAAACACTTTACGTTGCCATCTTTTTCTCTCACCAAATTTCTGTTCCCTCGGACTAAGCTAGAGTGGATGTTAGGGACTGTTCGTCTATACTTCCGTACTTTAATAGATATCGAGTAGTTTATTTGAACAGGTGCAAAATCTATCTCGGAGAAAGCTTTATAAAGCTAACTAACGAAAATATCACGACCTAACCTAACAAATAGTGAAGGGGGTACAGTTGACCTAACGATTGGTTAGGTCAGGTCGTGATATTTTCGTTAGTTAGCCTTATAAGACTAACTAAAGAAGGCTGGGGGCCCTGATCTTCAGGTTAATTCTTTGATTAATGATTCAAGCGTGTACAGTAGATATACTGTGTATAGTACAAGGTTGTCAGTGAATATTAAATATCGGGGGACACCATTTTTTTGGACGCCTGATTGGCCAAATGTTGGTGACGTGGAAATAACTAACCACCTAACTTAATGTAACCTAACTTGGATGTAAATGTCACCATGGTTAGTCCAAAGTTTAAATGAAATCTAGTGTCCCCGAAACTTAATATCAGCCAGTTTGTCCAAATACTGAACCGTCCGAGTACGCCTGGTTGAGCCCGCCGGGTATTTTTTATTTTTATTTCTTTTATTTCTTCACCATTCCTCCCATTTCTTTTATCCGCTTTCTCTTCTTTGTTCCCCCTTCCTCTTCAACTTTCTCTTTCCTCTTCTTCGTTTTTTCAGATTCTTATAGAATCTCTGTATCCCGCAAATACTCAAAACTTAAATTACTAAAGAAACAAATACAGAGTGATCCAAAATTTTCGAATAAATTACGTAACCCTAAATTTAGAGATTTTAAATATTTTTGTCGGGGCGATGGGAGACACCCTATATAATGAGAACGTCAACCTAAAAAATAATCTAAATTATAATGTAGTTTAAAAACTACTAAGAATAATGAAAAAATTATAACAATAAAATTTCACTCGATATTAAATTAGCTTAAAACTTGCGACGTAATCTAATATTAATCGGATTTCCTGAAATGAGCTTTATTATAATGAAGACTTTGCTGTGAAATATATTCTCGTTTTTTAGCCCAGTTTTATGACCTAATCATTTGTGCGATGAGGTGAATAATGCTGATTAGAATCTTAATTAAATTCGGCACTTATAGAATTCTAATAATTAGCGTAAGTAATTATAATTGAGAGGGAAACGATTTTAATTTTATTAAATATGAATAAATGAAATGGCAGAGAAAGGAATGAAAATTTTAAGGGAATAAAAATGAGATTAACATTTAAGAAAATATAAAGAAAATGAATTTCATGTTTTTAAAATAACGCGTCTTAACATGAACTTCAATATTCTCACAAAGTATATCTTTAACATTCTACTTTTGATTAGTTCTCACTTGGAGCCATTCGCATTCTCACTCTCGTTCCAATGGCTGGAGTCCTCAAAGTGGAATTCTGAATTTGAAGAAATCTTTCCTGGTTTGTGGAAGAGTGAAGCGAGGGATGTAACACATTTCTACGCCCCAGAGGTAGTTTTAAATGAAAATCCAATATAACTTAAAGCCGAAAATCTCACAGCGGGAATGGGAATGGATCGATTTTAGAATTGCCTCCTTTGAAATTCTATGGAAAAACTAAAAGTATCTATTTACTTCTGTCAATCCTCTCTCTCTCTCTCTCTCTCTCTCTCTCTCTCTCTCTCTCTCTCTATATATATATATATATATATATATATATATTAGTGATGTACCGATTCCAAAATTTAGCCGGTGCAGATTCCATGAAAAACTACTGATGCTGATAACGATTCGTTGCCTACAATTTAAAAAATTAATTTCCTTCATAAATTTTAATAATCTAATGGGAACTTTCAATTTTCATATTTTTAAATTTCAAATTTGTTAAAATGCTTTTCTTTAGCCCACTCCACAATATACAGTTTCAGAATTTGTTACTCATATATCGTAGCCAAAGTGATGGTAAATAGTTTTATTTAGGGGCGGACTGAGCAGTCGGGCGATCGGGCATGGACCGAGAGCCCGGGTCATTAGGGGACTCGGCGGCCTCGGCCCGCAGTCATCAGTAAACAGTGAGAATGTTCTCAATTGGGTCAAGTGTCTAATTGAACTGTAATGTGAAAAAAATCGAATTTCAAGGGGCCAGGACCTCATTATGTCTGAGGGCCCAGGTTGCTGTCGGTCCGACCCTGGTTTTATTACTCATTAAAATGCTAAAATAATTTTATTTTAGTTTCATAAATTGAATAACAATATTTAAAGTACCGCAATTGGTGTTCATTATGTTGAAGGCATTTTTTTTCTTTAACAATATAAACAACAGCAAAATTTTCCATTAAAATTTCAAGGCCCTGGTGGCGTATTTGAATTAAAAAAATGGATATACAATTTGGGTTTATAAAATTTTAAAAATACTTCAAATAAAGTCAACATAACAAGATGGTTTAATGTAAAATTTATAAAGTACAACTTAATATAGAATTATTATTAATATACAGTAGAGTAGGAGATTACAATACTTTCTAATATTTAGAGATTAGCTAGTTAGAGAAAATGTAAATTTGTGCGTAACTTAACTTATTAAGCTTTGGATTTTTCGTGAATGTAAAATATTTTTATACAATTACGGTTTAAAATTAATAAAAAATTATCATAACTAGTGGTTTTTGGTATGTTCAATTTTCTCTAAATATAGATTTTGTTTTGTAATGAAAATTTTAAAATTTCAACTAATCGGTAATAGAATCGGCTAAGTTTGGCCGGTGCCGATACCCCAAAACTGTCCGATTCTGCCGTGCCGATGCCGATTAATCGGTACACCACTAATATATATATATATATTATATATATATATATATATAAGATAAAGTGAATAAATTTCTTTTTAGAAATTATAGTAGGATTTTGTTTCACACCTAAAAATTATAATTAAGAAAATGCAAACGAAATTAAAACAAAAAGTGGCGCAGATGTTTCAGAATTAAGCTGAATTGAATTATTTTTGAATCGCAAAATATAGAAAAAAGAATTCTGAAAACTTTTTCATGGAATGAAAAAAGAATTAAAATACATTTATGTTTCGATCTTTTCGCACTTCTGTTCTCGAAATATATAAAAGAAATAAAACTTGGTTCTTGAAAGTTTTTGCATTAGTTTAATATTTAAGAAATTTATTCAGTGTACATTTGAAAAAGGAAACGTAAAATGATAATTATAAACGGTAACATTTTTATTTACTTATTTATTTTTTACGCCTTTAGTATAAGAAAGTACAGCAATACCCCGGTTAGCGCAAAGGATGCGTTCCTAAAAGTCATTGCGAATAACGAATTTGCGAATATCGGGGCAATTTTCCCCATAAGAATCAATGTAATTAGGGGGTATGCGTTCCCCTACATACTACAATATAACTACAATGAGTGTAAAACAGTTAAACTAGCATTTACCTTTGCTGTGAGTGTCAATGGTGTACCGGAGCTGGCATAAAGAGAAGGAGAGGGTGAGGAGTTACTTGGGTGAAGAGGGGCCAGGGTCATCGGCCTCCCCACTCGAGACGACGGTACTGACACTGCTGCTGTAGGAACGAGGACTAAAAAGCCTATGGAACGCGGACTTGGAGGTTGAAGAAGTTGGAGTGGCAGCTACATCAGGAGAAGGGGAGGATTTGGGCTGAAAAAATGCGTGAAGTGACGGTTGGCGAGCCATCTTCCTCTTCTCCTCCAAGCACAATTCGTCCAAGGTCACAGACACACTAATTCACTTTGCGAATAAGCGGGGTATGCTTTGCGAATATCGAATATGGGTATTCAACTATCAACTGCGAATAAGCGGGTTTGCGAATAGCGAGGTATTGCTGTAATATAAAATGGAACTATTTTCCGTGATTGCAGATAAAGAGAAAGCAGCTGTTATTTGGAGGACAAAGATAACACCTACAATTTGATCAAGCTAGAGGAATCATTCATGTATACAAACTTAAATTAGACTTAGATTTCCTGAAGAAAAAAAATGCTTCAGGATTAGCTCGTAATTATATTTATTAGGCGCACCTGTAGATATTTCATCCACACTCTGGTAATCTGAATTAACCTAACCAGACCTAACCTAACTAACCCTAACCTATATAACCTAACATAACGTATATAGCCATATGGTTTAGGTACTTTTTGAAATACAAGTATTCAAACTTAACTTTATAGAAATCTGGCGTTAAAGGGTTAATGTAACCTAGCCTAACCTATAATCTCACCAAACCTAACTTGATTTAACTACACCAAAATCTTTTCAGTAAAATGTCTCGCCAACGAAGTGTCGTTAGCTCATATTATGTAGCTATTATTTAATGAAATATATTTTAAAACCGAATGTAAAATTTGGCATGAAACTGCGTAGGTTAACTTTATACCAGAATGGAATGACGGAATTTTGTGTATATATTTGCAGTTCATAGGGAAACAGTATAAGTTTTTTAAATACAAAGTAATTTTCAAAGCGTATTCTAAAAAGTAATAAAAATTTTAGTAAATTTATTAGGATTTTTTTTTCATTATACATTTTAGTGAAGTTTATTGAACCAATAGTGTATAGAGTATTACTCATACAGGTAAAAATATTGACGATGGCTTCTTAATGATTATCCAAACACCTTACTGTAATTTACCATTTACTGTCTAGACCCAATGAATAATTTAACCGAAAACGCTAAGGTAACTTGTAAAATATGGTACGTAATACCAAACCATAATAACAAAATCGAATCTAATTTAATCAGAGTCATGTAATCTACTACAAATTTTTTTATACTTTTGAATAAACTCTGTACTACAAATTTTGGGTCTTTTCCGTTTGACTGCCGCCACTGAAACATAATTAAACTTTGATTTTATTACTCAGAAAAGTCTGCAATGCTTTTTAGCAATACTTTGAAGAGATCTTCGTTCTGGTGTCGTCGACGCCAAAGGAACTCGCAGAGGTAGCCGTCGATCATGCCGCGATTGGTGCCACAGTGCCTCTTGTTGCGTCGTTTAAGCACATTCCAAGTACTTTCAATCTGCTGTGTGTGAGCACCGGTAGGTTAGGTTAGGTTAGGTTAGGTTACGTTCTTTGTATTAAAATATAATTACCTCTCTCAGATAATTATTGTAGTCCACGACGGTATTATGATTGAGGTTCATTTCTTCTTTGCAGAATTTCACGCTTGCGTATTCTTTTGTCCATGCATATATGAACTCAATTATTTTATTCAGAGGCAGAGTAGATCCTTCTAGCCATGTGTTCTTGCGCACGTTGATTTCGTTTCTGCAGGATCTCTTATGGCACCTCCACATACACCTCTTATAATCAATAGCCATTTCATGCTTTTTACTGCACAACTTCTTTTCCGGTATTATTCCATATTCTTGTAGAAACTTTATAGCAGATTCCGTACACTGTAGATTTTGCCAAAACCATTTCAAATTAAATTCTACAGCCATTTTGAGTGAATCCTGCAAAAAATACAAAAAGTTTAATTATGTTTCAATGGCGGCAGTTAAACGGAAAAGATCCCAAATTTTCGTGGTTATACACGAAGCCTACCTATATCTAGTCAATCCACGCTTTATAAAAATTTTTCACTTTTCTCTGTCAGAAAAGCCAGCCGGTCAACAAATTCATGAAAGAACGCAGCCATCAAGAATTTGAGCTTTGCATTCAAAGACAATAAATCAACATCTTTGAAACTGCACTTAAAATTAAAGTGTCTCGTCAGCTAAATGTATGTGTTAAATTCTTTCTGGCTTCAAATTTGGTTCTAAATCTTTTGTATGAAAATTTTAAAATAATTTAACGTTAACAATGACTGTCTAGGTATCCATCCATCCATCGTGTTCTGCCTATCAGGCAGGTCCAACTCATGTGTCCCGCCAAAGTGTTCTATCCTGAGCTATCCTTTTCATCTCGTATGTCTAGGTATACTGCAAATTAAATGTATACTGCAAATTAAATGTTAATCCCAACATTGTGTAAACCAGTATGCATGTAATGTATATTCTATGTAATGTGTTCTTTCCAAATAAAGATTATTATTATTATTACTATTATTATTATTATTATTATTATTATTATTATTATTATGTTGGATTTACATATTGTTACATTACTTTTATTAAATTAAACGCCTTCCATTTCACTATATTATATTTAAACAGTCAGTGTGTTTTTATTTTAACATCATATCACACCATTTCAAGCATGCGGATAATCTTAAACTCCCACGTACAACCTATGGTTGATTATAATAAGCCGATTTAAACCTCAAGGCTCATTGTTCTGTTTGAACAAAAGATTCGCTATTAATAGCTACTAAATTTGGCGTAAATTTTATCCTTACATATGATGCATTATAGTATTTGATTTCTGTAAAGACTAAGTTGGCTAAAGCGAGAATATGCAGAGCTATAAAGGCAAGGACAAGCAAAACTGTAATTTAAAAAATTTAGTAAATCCCTCTTTTCCTAATGTAAAAATTCCAAAGCAAATGTTCTTTGAATTTTTGTTTAAAACAGTGGATCAAAAAACACTTTTAACCCGAGAATCAACGCAAGAGTCCATAAATTCGCAATGATATTATCTGATTTATTTCCCCTTTGACGGCTTGGTAGACTGGCAGGTATATCGGCATAATTAATAAAGTTGGATGTTATTTGATTCAGAAAAACTTGGTAAAGGGCAACTAAGGTACCTTGTCAACCGATAATCACATTCGAAAGCAGTTACTATAAGATCAAAATAATTAACTAATAATATTTCGGTAAGTGTCTAATTCCCATCATCAGACATACAGTGAAAGACCTTAACAAATCTAGCGCTCACAAGAGACTGAATCAGTCATTCTCATTCTCTAATTGAGTTTTAAACCGTCTAATATTAAAACGTTGACTCTGATTACTTTGTTCTTTGCAAGTTCCTCGTATTTCCTCGTATTACGTTCATCTAATTATGTAGTATATGCACGTTCTTTACTGAAAATTGTTTCTTTCTTTTGTTTTATAAAAGAATATAAAGAAAATTTTTCACTAACTTTTTCCCTACTTTTATAAAACTTACTTATTTTGCCATTTAAGTCTCAGAACACCAGCGCCAGTAGCTCAGTACGTAACACCGGTTCCATTTACGCGAAGTTAAGACACTGAGGTCGGGGAGTTCGACTACCGATGATGCGAGTAATAATGATATAGGAGTTAGTGCAGTGGGAGGCATTAATTGTCCTGAGCGCTGTGCCAGTTTCAAGCCCTCTTCACTGGTTATTAGTAATTTTCACACTTCTTAAATATTGTATTTCTGTATAATATTCAAATGAAAGGATTTTGACTTCTCTCATATACATGGAAAAGGGGTGAGAATGTATGCTTCATATAACCTATCAAAAAGGACCAGCCAGCCAGAAATATAAATTTCAACACGTTCTTATTAGAGCCTATTTACAAAATTCTTTGTTTTTTCATCCGAAGTTAAAAAAAAAATCGAACCTCACGATATAAAACTTGATGTAAAATTAAAATACAACTCGGTGTTTGCTTTTCATTATGTTGTTATATACAGGGTGTCCCGTAAGTCTGGACCCATAGGGAAAAATAATAAAATTACAAAATAGTCCAAAAATTTATTTATAATATATTTTTTATTATTTTTATTATTATTTTTATTATTTTTTTATTATGATCTTACTCCACTGGAGTTTTATTTGTGGGGCCACTTGAAAGCCAAAGTGTACGAGGTCAAACTTCAGAACATTTTCCACCTTAAAGCACGCATTGTGGAGGCGTGTCAAGAAATTTCTGCGACTGTGATTCAGAAAGTGCTGTCGCAGTGGAGATTGCGTCTTCAACTATGTGTGCGACACAACGGCGGACACTTTGAACAGATTATGTAATAAATTTTTGGACTATTTTGTAATTTTATTATTTTTCCCTATGGGTCCAGACTTACGGGACACCCTGTATATATATATATATATATATAGGTTTTATGCGAATTTGTCTACAACAATTTGTCTAAAGATACAATTCATCTACAACAATTTGTCTACAACAATTTATCTACAATAATTTGTCTACAGATACAATTTGTCTAGAGAAACTATTACTAATACTGGACCTAGTATGTTTCATGGACTCCTCTCGATTTTCCTACGAAATTGAAAACAAGGGCAGTCGATGACCCTGATTTTGTTTCTGCAATCGGTTTTCTTGAGAAACCTAACCTACCTAACCTAACCTAACCTGATCTGACCTGACCTGACCTAACCTAACCTAACATGACCTGATCGAGTTTCTTATACTATTGTTTTTTGCAAGACATCGCACTAATTCTTATCATTTTTTGTGAATTTGTATGGCGTAAGCGCCACACCAGCTCGGACTTATTCAAAAAGATGTTGGAGTGTATTGCGTCGTTTCAGTAAATAAATTTATTCAATATCCAATAACATTTTTCTTTATCATTTCTCAAGAAAACCGATTGCAGAAACAAATTTTTCATTTTTTTGAAAAAATTAATAATAATTAACATCAAATAGCTTTCATTTTTCCTCTCTAGACAAATTATATCTGTAGACAAATTATTGTAGATAAATTGTATCTGTAGACTAATTGCTGTAGATAAATTGTTGTAGACAAATTGTTGTAGATGAATTGTATCTTTAGACAAATTGTTGTAGACAAATTCACCGGACACCATATATATATATATATATATATATAGGGTGTTACAGGTCGACCCTAGAAATATTGAAATTGGTGGAATTTGTAGCAAGTAGGTAGTAATTCAAATACCAAATACAAACTACAAATTCTCTTGGTTCGAAAAAGAAACAAGATCCAAATTTCGTAAACTTCAAAGTACTTTTCCGATTTGGAAGATTCATTAATAGGTTTCAATAATTTTGGAAAGTACGAGGTGGTCTCAATACCACAGTGGACTGCTCCATAGTTTCATGGAGTTTTTCTTAAGATTTAATAATTAAAAAATAGAGTGAAATTATGATGTCTCAATTGAGTTGTGGTCTCACATCTTAAGTAGTTCAAAGCGAAGTTCCTCTCTCTCTCTCTCTCTCTCTCTCTCTCTCTCTCTCTCTCTCTCTCTCTCTCTTCCTGTATAACCTTTGGTTAACTTCTGTTTAAAATATTTAGACAGTGGGTTCAGGAATTCTTGAAATATACTCCAAACGGCATAACATTTATCAAAATATATTAAAAACCAATTAAAACCTATTAAAACATAACCACAAACCAACCAAAATCAACGAAAATAAATAATTAATTCATATTCGATCATAATAATTATGTATTCTATTAAAAGTCTATATAAATCCATAATATATGTGTATATATACTGTTTCGTTTTCATCTGAAATGGTATAAACCAACTACGAAGTTTCTAGAAGCTTCTCGAAGAAGCGGAAGTCATAGGTTAGTTTAGTTTCTTAGGAGTCTATTTTCAGCCTTCGCTTTGTGAGGAAGTCTCCAGTTTGCCCTGATTCAAAGTGTTCAGTTAGGAAATTTATTTGCTTTTAGCTTTGATTTAAAGCACAGCAGTTTAATAAAATCTAAAATCTAGTGTCATTTTTTTGTGCTTCATCTAAATTATTTGGGGGGTCGCGCGTCTTAAGGTACCTGAACGCCAAAATTAAAATTCGCCAGAAATCGCCTCCAAAATGCAGCAATATTCTGGCAATAGAATCTCTGTTATTAATTGAACTAGAACGTTAATTTTTTGGCTAAATTAGAGTTCTAAGTATGTTAATGAAGATGATGAGTTTTTGGAATAGATTTTCATATTTTATATTCTATATATATATATATATATTTTTAAAAAAAATTTATTTTCTTATTATGCCGAACTTTGGGTGAACTTTTGGCTGGCGATAGAGGTGAAAAAAGTAGTTCGCTTCATAAGGTTTTCAACCATACTTCTAGTGTCGTAAGGCCATTATAACCCAAACCACGCGATAGAGGAAGGGTGAAAATAGTGATATCCATCAAAAACACGTTTTCGCCTGTGGTGACGCTTAGGTACCTTACGACGCGCGACCCATCATTTTTCTTGTACAGTGCTTACAAGAAGTCTCGCGCCTCTGTCTCGTCCCAAGCTAGTCTGTTAGATATAAAATAGGCGGTCCTTATGGCAGCGGAGATGTGTTCGGATTGGTGCACATAATTGCTCTAACCCCATCAATGACGTCCACATTATCATTGTGTTGATCACTCTATCTATTTATATATAGAGACATACTGTATATAGATATATATAGAGTATGCAGGGGATAACGTGTCTCAGTCCCAGCTATGGTAGTTGTCTTACAATTAACAGTCCCAAGTGCAAGTTACGTTAACACCTCCACATAAACTACCCTGGACTAAAATAACATACGTGAAGCCCACAAATCATTTAAAAAGTGTGATTTAAAAGCGCGCGCTCTCTCTCTCTCTCTCTCTCTCTCTCTCTCTCTCTCTCTCTCTCTCTTCCGCTCTACTCCAAATCCTTTTCTCTTAGTGACCTCTTAATACAAACTAATCTATCATATTTTGCGACTTTTTAACTCTGGTAGGATTCAATTCCATTCCTATAGTGTAAGAGATACTTAAATTCATGTGTGTATTATGCCATATGATGTGCGTAATAAATAATAATTTTTAAATAGTTGGAGCGTTCAAGGTCATCTGTAATAATCTATAGACTACTCCTCAAGCCCACTCTCAACACTTAGATTCCCCTAAGACACAGGCGTCTTCAAGTAACATGAATGCGTAGAGATCTAAGGTGTTAGATTCCATATTATATAATTTATGTGCTAGGTTTAAGAACGCTGGCATTGAAGGATGGAAGGAAGGGACAGTAAAAGCGATAATAGGTTTAATGAAGGAAGTGGAATGAAGATGGAGGTAAGCGTTGCTATGTCGAAGGAAACGAGGTTGGGTGGGGAATTACGAAGGGAGGAGGAAATGCTAAACACAAACTCAAATATTTATTTTAATGCCCTAGACCTAGAAAGACAAAGAGCAAAATACCTTAAACTAACAATGAATTGACAGAAACAGAAGAGTCTGGTCTTAGACGCACTGATAGGTTTAACGTATGTGGCTAGAGGCCGCCACTCAGAATTACCACTACTACCTAAGTCATAATAAGGTTATTTACTATGACAGAGTAGTCATGAGTAGTTAGGGAAATAAAATATGATTATACTGTTGATGGCTGACTATATTCAGTTGGGATATAAACTATTGCTGACAATCTTTGGATCCTTGGCTTTTAAGACGAATTTTTTATGCATATGTTCAACAAAATAGGAAATTGGCTGATTATTATTACCATTCGAAGGGTTGGTACCCTTCACAACCGAAATCAATTTCAGAAGGGGTGCATGGTATCCTCATTTCCTTTATCGTCCTTTATCGCAATTTCAGTTGTTTTTGTCGTTTTTTTTTTTTTTTTTTGTAACAACGTATTTTAATTATTTTTTCATTTTTTTTCAGATTTCAGATTTTTCCACTAAAATAATGAAATTATATAAAACAAAGCCAAAAACTACCAATTAGTAATTTTGCACTAATTGGTAATTTCTGATGGTTTGTGCCTCTCACAACTAATAGGCCAGCATAACAATATCATAGACGCACTTGAAAGCAATGGAAACTACGATGTCATATATACGGATTTTGCTAAAGTGTTCGACAAATGTGATTATGGTAGGCAATGCGGGGAGCAATGGTGACATTGCATGAATATGGTGTGCCAATAAGAGAAATATCAAGACGACTAGACGTTCATCGAAGCACTGTGGAACGGTGGATTCATCGGTATGAAGCAGAAAACTCAATCGCTACTTTGCCGAGGTCTAGTCCTCCGCGTTCAACATCTCAAGAGGAAGATGCTGCGATTGTTAATCATGCCAGAGAGCATCCGTTTGTTCCAGCGACGCATATTTACAGACACCTGAACCTTCGTTGTAGCGCAAATACAATGAACAACAGACTTCACGAGGCAGGGTATTTTTCTCGCCGTCCAGCTATAAAACCTGCATTGACGATTGAGCATAAAGAGGCGCGGATGGGATTTGCCTTGCAATACTTGCCGCAGGAGGAAGAATTCTGGAGAAAAGTTGTGTACTGTGACGAAAAAACATTTTCAACAGATAGTCATGGTTCCCTGCATTGTTGGAGGCAGCGCGGAAAACGCTATGAAGAAGAAAATGTTTTCCCGAGCAAACGTAGTGGTCACATCAATCTCGGTGTGTGGGGCTGGATGTCTGGCTATGGTGTCGGAGAATTGACTCAAGTAGATGGACGCTTTACTGGACAGCAATATTGACAGATACTGGAAGAGGTGCTGCTACCCAGTGTTCGTGCGTATCTGGTTCCAGCACCGGAACCATTTTACTTAATGGAAGAGTCCCATTCATAGGAGTAACGTTGTGAGAGCGTGGTACGAAGATCACCCAGAGATTATTAATCTAATTCTGCCACCACGTTCTCCTGATATGAATCCGATTGAAAACCTTTGGGCAATAATGATTAACGAATGGGAGCAACGCAATGAAAGAACATTTGAAGCACTTTTAGCTCACACGAGGAATAGTTGGGAGAGCTTACGCCGAACACCAAACATTCCCTACAATCTGGCCTCTTCTATGCCGCAACGATTGCAAGAAATTATTGATGCTGGAGGAAGCTATACGAAATACTGATGTTAAAGCCATGACGTAAATGTGTATCGAATATATATTTGTGTTAATATAGAATTTTATTATATTTTTATATTTGACATCTATAAAAGTATATATTGTGACCATGAAAGAACTTTACTTATCCTTAGTTAGAATCTTTTCTTGCAATGTCTACGCTCGTGGAGATGATAATATATGCATTGTTGAAACAAACTATGAGAAGGTAATAGTTTCAGGAAAAAAGTAAAAACTGGCAACATCGAGGTCATCACATGTTTATGGGAATTGTCATATGATATGCTACCAATAAACTCTTATATACTACTATATACAGTATACTATTACGTAATAATTACGATGAACAAATCAAATGCAAATTTCTCTGATTCACGGCCCACCAGTCTTGCTTTAGACTAATGACTTTCATAAGATGGAATAGGTTTAACATAGTTCGTTTAATAGGTTACCACTTAAAACAATGGATAAACTATCTATTAGTGAGACGACCGTGACTTCCTCGAAATACGAGCGCGTGAGAGGTTCACTGAGGAATTTGGTCATTAGATTCTTCACGTAGGATATATATCACAAACAACAATATTGACAACAATTCCCAACAATTACTTAATATCACTAATTGCATTTGAGCAAATAATTGAGACCTGCGTCAAAATAACTTAGGTATCATGCCATGATTTGGGATATTTGCCGAATTAGTCGTTCTCTATAGTCTACAGTATATATTGAGACGGTATAATGTAATGCCCAGCTAATATTATGATGACTAGGATTGCTCCATAACCATCCCAACATCCCGAAACTTGCTCCATTCTGCTTCTTAATCATTTGTATTTTAAACACTAAAATGTAGCAGAAGTGACGTAATAATGGACGTCATTGATTGAGTTAGAGCAGTTATGTGCACCAATCCGAACACACCTCCGCTGCCATAAGGACCGCCCATTTTATACCTAACAGACTAGCTTGGGACGAGACAGAAGCGTGAGACTTCTTGAAAGCACGGTACAATAATTCAGTTTAGGAGTTATTCAATTGTTAGGTTAGGCTAGATTCTTAGGATCAAATCATTAAGGACTGTAAGTAATCAATACTTTAATTATTTGTTGGCTTTGTATCTAAGGTAAGCACATTCTGGTATTAATCTAATCTGGTCAATATAGTTAATGTTGACTATTACACTGCCCACCAAAAAAAAAAACGTTTATGCTGGTGATTTAATTCTGAGACCTGTTTCTGGATAATATTGATGTGCTGATTTACAAGATCACCTTAGATTTTGTCCATCACATCAGGTTTTCGTGCAATGTGCAATGCAATATGCCTATTTTGGGTGATCCATGAAGGGCACTTATCAAAATTGATGATTTTTGAGACCTGTTAACAGCTGTTTTGCTGTTAAAATTTTATCTGTGGAATACGCAAATCTGTGCATTAAATCTAAAGGTCATGTACAACATATTAAAATCTGGGGTATCTGTGATTTCCCCAGGTGTGAGCGTGACGTCATGATCATGGATTAATTATTGCTTATTTAAACACTTTTAATCACTTTATGTCAATATTACCATTGTATATTAAAGTTCACTCCCTGCACAATTGTTTACGTTTCCATGCTGATTCTGAGTATGTAAAAACTTATTTTTTGAAAAGAAAAAAAATTGGGCATAACCCTGCCAAAATGCGATATCTCCGTATTTGATTGCTCGAAAACCTGACGTGATAGGCAAAAACTAAGGTGATTTTTTAAATCAGCACACCAAAGTTACCTAAAAACAGGTGTTAGAATTAAATCAGCAAAATTGGTGTTGGGCAGTGTTATTTATCCAAGATTTATGTTGGAACAAAATCTATAACATTTTTTTATAAGTGTCATCTAAGCTTAGTATCCAAAATTTTAAAATCTGTTAAGAAAGGTGGATCTTTTCATTTTGCTTGACCTATCATAGCATAACAATCATTCCTTATTTATCATTTTTCTTTGCGCTTTTTATAGTTTAAAGTATTAAAGAAAACTAACTTATTAATTAATTCTAAATATAAATCTACCCAACTTCAATCTAAATTAAACAAATTTATTTCTAATTATTTACTTAGTTATTTAACGCGTGGCTTGTTTTTACTACCTCTAATCAATTAATTTAAATCTATCGAATAAAGAGTTTAAGCTTGCCTGAAGGGTTATTTAATTGTAAGTGAATATAATTAAACATTAATAGCGTCCAAGTTGTGAGAACCCTAAGTTTAAGGTTTAATTTAAACGATACCTTTTCGAACCTGAGGTAAGGGTGGACGCGGGTAGCCGTAAAGATACCCTTTTAGGCTGCTGAATTTCCACAACTTCCGTCCGAATTGATCATTCTGACGAAGGTCAAGTTTGTCACTCCACCTAAGACCTACAGTTTAACGTCGAATCCCAACCACGCCCCACCAACAGCCCAGTGTCTTAACCACTAGGCCACCCAGGGTACCCATTTATCTACCAACCACTTTCTTTATTGTGTAAAAGGATGAACAGCTGGGTTTTGCTGCGCGCCGGCTGCCGTCAGCGGTTGTCTTTTTTTTTAATTGGGGTTGTTTAAGCTCCTTCACAACATCTAAGGTCATATGACGAAAGGGACCTACAGCTTTACGTGGGATCCGAACCACGGGTCGCTACATAATCTGGGCGCGGAGGACGGTCTCCCATCCGTCAGCGGGTCTCGATCCTGGGGCCGATGGATTGTAGTCAGCGACGCTAACCACTACACCACCGAGGCGCATATATAGATAATATATATATATATATATATATATACATTATAACTGCAAACACGCAGTATAATTAACGTAAAGAACGACGTTTGTATAGGAGAATTATCCGCGGATAATTCTCCTATACAAAGCGTCGTTCTTTACGTTGATTATACTGCGTGTTTGCAGTTATAATGTATATAATGTTACGGCATGCGAAAGGTGCCCCTTTGGGGCATTGGTTTCTGCGCGCATGTAGAGGAATTACGACATTTGAGTGAGGCCCGTAGTGTAATGGTTATCATATCTGACCGGCAATCGGAAGATCCCGGGTTCGATTCCCGGGTGGTTACCTCATTTTTTCATTTGTTTCGTTCTTTCGCTCTCATCTTGCGCGGATAATTCTCCTATACAAAGCGTCGTTCTTTACGTTTTATATATATATATATATATATATATATGCAGTAAAATCACAGAATAACGCGTGATCTTATTAATAAGCAAACAACCACAGGGAAAAAGGAAAAGGAAACACGAAATCCGAGCCCTTTCGTGATATATTCACATCTTCAAGGACAAGAAAGAAATAGGACAAAATTTCTTTCTTGTCCTTGAAGATGTGAATATATCACAAAAGCGCTCGGATTTCGTGTTTCTTTTTCCTTTTTCCCTGTGGTTGTTTGCTTATATATATATATATATATATATATATATATATATATATAAAATAGTGAAATTCTAATTTAAGATGCCCTAGATTCTCTACTTAATGAAAAAATAAAGTCCATTTCTTGTTACTTTTCACTAAAAATTAAATAGATTAAAAAAGTTTCGGATGTGGCCATAGAAGCGGTAATTATTCCATGGGAAATCAAAGAAGCACTGCCTGAGGGTCTTCCAATCAGCGGCGTTAAAGTGCCAAAGGCACCTCTTCTTGGGAGAATCCAAAGGCCGAATTGGAGCAATAGGACAGGAAACAGATATAAGATTGTGAATGGAGGAGCCCAACAGAGAAAAAAGTTTGACAGCTTAAGAAGAAGGATGAGAGGAAAGAAATATGTTGGGCCTACCTCAAATACGATCGGGGATACGAGTAGGGTGATGTACAATCTGCTTAAGGTCGTTTAGGATAGAAAAGTTGTAAGCTAGTTCACCAGGGATGTTAGTGAAATGAGAGGAAAGTCGAAGGTGGTGGTGAACATTAAAACCTCCTAAAATGGAGATTTCAGCAAAGGGAGAGCGAGATAGAATGTATTCCATTTTGGAAGTAAGGCAGTCCAAGAATTTTGGATGGTCAATAGAATTAGGAGAAAGGTAAACAGCGCAGATATATTTAGTTTGAGATTGGTATGCAAGCCATAACCAGAGGGTATCGAATTTAGAAGATTCGAGTTAGGGAATTCGAGAATAAGTTATGTCATTCCGTACATATGTTAACCCTCTGTCTATGGCCTTGGTTGGTTCGAAGTCGACGGGGGTTCTGGTTAGGAGGCAGCAACGGATTTGTTACTCGCAGTAGTTTCTTTTATACTACTCTCCGAGTTCTTCTATAGTGGTTCGGAGGATTCTGGGAGGCTTACTAAATTCTCTGAAGGTTCCCCGATTCTTCTTATAACGAATCGGGAAATTATTTTTCTCTATTTAAGACCAAGTCCTCTGAAGGTTCCCCGATTCTTCTTATAACGTATCGAGAAATTATTTTTTTCTCTTTTAATGACTAAGTTCTCTCAAGAGAGCAAGGTTCGAAGGAGAATATAAAAAAACTTTCTTTTACTGTAATTTACTGCTAAAATGTACAAGTAATGCTCAGCCTCTAAGTTAGATCAGACTTTTACAGGGAGAGAGGTTCGACCTCTTTCGACCATTGCTCAGGCCGGAATTTAAAACGTGCGGAGGCCAGCGGCCTCCTCGAGGAGGGCTCAGACCTCCTCGCTGAATGGCTGCTAGGACAGGAGTGATTTAATTTACAATACAAGAATTAAATAAGTCTAAATTTTTGGGGAGTGCAGTTGAGGGCTAAGTTCCCCCTTTAACTGGAGAACTAAACAATTCTTGGACGTTAAGCATAATTTAAACACATATCAGAATTTTGAAAGATTCCAAAATAAAACGAAAAAATAATAAAAAAATAATAATAATATCGCAGAGTATACATTCCTAAATGGCGACATAATGTCGGAGTAGTACATTGAGTACAACCCAAGTACATCACTGAGTATATTGTAATTTTGCTTTACTATAACTATGATTATAATTACCAATTAATTCACACTCGCTTATTATCATTAATTACAGTTTCATTAAAGTACATTAATTACATCATATTAAATTATTATAGTTAATTACAATTAAACAGATAACTATAGTTTTTTAGTGTTTCATATTTATAGACAATTAGGATGTTAGGAGTATAACACAAAGTACATGGGCACATACTGTATATATATATATATATATATATATATATATATATATAACATGATACACAATGTTTTCGGATTAGAAGCAAGCAAGAGAGAGGGTGTTCACCTCAGAAGCTCTCGCTTTTGCCGTTGTCAGCAGAATCCGAGCACTTGCATAAGCATTTACGAATATATTGCGAGACATTAAATAATTTAAAAGAAAAAAGAAAAAAATACATGTGGCCGTATTTACATGTACGTAATCATGATCATGTACGTAATCATGACTATCAAAGGACATGTACGAATGCATAAGTATTATACACATATCAGTAATCACACAATAGGTTGTGTGCGTAATAGAGACTGACACGAGTAAACATGGACTGATAGGTTGACAGGGCATAAGTAGACAATAGGTAGACAATAGGTAGGTCGATGCATGAATAATTAATACATTTAATAAAAGATAATGGTCAAGATAAGATATGGACGCATGGATGAACATAGTTGAATAATAATATTATGTTAAAGGATTTACCATACACTGAATACTAAAAATATGATCAGTTTTCAAGGTATGGAAAATGTGAAGAGAATTAAGCTACTTTATGACACCATAGTTATTCAAATTATGCCATATATCAATTCATAATTAATACGCCATAGTTATTTAATTCGTACGTACAGTACAAGTCATTATTGGGAGAATTTAGAGGAAACGAATTAGAGAAATACAGTAATGAAAGGTTTATAGCCATTGTACAAAGAGTGAGTGAAACTATTAATTAAATATATATACTTATACGAGTATCCAGTAAATATTAAGGAATTGGGTACATTTGAGGAAGAATTAAGTAAGTGAATAAAGAAGTACAACCAAGGGTTCCAATCATGCCACATGCAATGTGCATGCATATAATCTAATAAAATTTAGGGATGAGGGTTAGATGCAAGACAACAACAATTAATTATCATAAATTCTATAATAAATAGAAAATGGGGATATGGGTAATATTGTGATGGAAATATTAAACGATCTAAACCGTCGATTGTCTTGTTTGTACTTCAAGGGGATGAAATTAAGGGACATTCGCTTCCCACAGCGAACCTCCAATGACACAAACATGGATATGGCTCAACCATAGAAATACTAGGTCGCATGGTTGTGACACTGCGAAAATAGGAAACAAATCAAAAATATATCGAAACTTCGTCATCGTTATACGAATTTGGTTCTTATGTAAAAATGAATATTTGAATATAAAGATTATATAAATACATGGATTAAGTAAACATAAGGATTATATGAATATAAATATATAAGAATATACAGGATTTTAAGAAAATACAGGATTATATAAATATACGAATTATATAAATATATACGAATTCTATAAAGGGATATAAGAATTCTATAAAGGGATATAAGAATTCTATAAATGGATATAAGAATTCTATAAATGAATATAAGAATCATACGAATGAATATAAAAATATATGAACATAGGAATTATTCATTGTTCATTTTTACACATATACGCAACATCCACCTTTGTAGTGAAATTGAGTACAGATAAAGTAAGAGGTTACAAACAAGGGGTTTGCTGTCAGTCGTCCCAGACACCTGAGTTTCAGTGAGGAAAAGAAGGTGAAGTTGAGCGGAGGAGAGGTGGTGCTCAACAGAATAAAAATTTGAGAAAAGGCCATGAATGTTGTAGAAATTAATGAGCGGTAGCAGATCTAGCCCCACCACCCGCGTCTGCATTTCCGGTGTCGGCAGTGCGGGAGCTAGAAGTTGAGACATTTATGGTCCCCTCCTCAAGGGACTCAGAGGCTGTTATGGTTGATGCCATTTCTTTTTTAATTTTGAAAAGATTATGTAGTGAGAAAAAGGGAGAGAATTGTGCGTTTGAGAGCATGCTGGATTGCTCACAGGGTAGATGAGACACGGAAAAAGATCAGCTAAGCAGAACAGTGACAGGAGAAACGAGAGTTCCAGCACTTCCTATCGTCTGTCCAACGTCTTCCCCGGAGTACTTCCCTGGTCGATTGGTGTCTTCAATCTCCTTCTTATATAAAGAAGAGATGATTTCCTTTAGACTGATATATATAACAGGAAGACCTCCGTTGAGAACGTCAGATTCTAGAAGAATTTAAATTTTCTTCTTTTAAGCCTTTACTCTAAAGAGTACATGCACAAAATCACTGTCATTATAATTATAAAGAAAAATAATTTCTCCATATCTTTTGTTCTATAAGTTATTTTGTGAGATTAATATTTCGAAGTTTTGTTGATTTTTTTAAATAGCATAGTACTTCACGAAAAACATATAACTGAAATTGATGGGTTTATTAACGACTGTTTTTACTGTTAATCAATGTAAGTTTTTAGTGCTCTGTAAGAGGCTTCGGAAGATACCACAATCGTTCATATAATTCAAATAGACAATTTTTACAAGAGTATGGTGCGTGTGGGATTCCCTTCAAAAAGAAATGCGTCATACCATACCATATTTTTTTTCCTGAGAGTAGAGAAGCATACCTAAAATTTGTTTGCATATTTCAAGATTTATTTTTGGCGATTTCTGGCGAATGTTTTCGCACTTTCATGGGATGCCCTGCGAATAAAATGCTGGTATTTGTCTGAAATGACGACAATTCAAAAGAATATATTTTTTCTGAACATTCTTGCCAGGTTTCTTCATAATCCGATGAAAAGCGAAGTTTTTAGCATATTATTACTCTTACAGATAATACTATTAATAAAAGCAAATTTTGTAGATAAAATCATAGCTTGTGTTCCAAAGATTTTTTTTAAATTTCTATCAATTTTGCTTTGGCGCAAATATTTCTGTAGTTGATACACTGACCTATGGTCTAAAATTAGTGGTAATCATCATTAGTGGAAACCTTCTCACCAAGTTTCATGAAGATCAGTAGTATAGGCGAAAAAGGAGAGCGTGCAATGCAATTGCAAATGCTGATCAATGTTGCAAGATGTTATGCAGCAATGTGGAATATTGCAAGATGTTATGCAACAAAGGGAGAGAGGGGAATGTTGCAAGAGAAACAAGGGTTATGCAACTTGGAGGCGGAGTTATTCCCCAAGAGAGAGAGAGAGGAGAAGGAGAGAGAGGAGGAGACGTGCTCGCCTGGCAGGAGCCAAGCTCATATTAAGACTTCAGCCGAGCGGGCTTTCTCTTAATATGTTCCTAATCAGCCAGTTGGCATAGAAGGCTGAGCTGCCAGATTGGGCTATTTATTTAATTAAAGCATATATTCTGGCTTAACCCGCCAGTTGATGTAGAAGACGTAAATGGTTTGTTCAGATGCACAGGTTGAGTTGCCAGATTGCGCTATTTATTTAACTAAAGCATATATTCTTTACAGTTGGTTTAGAAATCCGTTTTAGAAGCCAAATTGATATAATTAAATGCCGTGTACAACCAAAAGAATTAAAACACCATTACATCATTCTGTTTATTTAGACGAATTAATGGAATCAGAAATATATGGAAAATAAATATACAATGGAATATATATGATAAAAAATAATAATAGCATAAGAAATACGAACGAGAAATATATAATCAATAATAAAAAATATACAAAACGATGTAGTATAACCATCAATATATTAGTACAGGAAATATATATATATATATATATATATATATATATATATATATATATATATATATATACACAATTAAATAAATAAATATACATCAAAATACTCTATGTTCTACGGTGCAAAACGTTAAACTCACACGTAATCGAGTCTACATTCACATCGTTATTACTTTGCACCACACGGTAAAACCGCCCAAGCAACACTTCACCGTTCAAGTTAAACGGATGCCTATACTCGACATAAATGACTTTCATATCGTTCAATACTATTTTTGTGCCCACTTTACATTCGGTTGGCAAGTTATCTTTAAACACGGATAGAATACAATCAAACGCACGCACAAAGAGGTCATCGTTAACCACAACATCATTATTAAATACAAGTTTATAAACACTCCTTTCCAATCGAGGGTTTTTTCTTACCGTCCCAAGCTTTTCAATCGTTAACTCTTCTTCACTCTTCATAGCGGCAATTGAAATAATCTTCCAAGTCGTAACGACAGTTATTCATTATATAGAGGTACAGCTCTTCAGGCTCAACAGTATAAGGAAGCTCTGCCCTGTACCGCTCAAGTGTTTTGTACCAAAGTTCAGGATATTTCGAAGAATCTAAACCTTTTAAATATGCATCCAGCTCTAGACCATTCTCGCCTTGTTCATTTCTCATTCGATAAATCCGTCAAGCAGAGTGGTGTATGCGTATTCAAAAACCGTGTCAAAATAAATCATATCCGTAACACGAGCGTCTAATATAGGCTTCAGCTTGCGGAATCTGACTTTTTCAAACATTCTGTCGAGGATAAAACGGTTTCGCGTAGGGACAAGAACGTTATTATCCGATGCATTCTTCCACATCAGTCGTATATCAATGCATGGCTGTTCGTTATTTATACACAAAGTGCAAACAACGGCATATGAGGGGGCGTCACTAATCTGCTCTCTTCTTGTACCTACACCTGCAGGTACTTTATAACGGTGGTCCTCTCCCCAATTCTCAACTATCACGAAGACTCTATTCATCTCCTCAACACTTAAATAAATAACATTACTTTGCTTGCTTGCCTACAAGTCGTTTCAAATACATAGTTAATGGCACCGGTTTCACGCCTGAACACGCGCAATGACTTCGTCACGGACACATCGTACACGGCGTTGAGAATGCTTCTCAAAGGAAATTCCATCGTATTCGCACGTCCAGTCGGTTCAAGCTCTGAGATGACTATGAGCCACAGGTGGCCGGATTGGCTCGACGGGCGAAGTGAGTCACGCTGATGAAACGTGTATGGGCTTGTTCGAACTCGTGCGTTTCGTGAGGTATACGGGTGGCCAGCTGGCTGGGGGGAGCGAGTTACACCATAAACTGCTGAAGCGTGTACAGGCTTGTTCGAACAATTGTGCCCCTGGACAAACAGAATTTTCCGCTACATGAAGCAATACCGGCTTTAAAGTTTTATCACTCACCAGACGTTCATTTCCACAAACTAAACATCTTCACAATCCGGTGCACTATTTGAGAGAAACATATGTCCATATTTATCCTTTTTGTTTAACAAGATACTCGTCTCTAAAGTCTGTTAAAAACTCACACAGCCCATTAGCCACAACTTCACTACAAACTTCGTCATGATATATAATAATATAGTGGTAAAAATACTTAAGATTCTTCATGATGACAAGATTTACATTCTCAACCGTACGGTACGAGTAGTTGGTATGATGTAACATGACATAATATCGCTTGTCACACCACTCATCAACAAGATTCACTATCCATAACCGTTGCTTATCTTCTGAACGTGTCGCTTCTTCTCCTTCGCGGTATGTGAGCTTTTATAAAGGTTAGGTCTACAACATATATCAATACATCGTTTGTACTACAAATTCCTACAATGCCCTCGCCAGAATACCCGTAGAGTATTTGAACATCTTGGTCCTTCGCACGGCTCAATGGAGCCTTAAAAGTATTAAAGGAGGGGGGGAATAGGGAGTTTTTCAGTATCCACCACATCTTGGCACTTTGCCGAATACCACTTCATAAACGTTGAACACGCAATATTAAAGGTAGCCATTACTATTTTTCTTCTACGCGGGAGAATACACGACTGAGCTCAAGGGTATGCAGAGGTCAACTGAGCACGCAGGGATAGAGATATGCTCAGGTAGTGGAAGGAGTCACGTTGTCGATCTTATAGTGGGCGGAGCTTAGCTTTTTACTGTACATACACATGCATGCACGCAAAGGAGAAAATGAAACCTTAATTGAAACAAATATACGTGATAAATAAACATATCGTTAACAATACACATATATATAAACACAATCAAGGCACATGGGAACGCTTCCTATAGGTGTTACGGCATACCTTCGTGCCTCTAAGTTCCTTCACACACCCCAGTTTCTGCGCCAAAAAATTGTGCGTCCCCACAGTCAGTTGGGGTAGCTGGTAACCCTCATCTTCCAAGCACACTAGATCCTTCAATGAGTCAAAGTTAACGACTCGACGGTTCGCATGATTAAGCGTGATACCATTAGCCTTCACGATATACTTCATATCATCCTCTACCCTCACCTGTACCCCATAGGTTTTTGGCCCTGTTGACACAAACGAGTCAGCGTATGCACCATCATACTCATCGCTATCTGTGTCAGTGTACAGCACCCTCCGTCCAAGAGAGTGCAATAGGCCCCAAAGTTTGATGCGGGCGTAGGCCGTTGTGAAATTGGCTGCAGGTGTGCTTGTAACCCGTGAGGTATCTGTGGTTAGTTCGGTGATGTTGTACTTGATTATGTAAGTATTACCTACACTCACGATCTCCATAACCTCTGTATCGGGAGCGTTGGCATAATCCCAGACTTCACTATAACTCTGTGCCAAATGGACATTCCTTTTGCCGGTATTCTGTGCAAATTTCTCCCAAAGACTGTTTAGGCACAACTTTTCACTAAAGCGCTTGCCGGGATTCTTAACAATTTGGGATCGGTCAAGCTGTATCCTTTCATAGGCACGGTAACGCTGAATATAAGCCGTTTTTTCACCTTCAGTATCAACCCCTCACGGATATCCTAATGCTTCGACCTTATCCTTCAAAAAAGCGTTTATATATGGTGTGAAAAGGTTGGGTAGCTTCTGAAACCTCCACACCTCGTGTATCTTGAATATTCTATACACATGGCGAACGGCTAGGGCCAGCTCAGGGCTTGTATATACACATCTGATCTTACGCTGGTGGGTTGTTTGGTCACAATCACCGTTCTTCTCTTCTGCGCACTTCACGCACAGGGGAAACATGAGCTTGTGATCTGTAACGACAGGTAAGATCGGCATCCATAAATCGCGAGGGGGCAGCACGTCTACGAAAGAGAGTCCAAAGTAGCGCTCATTCAAGTTAGCTGAAAACTCCTCGATGGTTGGGATGGTGGGACCCACCATTTTTTCAGGTGCACCTACGGGGTACGGATTGTTCTTCATCACGTAGGGGTATAAAGAGCAGAAGTCGTAGTAGTGGAGTTTCACGCCCTCCGTAGGCGGAAAGTATAGCTTGAATGGGTTTGTGCGCCCTCCAAACAAGCTGTCACCGCATTTGAGGGGGTCCAACACCATTGAACGTTTGATGGCCCTTATTTCTTCACGGTACTGGGCATCTGTTTCCATCCGTGCATCATACTCATGCTCCCACACGATTTGTGAGTGAACTGGGAGCCTATAAGTTGATCACGGTTACGGGTCCATGCGAGGCTGTCGGCGGGGGATCTTCCATAAAGGTCCCCTGTGACGGCACATTCAGCGCGCGGGCATCCATGCCACCAGCAGCCGTTAAAGGAATACACAGTCTTCTCACCAGTGGCTGGATCCTCACTTAGGCCGTCAACCCAAAAACACGACCATTGACCTTAACGGGTACTTCACCCGTGTTGCGGGCATGTTTTATGTATACCCCGGTCTGTTGCTGTAGGTGTATGAGCCAGTAAATAGCCTTGTGCCCATAACTGCGGGGTTGTTTCTGTGAATGATTGCTAAGGTGTCTTTAGGCATGAAGTTATTCTTGAACACTGTAAAACATAATGAGGCGATCGTGGTCGCGACTTGCAGCGGATCGCATTTGAAACGGGTTATGTACATCCTTCTAAAGGCTTGAAAGCATACTCTAAGTACACGTACGTCATTCACGCAATAATGTTCACATTCATCGGCTATATTGTATGGATTAGCTTCATTAAAACTGTTGTAGTAGCGGTCAAAATCTTCACGCTCACTATCACTAACTGTAGTTTGATGTTTGGGTGGAGGTAATCCTACGTAATTCAAAGTTTAGTTAGTAAGGAATGTGTAAGGGAAATATCCTTTTGAAACTTCAGCGGCTACGCCCATGACCTTGGGCAGCTTTGCTAATTTACAAGGTGTGAACAGCAGGGTGTTTTTAAACTGTACATTACCTCTTATCTGCATCTGTATTAGTTTGTTGCCTCTTTTCAAGGGATCACCTCTAAATATCGCAGACGACTCGTGTTCAAGCAGCTCCTTATAAAGGAACTGTGTGTCAAATTTCGCCGTTATGGGCAAGAATATACAGTCATTTTTTTTAACTTGTCCGCTAATTTGACAAAGAGTTTCACAGGGCTGTCGTGTGCATTCGTTTTAAAAACGTTTGTCCGTTTTCCACATTTGTGGCACTCATCACACTCGAACTCCATGCACTCATTACAGATAATCTGACTTACGAGTAAATGTGGAATCACCTCTTTGGTTTCAGCGTTCGTGTAAGTTTCTGTATCGTAGTATACGGTTATACAAGGGCTAATTTAGGTTTAGCATCTTTCATATAACATATATGCTTCACTCCATCCGCCTTATATTTTTCATGACATGTAGAACAGTGAATTTCATCGCATTTATGTTTGAAATTCACCCAATTATCCATCATGTGAAACACACCGCACTTACAAATCCTCATTTTCCTGCAAGTGCCACTTTATTTATGAAGCTCGAAGCATTTATTATTGAAAAATGTACGTCTACACACATAACATTCCCTCTTCTCAATTTCAACTACATGACTTTCACATTTGGGGCTTTTACACTGCTCACATACAATGTAGCAATCCTTACAATGTTTCACCATATCATCAGCAAACTCGAGACAACCCTAACACAAATCATGATGCCTTCCATATTTTCGACTTTTATCATAACTGGTGGAGAGAGCCCTTATGTTACGGATTGGGAGATACGATGTTCCTGACAATCCTAAAATAAGTAGAGGTCTTGTACGATCTCTCACACTACTTTTAAAAACATACACAGTCCTATGACGATCATCCATTCCAAATACGACTATACGTGCTTTCATTTTCTGCTCGGCCCTTCTCAGTTCTTCAGGACCCATATTACACTCAAACTCAAGCTTACAATCTGAAGCCAGTTTACGGGCACGCTGAACAAACGTGGGCAACCAAATTTTTTACGTCGAAGTATTTAGTACAGTGAACATATGAGCTAAAATTATTGCTATAAAACCACAACCACGATCGCCGTTTAAATGCTTTCTGTAAATAACCGGAGAATTGAAATTAAGAGTATAAGGTGTGGCACTATGACCCGCAACCCGGAATACTCTGTCAATATCTACCATGAAGTTGTCCATATTGAAGGATGTACCACTTTGAGAGGCTTGCATTATACGCCCAAGATATATCTATATCTACAGCCGCCAAACGTCTGAACGGTATTACCACCCAAAAATCGTCCCCCTCATCTGACCCGAACCTGAAGGATAACCTCGTCCGGACTTCACGTTCGTCGCGGTTCTGAAGGGCAAACTCCACAATACGTTCAACTACGCGCGCAGTCCGTTGGTATACAGGGATCCAGGGTCAACCCTGACCACGTACCGATTTCTAGTCAGGGCAGGGGTGGGGAGCGGTGCGCACCAACTCGAATGTTATACCATCCTCCACAGTATGAGAAGCTGTGTGGAGGAAGTACCCGGAACTGAACAATGGGGCATATTTGAGGAAGGTACTATTGTGGGGTTGTGTCGTAAGACGTTGAGGGTTGGGGCTCTATTACTGGGGTCTAACAACCGGAGCAATCCTGGCACGCTTTATACCTGACGTGGAGGGTTCTTCATCATGCTTCCGCTTTGAACTGTCGCATGCTACAGGTGTCGCTGGTGAGGGTTCGTCAGCGGGGAAGGGTTCTGTAGCTGCACGGTCATCGGGTTCGTCTGTGATATCGATGATGGGGTGCTGTACATCGGCGTCATTCACGGTTTTGTGGAAGAAGAAAACAAAATATAAGGAAAAGCACTCAAAATTTGTAATATTTTGTAAATGACCCACTTAGGGGTGTGACGTGTTAGAGATGGAATCTGTAGAAAAATTCAGGTTCACAAGCCCCTCCACATGTATTATATCTGGCCATACAGGATGTGGAATAACTGTTTATGCTTAAAATCATTAAAGATAAGGGGGAGACGTAATATGGTGCTATTCGACGTATCAGTCAGTGCTGAACGAGTACCAAGATGAAATTTTGTTCCGCAAGGGTGTATATGACGTTAATTCGTCAAAAGGTAATGAGCATACAGTTATTGTAACTGACGATCTCATATTGGAAATGGATAAAACGTTTGCCGAGACATTTACAGTGTTCTCCCACCATCTTAACATAAGCGTATTCTTCATCAACCAGAATCTATTTTTCAAAAATAGATACATGCGCGATGTGTCGCTAAATACACAATATCTAGTCTTATTCGCACAACGTAGAGATGTGTCACAAATTGGGGTATTAGCCAATCAAATGTTCCCGAACCAACGTAAGGAGTTTTTGGAAGTTTAAAAAGAAGCCACATGGCAGCGTTATGGATATTTGATTTGTGACCTTCGCTCGCGAAATACGTTTAGGGTGCTTCTAAGAACGAATATATTCCCAAGCGAACCTGAAACGGTGTATATTCCAGAATGACAAATAGGCTAAAGAAATATCGTGAATTAATAAAAATCTATCAAAGATTGCCCCGGGCACTGCAACAGACGTTTGTTAAAAATATTGACTCCAACTTTTTAAAATGCATCTGTGAAATCTGTCTTAATGTTATAAAATGTAATGTGCGAATGAAACCCCCTCAGAAGGCTCGCTTACGTCGTTACAAGAACATAATACGAGCGCTCGCTCATAAAAGTCAAACTGTGAGTAAGAAAAAGCGAATTATTGTACAAAGAAGAGGATCATTCCAACCCATCTTATTTTCAGTTTTGGGCCCTTTACTGACTAGATTAATATAATGAAGGTGGTTGTGATTTCGTACCAGGTGTATGCTTCATTGCAAAGTTCAAAGATTCCAGACACGGCTCTAGAACCCCGTAATAGTAGGCTTAAAAGAATAGAAAGCGAGTTGCTAGCCCTATTAAACAGTGAAAAGTCACCTGATGAGAAAAGGATGTTGTACCAAGAGGCTTTGCAAAAATTTCTTCATGAGTACGAAGATTATAAGAATCCGACAAAGCTCCCCGTGGTTATTAGACACAGCGCGAGTAGCGCTGAGCATGGCGACACAGGACCTGGGTCCGACGTTAGAGATGACCAACCAAAGAACAACGGAACATAACATCGAACAAGTGTTAAAAAACGGTCTCCCACATACATTGAGGAATGAAGGCTTAATTCTTTATAATCTATTGAGTGAGGATCCCATCATACAGTGGGCCGAAACAGGCCGATATTAAGTAAGCATATTAAGGAAAAAAGGTGTTGAGCGGTTTTTGCGGGAACAGGATGCTTATACACTTCATAAACCCGTGAGAAAAAGGTTTAAAACGGTCAAGACAACCGCGGATTCGATTGACTCTGTTTGGCAAGCGGATTTAACAGACAGGCAAAGATATTCACTGTATAATGACGGACACCGCTACATCCCATTCATAACAGATGTATTCTCTAGATATCTGTGGCTAATTTCCCTGAAAAAATAAATCGCCTGAAACAGTTGCTAAAGCGACCAAAACGTTGATGTTAAAAGAAGAAAGGGTTCCTGGCTATTTTTGTACGGATATGGGGGGGAATTTATAGGTCGCGCTTTTCAGAATATGCTGACAGAGTTTAATATCAATTACTACACTAGCAGTTCTATACATAAGGCCTCTTTAGTTGAAAGAGTTCAACGTACCATAAAGGAACACATCCATCGCTATTTTACACATAAAAACACACACAGATACAGAAACGTTCTCGGGTCATTGGCATCATCATACAACCGTTCACACCACCGTACGATTGGCACAACACCTTACGAAGTTTTAGAAAAAGGTGCGCTGCTAGAGGTGAGAAGAGATGGAGCACCATCACCGCACTCTACACATTTGAAAATCAATGATCATGTAAGGCTATCACGTTCGGGAAATAAATTCGCGAAGGGATTTGAGCAAGGGTGGACACGTGAGGTTTTTAAAGTTAGTGCTATGAGACCTAAAGGCGAGATAATGATGTATTACGTTGAAGATTTGAATGGGGAAGAGATTGCTGGAGGCTTTTACCGAGAGGAGTTGCAGAAAGTGACATTTAATTTAGGAAAAGGTGTGTTTAAAATTGAAAAAAATTTAGGCAGAAAAGGTTCAGGAAAGAAAAAAATGTACCTGGTGAAATGGCTGGGTTACCCAGAAAGCTTCAACACCTATATAAAAGCTGCTGCAATAATGAAGAATAATTAGTATGCCCACATGGCGCCTAGCCACTTCTATGTCACACTCCTGTCCTCTTCTTCTCTCTCTGTACATCCTAACAACACCCTTGCCAACTTTGTGACAGAACTCCACGGACCCATTGAATTGGAGCGTGATTCGTATGAGGTTGGTTTATGTGAACTCCAGTTAGTCTCCAAATTTTTAACTCTTGTAAATGAGCAAATCATATTTCTGATCCTTAAAAGAATCGATGAGTGCGAAAAATTAGGCATAACCTTAGACAATACTATGCGTTCAGTCCTGTTCGGTGAGGAACAGAACTATAGCACAAATGTATCGCTAGGAATCGGTCATTATGACACAGCCATGGAGACATTGTGACGGGGTTAAACAAGAGTCTTGAAAGTCGTACTTGACAAACGATTTACTTTTTGAAGTCGTAAACATAGACACGCCTGCATGCACATTGAAGTTAAATTCAACGCTTAGTAGAAATATTAATGATAAAGACCTGTTCAGAATTGTGGCCGAGGGCCGATATAGCGCAGCTCTCTAAACAGATATCTTTCACGAGACACAGCATGACATGTCCAGCTTAATGTATCAATTGAAGATAGAGAAATTGGGTGAAAGCTCTCCACCTCCAGAGATGTGCTATATTTACAGCAATATCGTAGAGCACCAATTTGTTGGAGACACCCAGGCGCGCCTGCCGTGCATTGCACACATCCCAAACCATAGAGGGAAAAGTTTGAGCATTACATATGACAAGCCCCATTATGTGAATGTTGCGACGAATCTATTAACCAACATCTCGATATATATATAAGAACGATTGAGGAAAAAATTTCCCAGTCGGTGATAGGAGCTTAACAGTGAAACTACACTTTCGCCGTTTATAATGACCCGAAGGCCTTTCACAGTCTATCGAGGAGTGAGATACCAGCGTGGGAGTGAGCTTGGATCCATTTTTTCGTCCATACTACGCACCGTTGTCCACTGTTCAAGAGGGGTGCCAGGTGCCTAGGGCGGAAGGCGTTACAAACAGGTTTTAACGCGGCAGAAGACATAATGGGTGGAACTAAGCCTAAAGAAGCTCTAAAAAAACGGGGTGAAATTATCAAAGAGGCAAAGAGAAAAATGCGTGGTGGCGGAAAGAAGAGATCTGCCAGGAAGGAGGGGTTACCATCACGTGGCGCTAAACGTAAAAGGAAATGAAAAAAGAAGTGCTCTAAGCGTATGAAACCTATGGCTGATCATTTTTTTAACTAATATAAGCTGAGGACACTACTCTCACGAATCATGGGCTAATTACTAGTTGTCGGGAGGGGTGGCACTATTTCTGACTCGTCATGGCGCGTTTCATCCATCCGTAGAGTTCACAATGCTGTAAATTGGAACTGTCCCTCTTTGATATGCCCCCCACTCAGGTCTATATTGAGCATAGCGACTTTATTGCAATTAATCCATTAAACACAATTAGTTCGCCGAGTGCCCCTATAAAATTCGTGATACCCAGCTCAGGCCCTTACTTTTTTGACCCAAGCTGCATGCACATATACGCTAAGCTGCGTATAGCCCATTCTGATGGAACGGACAGCGATGATAGTTACTCTGCATGCCCTGAAACCAACTTTTTACACCCCATATTCAGCCAGTTTGAGGTGTATTTAAATCAGAAACTGCTTATGAACGGGGTGGATATGAAGTTCAAGCTTACCAGCACGATTCCTGAGATCTGCATAAATCTGGGGTCTGATCAAGAAGAGGTCGCGAAACCCGTTTTGATTCACATAATTGAGGCGTATTTGTGTATACGCCGAGTGAAATTAAGTTCGACAAAACAAATAGAAATTGAGAAAGACTTAATACACGCCACAATAAAATACCCAATTAACAGGGTACAGATCAAACTATACACGGTGCCCGCCTCGAAGCAACTAGAAAACATGGCCATTAGAGTTCTACCTAAAATGATATTAATTGGAATGCAGGACCACGCCTCGACGAATGGAAAATATAAAAAGAGTGCATTTAAATTCGAGAATTTCGGCCTTAAAAATATTACTCTATACGTAAATGGCATCGCTTTGGGAGGGACTATGGTTACGGACTACTCTTCAGACGCGGTGTTCCCGCTCTGCGCGAGAGTTTATAGTAGTCTGGCTCATAATACAGGTGGTTGTGATGATCTTGGGTTTGGTGTAACACAAAAAGAATTTGTCGAAGAATTTAACATTTATTCATTTGATATTACGCCTGACATGTCTGCTGGCGTAAACACGCATTTAAGTCCACAAGAGAGTAGGAATATCTCAGTCAGGTTGGAATTTGCCAAGCCTTTAGACGCGCCTATAGGTGTGCTAGTTTACCTCGAATCACAGGCACTAATAGAAGGTGATCGTTTCAGGAACGTGGTCAAAGACTTTTAAAATGGACATGAATACACTCCAGAGAGTAATGAAAAGTGACCATTTCACACGCTCAAAATTTATCGGTGTGTTTGCGAAGAATGAGATATTGAAGAGGCCAAGTACGAGAAACTGGTACGGGATTATTGTTAACACTGACATTGTGGCGGGTGAGGGGATTCATTGGTTTGCAATCTATTTCAAAAATAGGGAAAAAATGTACTATTTTGACTCACTCGACGCTCAACCCTCGAATGATTCTGTGGTTGTGCAGTTTATCGAGCAAATACATGTACCTGAGATTGTGTGGAACCCGTATCGCTTTCAAGGATATTATAGCGACACGTGCGGGATGTACGCCCTCTCATTTCTCATGCACATGTCACGTGGGAAGGGATTTATAAATTTTTTAAAATTATTAGATTTGTGCAACACTGAAATGAATGATAAAAATGTATGCAGACAGATAAAAAAAAGGTTCCCATATGTTAGCACCCGCTGTATTGTTTAAAGGTGTATATCTATATTGTGTAAAGGCCTATTTGTAGTCATTAAAACTTATTTAATGGATACTGGTTCCGCTTTGTACATGTTTTCTACCATTTAATAAATTAAATGAAAATACAATGTGTTTTGTTCTTAACCTCAAAAACACTTACATTAGTTCCTCGATGACCTGGCACTAGCTGGCCTGGATGTGAGCCAATATCTCGACTTTCGTGTTGAGATCACTGGTTTGGTTGTGGGGTAAAGTATCCATATCATTTATTCCCCTTTCATCAAAACGAAAAGTAGCTATAACACGATCAATTTCAGCATCGATCCTATAAATTTAAGTAAAAATAGAGAGCTACAATAAGAGAAAATGCCACGAATTTAAAAAATTATAAAAAAACAGATAATTCATAAAAGTTTTGATAATTTAAAAATCCTACTGCGGTGATGTCTTTATCGAGAAAAGTATTATTAAAGCTCCACTATGTATATATATATATATGCTGAAATAATCACGAAGGAAACAGACAATAATTAAAAACATAATGGGATTAATTTTTTTCGTTGTAGAAAAAATTAGAATAAAGCTAGGTTAGACTAACAGCAACTTGTAACCACAAGCAGATATCCTGACAGTTTTGAAAAGTAAGAGTGCTAAGACATCGTCTGCCAGCAACGGGACTCGAGCCTGCATGGAATTCTTAATAGTTTTTAATATTTCTAAAATCCTATCTGTAGAACTTTCTATAAATGTTTAAATTATCGAGTAATGTACAAATAAAAACACACCATATATATATATATATATATATATATATATACACACCGAAATAACCACGAAGGAAACAGAATAATTAAGAATATTTTTCAAAACGCGATTACTGTGGCCTTTAAGAAGTTAACGCTAATTGAAACGTTATATGTAGGCCGAGAATAAAGTACAAACTATTTTCCAAAACACTTATTATGGTACTTATAAGTTAATTAACACTGAATGAGCGGCAGAATATAGTCACTTACATTTCAAATGAGGTAATGAGGTAATGAGGTAGTGAGGTAAATGAGGCAATCGGAAGATCCCGGGTTCGATTCACCGGTGGTTACCTCATTTTTTCATTTGTTCGTTCTCCCTCCTCATCTTGCGCGGAATGTTCTTCTATACAAGCGTCGTTCTTTACGTTAATATATATATATATATATATATATATATATATAGAGAGAGTTCAGAATGGAAGTGAGAGGGTGTTTATAGCCCGTAATTAATTTTTTTTTGTTGTAGAAACAGATGTTTCAAATTTTATTTAAATGTGAACGAAGATATATACAGTATATATATATATATATATATATATTATATTATATATATAATATATATATGTGTATGTGTGTGTGTGTATACAGTATATATATATGTATATATATATATATATGAAGGAATTAACGGGTTTTACATTGATATAAAATAATTTAAAATAATAAATATCAGAATTGGTAGGGGCTGAGTTAATTAATACAATTTGACGTGACTGCTAATTATAAATTTTGGATCTTTTGTGTACGTTTCTTGTACTAATTTTTATAGTTTTCAGAATTTTTTAGATTAACTTTTTTCCGGAACTGTGCAAGCTTTATTTTGTTAACCCTTCGTTTGCTTCCGCCCGAATTGTTCATTGTGACGAATGTCAGTCTTTTCGCCCCAACCTAGACCTACTTTTTAACGGGGATGCATTTTATATATATATATATATATATATATATATATATATATATATATATATATAACGAAGAACGACGCTTGTATAGGAGAATATTCCGCGCAAGATGAGAGCGAGAGAACGAAACAAATGAAAAAATGAGGTAACCACCCGGGAATCGAACCCGGGATCTTCCGATTGCCGTCAGATATGATAACCATTACACCACGGGCCTCACTCAATCAAATGCCGTAATTCCTCTACATACGCGCGGAATATTCTCCTCTACAAGCGTCGTTCTTTACGTTAATTATACTGCGTGTTTGCAGTTTAAATGTATATAATGTACGGCATGCGGGAGGTGCCCCCTTGGGGCATTGGTTTCTGCGCGTTGTAGAGGAATTACGGCATTTGATTGAGTGAGGCCCGTGGTGTAATGGTTATCATATCTGACCGGCAATCGGAAGATCCCGGGTTCGATTCCCGGGTGGTTACCTCATTTTTTCATTTGTTTCGTTCTCTCGCTCTCATCTTGCGCGGAATATTCTCCTATACAAGCGGCGTTCTTTACGTTAATTATACTGCGTGTTTGCAGTTTAAATGTATATAATGTACGGCATGCGGGAGGTGCCCCCTTGGGGGCATTGGTTTCTGCGCGTATGTAGAGGAATTACGGCATTTGATTGAGTGAGGCCCGTGATGTAATGGTTATCATATCTGACCGGCAATCGGAAGATCCCGGGTTCGATTCCCGGGTGGTTACCTCATTTTTTCATTTGTTTCGTTCTCTCGCTCTCATCTTGCGCGGAATATTCTCCTATACAAGCGGCGTTCTTTACGTTAATTATACTGCGTGTTTGCAGTTTAAATGTATATAATGTACGGCATGCGGGAGGTGCCCCCTTGGGGCATTGGTTTCTGCGCGTATGTAGAGGAATTACGGCATTTGATTGAGTGAGGCCCGTGGTGTAATGGTTATCATATCTGACCGGCAATCGGAAGATCCCGGGTTCGATTCCCGGGTGGTTACCTCATTTTTTCATTTGTTTCGTTCTCTCGCTCTCGTTTTGCGCGGAATATTCTCCTATGCAAGCGTCGTTCTTTACCTTAATTATACTGCGTGTTTGCAGTTTAAATGTATATATATATATATATATATATATATATATATGTATAAAAGAGAGCGCGTGAGAGAGATCCCTGCTAGGGCACTCTAGGTACCCATTTATCTACCAACCGTGGAAAGATGTTTATACGAATTTTTTAGATGAACTTTTTTCCGGAACTGTACATATATAGGCATTGTTTGGTTAACCCTTCGATTGCTTCCGCCCGAATTGTTCATTCTGCCGAAGGTCAAGCTTTACACTCCACCTTAGAGCTACTTTTTAACGGGATATATATACATATATATATAACGTAAAGAACGACGCTTTGTATAGGAGAATTATCCGCGCAAGATGAGAGCAAAAGAACGAAACAAATGAAAAATGAGGTACCCACCCGGGAATCGAACCCGGGATCTTCCGATTGCCGGTCAGATATGATAACCACTACACCAAAGGCCTCACCCAAACAAATGTCGTAATTCCTCTACATACGCGCAGAAACCAATGCCCCAAAGGGTCACCTCCTGCATGCCGTAACATTATATACATTATAACTGCAAACACGCTGTATAATTAACGTAAAGAACGACGCTTTGTATAGGAGAATTATCCGCGCAAGATGAGAGCGAAAGAACGAAACAAATGAAAAAATGAGGTACCCACCCGGGAATCGAACCCTGGATCTTCCGATTGCCAGTCAGATATGATAACCAGTACACCACAGGCCTCACCCAAACAAATGTCGTAATTCCTCTACATACGCGCAGAAACCAATGCCCCAAAGGGGCACCTCCCGCATGCCGTAACATTATATACATTATAACTGCAAACACGCAGTATAATTAACGTAAAGAACGACGCTTTGTATAGGAGAATTATCCGCGCAAGATGAGAGCGAAAGAACGAAACAAATGAAAAAATGAGGTACCCACCCGGGAATCGAACCCGGGATCTTCCGATTGCCGGTCAGATATGATAACCACTACACCACAGGCCTCACCCAAACAAATGTCGTAATTCCTCTACATTTGTTTCGTTCTTTCGCTCTCATCTTGCGCGGAGATTCTCCTATACAAAGTGTCGTTCTTTACGTTAATTATACTGCGTGTTTGCAGTTATAATGTATATAATGTTACGGCATGCGGGAGGTGCCCCTTTGGGGCATTGGTTTCTGCGCGTATGTAGAGGAATTACGACATTTGTTTGGGTGAGGCCTGTGGTGTAGTGGTTATCATATCTGACCGGCAATCGGAAGATCCCGGGTTCGATTCCCGGGTGGGTACCTCATTTTTTCATTTGTTTCGTTCTTTCGCTCTCATCTTGCGCGGATAATTCTCCTATACAAAGCGTCGTTCTTTACGTTAATTATACTGCGTGTTTTCAGTTATAATGTGTGTATATATATATATATTAGGGCGGAACGTTTTTAGTTTTTTCGATTTTCGTTTTGTAATAGCGCGGAAAAGTGGCTCTTCCACGTCAAAAGTGAATGTGTAAAATCTCAGAGATCTGCAATAATATCTTCTGCCTCCGCACCGCGTTGAAAATCCAAAAAATGCGCCAAAATACGCATTTTTTTCAATATTTTCTTAGTTTTAATTTTCATCCTACCTTCTTGTAATCTCGAGGAAAAGCATCCTGAAGGTTTATTTTAGACTAGTTTTAAATATTTTTGTCATGCAATAATTTCTTCTGCCTCCGCAAACGTTCCAAAATATGGGAAAATTTACATAAATAGCGTATTTTATAATGACACTATTATGGTCAACTTCGGCCTTACACCACAGTTTATTCGTTAATTATGTATTAAGTAATGCAATTAACAATTCATTATATCATATTTTAGTAATTTAAGAAGTTTATATATTTGAGCAATTAAATAATTTAGGTCCACCAAATACCGTTTACTTTGCATATGATTGGTTTATTTTTGATGATTTATTATGTAATATGCATGCAGCTCCTCGCTTATTTCGTCAATATTGAATGTACTATATTGAGAAAATAACCCAGAACTCACCACGTGGAGGTGGCTGCATTTCGAGTTCCTGCTCGACCCAACCACCCTACCATTATCGGACTTAGGCTAGTTACACACTGTAGTCACTTTTTGTTTCCATTCTTGGCATTTTCTTTCTGGATTCTAATCTTGCTCTGATAAATCCATCCCTTGCCTCTGAACCGCATACTGCAGCTGAAGCCTCTGTTACCAGCTTTATATGCCGTTCAACCGCTTGGGTGTGGCAAGGAAAGCGTGAGATAAAATCAGGTACATCTCCTGATGAGATATAGTTCAGGATGTCGGAGCGTGATAGAACTTTTGTCAGAGGAGGCTCTGACAGCTCACAAGTTTGCCAGTTAATCATGTTGTAGTACTCACTGCACTGAAAGTTCAACCTCGGCAATTGAAACACTCTCACTGCGGCTGACTCAGAATCTCTTGCTTTAAGGATTCTCCTCCATCCTAATTCTCTGATATGTTTTGCTTCATCTTGAATCATACTAAGGAGAACATTCTCAGGATGAGAAAAATAGGAATTTCTCGGAATAACACGGTCAACTATTTCTATACAGCGGGCACTCAACGACCTCGAGCGTTGTATCATTTGATAAAGATGTTTGGCTCCCTGTGTTGCTGAAGAATTTCTCTTGATTTGAAACCACATTGGAATATAAACTTTCATAATATAATCCACGATACACTTAAGGTTGTCTGAAGGTTCTTCAGTTGAAACGTAGAGACGAAGTATGCGGTTAGCAGTTGTCACCCATCTGGAGTGTGCCATTTTGCCTGGTTTCCTTTGAGCTAGAGAGGGAGTACATTCACCTTTTGACACAGCATCATAGATTTCTGCCAAATATTTCTGATCTGTGCTCAGATCATCTCTGTCAACTACAATTTCTTCCGCTTCAACTGCTTCAAACTCAACAACAGGTCTCTTTTCACAATCAATTAACTCTTTTCCTATAGGCCCCGTAAAACTCTGAGGACCTGTTGTTTTACCATCAATGTCAGTCACTATGTGCCGCAAGGGAAGTTCATTAGTGTGAAGCAAGCAAATCAGCCACTGGAGTGCTCTCTGAAAGTGCTCTTCAATACTTCTTATCACTCCTCCTTTTGGTCCTGTATTAACTGCTGTCCCGTCACATCCAATGGCTTTAACTTCTGAAGTATCAATCTCATTTGAGCGAAAAAAATCCAAAATTGCAGAAGATATACTCTGTGCTGAGCCAGAAGCGGGAGTTACATGCCCAATATAATGCGAGTTTGGTTCTTGAAGCAAAGTGACATGTTCTGTTATATTTTTTTGATAACCTTTGCTGCCAACTTTTCCTTGCATTGCAGTTCTGTTCTTTCTTTCATCGAAATAGATACTCTCCATAGTTTCTTCTTCGTAATCTTTCTTTTGAATGATAGATCTCTCTTTTTCTAGCTCTCCTTACTTTGCATCTGTCTACTACTGAACTTAAATCTTTTTCGTTTATAATTCCCACGTCTTCAAGAACAGCCGAAGCAATTATAGCAGCAGACCTATCTGACACACCAGTTCTGTCACAAGCTATAGCCATTGATGAGATTGTTCCATGATGAGATTGTTCCATCGATTTGATTCTATGTGTAGGTTCATAATCAGAATCCGCTCCTTCTGTTTCACTTGATATTGATGACAGTGTTTCAGTTGCTTGTCCTTTACTGTTAGATGGTTTTGGTTCATCCTGTTTCATTCTCTGTTGTCTTCTAGCAATAGTTGCTAGATCTTTACGAGTTTGTGAAACATCAAGAGAGTCTACAGTATTGCCAATTTTCTTGTTGTTCTCTTATATTTAAAGAAGTCTTGTTCAATTGCTAGAATCTTGAGATGTTTTTCACATGAATACTTATCAAAATTTTCACATTTACAAGCACTGATGTCAAATAATTTGTTTTCTGCCTCATTTTGAAATGTTTGTAATTTAATTTTGAATGAGTCACTATCTTGTTTCTTTTTTATTGACTTTAGAAGGTTTTGACATTTTTCATGGTAATTTTTAATCATTTGGACGACATGGTTATGAGAAACAATAGGAATAGAGGCTGTTTTCCACAAATCTTCGAGAGTTTTTGAGAGAACACCCGAAATTTCTGCAACTGTGGGCTCTTTCTTCAATGTCTTCAGATTCAACCTTATTTGATGAAAATATTTCATGACGTCCTTATAGGTTGGAAGGCAACTCTTGTCTAGATCAGCTGGAGCCCCAAACATAGGGCAACTTGAAGAAATTCTTGTTGCTTCAGCTGGTACTAACATTGTGAAAAACACAGTAATTAATATAAAAATTAAGAAATTACTCCTAAAACGTAAAATATTCTTGCATTCTGCAGAAGTTTTGTATATTACACCACCGTATTATTATGCACTAAAATATGCAGTATATGTCCACATATGCGTGTTGTGGTGTTCCAAAGATGTATTAACAGCAAGAGCAGCACAATCCACATCCTACCGAAACGTAGCTAGCCCAACACTGCGGGGAAGTGAGAGCAAGAAGGCCTGGTAGAGTGTTGAGTCATGACTCATCAGTCATCAGTCACTGACTCATTGCCGTATATGGCAATGACGAGCAACACACCATACCAGGCTGTGGGGAAGCTTCTAGAACGATATGGGAGTACTATATGACGTACAAAGTGAATTTATTAGCGTATAGGCTGAATATGCAAAATACGTGATTTATGAGGATTTTTCCGTATTTTGGAACGTTTGTGGTGGCAGAAGATATTATCGCAGGACAAAAATATTTAAAACAAGTCTAAAATAAACCTTTAGGATGTTTTTCCTCGCTACTACAAGAAGGTAGGATGAAAATTAAAACTATAAGAAAATATTGAAAAAATGCGTATTTTGGCGCATTTTTTTGATTTTCAACGCGCGTGCGGAGGCAGAAGATATTATGGCAGAGCTCTGAGATTTTACACACTCACTTTTGACGTGGAAGAGCCACTTTTCCGCGCTATTACAAAACGAAAATCGAAAAAAGTGTAAAAACGCTCCGCCCTAATATATATATATATATATAATTATATAATATTATATTATGATAGAGAGAGAGAGAGAGGGAGAGGGCGAGGGAGAGAGG
Organism: Bathynomus jamesi; assembly: GCA_023014485.1. NCBI lineage: Eukaryota > Metazoa > Arthropoda > Malacostraca > Isopoda > Cirolanidae > Bathynomus > Bathynomus jamesi. The sequence goes on along the minus strand of JAJOZX010000242.1, from coordinate 375,432 downwards.
AGGGAGAGAGAGAGAGAGGAGGGAGACTGGTTACCCATTTTATCTACCATTCGTGAAAGGATGTTTACACTCCGCCTTAGACCTACAGTTTAACACGGATCATTAGGTCACTGGCTACCAACCGCAGAAAGACGCGCCGCCGCCGAGTCTCGAGCCCGACGCATATAATCGTGTGTACGTAATATTTTATGGGCGTATAGACGGGTGTGTACGTGCCAAAACGAAGCATACACTGTGCTAACTGGCTGATAATGCCTGAAGGCACTGGCTGATTAAGCCGACTGGTTGATTAAGGGCCCTATAAGACAACGGCCGCTCGGCTGGTCTTAATATGCGCTTGGCTCCTGTGAAGCGAACACCTCTCCTCCTCTTCTTCTCCTTTCTCTCTTAGGTTAGGTATACCCCTTTGGGGGTTGAGACCGTCCCAGCTTCTCCCCCAAAGAGATCTCCCCCAGCGGGAGTTCTTTGCAACTTGGGGGATAACTCCGCCTCCAAGTTGCATAACCCCCTGTTGCTCTTGCAGCAACCCCCTCCCCCTTTAAGGGGGTGCCTTGCAACAAGGGGGTTGGCATTGGCACTGTGGGGCGCCTTGCAACAAGGGGAGGGGGTTGGCACTCTTGCAACATTGATCAACATTTGCAATTGCATTGCACTCTCTCCTTTTGCGCCCAAACTACTAAGATCCTGTAATAAGTAAAGGTTGTAGCATATTACCACTAATACCGATAATATCATACTATCAATAATAGCAAAATTTTGAGATGGCAGAATAAGCTTGTGTTTTAAGAATTTTTTTTTAATTTTCTCCAATTTTGACCTGGTGCGATTATTTTTGGAGTTCATACACTGATCTGTGGTAAAAAATTATGGGACTCAGCCGGTTTAGAAAAATTCTAGACGCATTTACAGTGGGAATATTTCCACGAAGTTTCATGAAGATCATGTGGTAAGTTAAGGCTGTAGTCATGACCAACTAATAATAATTATAATAATAATAGTAACTAGAGGAGGCTCGCTTCGCTCGTCCCTCGATCGCTTTTTTAATGTTACGGTGAGTTAAAAGATGACTTGAGTAGAATACCACAAAATTACCTGGAAAATTAATTTTGCTGGAAGCCAAATTGATGAAGATTTCTGCTCCGTTCTCTTTATCCCCATAAATAAAACACAGCAAAGCCCACCACCCAACTCTCGGCAGCACTGACGTTCGAACCCACGACTCAAAGATGTCTTAGCACTGCCGGACGTCTCCCGAATCGTAGGCTGTATTAAAGATCTTGTATTCTGAGAATACACACACACACACACCTTTGGTTTGCTTCCGCCCGAATTGTTCATTCTGAGAAGGCCAAGCTTTTCACTCCACCTTAGACCTACAATTTAACGTGGAATCCGAACTACGCCCCACCAGCAGCCCAGCGTCTTAACCACTAGGCTACCCAGGATACCCATTTATCTACCAACCACTTTGATATATACAGTATATATCACTACCCAGCTCCAGACAGTACTATTTAGATTACACTTGGTTTGGTTTGGTTAGGTTTGGTTAAGCCCTACTAACGTACTAAAATTTGTGGTTGATCCTATTTTATAGTTTGTAACTTTATTATTGTTTCATTTATCTTATCGTTTATTAGTAGTGATGTACTAATTCCAAAATTTAGCCGATGCTGATGCCGATTCTTTGCCTATATTTTAAAAAATCAATTCCCTTCATAAATTTTACTAATCTAATATGAAAACTTTCAATTTATATAGTTTTACAATTCAAATTTGTTTAAATGCTTTCCCTTAGCTCACTCCACAATATACAGCACCAGAATGTTATCCATATACCGTAGCGAAAATAATGTAAAAAAATTTTATTACTCAATAAAATAAATAAATAATTTTATTTTAGTTTCATAAATTGAATACAATATTTAAAGTAATTGGTTTTCCTTATGTTGAAAGTATTTTCTTTCTTCAGCAATGTCAACAACAACAAAATTTTAATTAAAATTTCAAGTCTCTGATGGCCAATTTGAATGAAAAAATAAATATATAATTTGGGTTTATAAAATTATTAAAATTCCTAAAATAAAGTCAACAATAATAAGATGGTTTAATATATAAATTATATAGTGGAACTTAATATAAAATTATTATTAATATAGAGTAGGAGATTACAGTTGTTTATAATATTTAGAGATTAGCTCGTTAGAGAAAATGTAAATTTATGGGCAACTTAACTTATTAAGTTTTCCCATTTTCTTGAATGTAAAATATTTTTATAAAATTACACTTTGAAATGAGTATAAATTACACTGGTCAACACTCATTTTATTGCCAATCATATTAGAGTGATTTTGGGGTAACTTTGTGGTGCTGATTCCGAATATGACATCGGTTTTGCTAGATTGGCTCTAATTTATGAGATAATTGGTACCCCATTCATACACGTAAAAATGCAAAAAATTAATGTTCAGGCGGAGCCTACTTACAAATCGCATTGAAATTGTCTCAAATCATACAAAAGTAAACACATGAAATACATAATGGCATTTTATTCGGTCTCACCATCTAGAATGTTCCGGTAGTTTCCCATATGCACGCGTTATGGTTACGTTTCCTATTAATTGAGGGTATTCATTATCTCAAAACTAGAGCCAAATCGGAAAAACTACTTTCATTTTGGAATTCAGCAACCCCAAAATACCCTAAATTCGTACGAATTTCCTTGGCAACGAAAAAAAATGTTTTTTTGTTGACCTGTGTTATCATAGTTTTTTTTTAATTTTCTATAAATATAAATTTTGTTTTGTAATGAAAATTTTAAACTTTCAAAGAATCGGTGAGAGAATTGGCTAAATTTAGCCGATGCCGATGCCCAAAATTTACCTATTCTACCGGTGCCGATGCCGATTAACCGGTACACTACTATTTATTACCTTAAAAAATATTGTACCATCTTTATGATATTTATAACCTTCCAATGAAGCTTATCATTATTATTATTATCATTATCAATTGTAACATTTCATTAATTCTTTAACGACGGATTTTTGCAGGATTAAGTTATAAATGCGTGAATTTGAAACGTTACCAATTTGTACGAATGATACACTAAGAGTTAATTACATCTTTGATTCTAAATAAAATTACTTTTAAACGTATACAATCTTACAGTCTCCTCAAAAAGGAGGAAAATGTAAACACCAATCAACCAGGGAAGTAATCCAGGATGGGCGTCAGGCAGGAAACAGTGAGTGCTGGAACTCCCGTTTCTCTTGTCACTCTCCTCTTTTGCCGATCTTTTTCTGTCTCATCCTCCCTGTGAGCCATCCAACATACTCTCAAACACACACTTCTTCCATTCTTCTATACATATACATGGATTTTACACACCACACAATCTTTACAATATTTATAAAAAAAAATAGCATCGTCAGCCTCGGAAACCTTGATTTTGGCTCTCTCTTTCCTATAAAAGTTAACATTTTTGCCAGCAGCCGCAATACATAAAAAAAAATTGTTTGAAACTTCTTTACCATATTCACCATTTGTAAAAGACTGATTGTGAAGATTTCATACAAGATTTTTGCCCACTGAAATTTGAGACAATCTTTGATCCCTAGCGAGGCTGCTCTGTTTTCATGGAAACTGAAAACTTTATTAGGTATAGGAAACAGCTTTCCCTGCTGATATATATATATATATATATATATATATATATATATATATATATATATATATATAGCGTGTTTCAGGAGGAAAGGTCAATACTTCGGGAGGTGATAGTATCAGTCATTGTGAGGAAAAAAGTTCATATGAACATGTGTCTAATTCTGAATGGTTACAAAGATAGAGCTGTTTGAATCTGATTCGCGCGCAGCTCTTGCTCCCCCTTCCTCCCCTATAACCTTGAACCATGTAAGCTGTAATGTAAGCATGTAACATAAGCCAATCGACAGCTGACTGTTGTGAGTGACATTGTTTGGTGTTTGAAGCAGTGTTAAGAATTCCACACACCTTCACACATGCCGAATATGCAGATATAGTGTATGTCTACGGTTTTTGCGATGGAAGTGCAACAGCTGCTGTTGTAGAATACCGTCGACAGTTTCCGAACCGCAGAATTCCGGATCAAAGAGTGTTTACCAGGGTTTTCAACACATTGCGTGAGATTGGTACACTTCCCAGCGCTCATGTTTCATCTGAACGTGAAGGTCAACAAGATGTGGATGAAGTGGAAAACATTCTTCAGTTGGTAGAACGTAGTCCTACTACTAGCTCACGAAGAATTTCTACACGTCTCGGTGTACCACACACAAGAGTATGGCGAAGATTACGTGAGGAAGGCTTGTATCCATATCATGTACAGCGTGTACAACATCTTCAACCAGGAGACGCTGCCACGCGACTGGAATTTTGTCATTGGGTAAATGCTAATCGCCGATTGCTTCGATTAATACTGTTCACCGATGAAGCTATGTTCACCCGTGACGGTATCAACAACACTCGTAACTCTCATCGGTGGTCAGACGAAAATCCAAATGCCACTGTGGAAACAAATTTTCAACATCGCTTCTCTGCCAATGTGTGGTGCGGCATCATCGATGATCAGCTGATTGGCCCTGTTACTTTAGAGAATCGTCTTACAGAACAAAGTTACCTAGAATTTCTGCAAACTGAATTGCCAGGACTATTGGAGGATGTTCCTTTGGCTACACGCGTTGGTATGTACTTTCAGCATGACGGAGCTCCTAAACATTCTCCCCGTCTGGTGATGCAATACCTAAATCAAACTTTCCCTGGTCGATGGATCGGCCATGGTGGTCCTGTTCAATGACCATCAAGGTCTCCAGACCTCTCTCCGTTAGATTATTGTTTGTGGGGGTTGATGAAAAGTCAAGTTTATAAAAGAGAGGTGGATACACGAGACGAATTGCTCGCGCGCATTTTGGATAGTGCTGCCCGCATAAAGGAATGTCAAGATCAACTCAGACGAACAAAACGCGATCTTCGCACACGAGTTGCAAAGTGCATTGAGGTTGACGTTGGGATTTTCGGAAACGTATTGTAAACTGTAACAAATTTGTCATTTCTGTATCTGATACCATTCAAAATGCCAATGTTTAAACATTAAATGTTAGAAACAGTAAATGGTTTTTCTTTCTTGATTACCATTAACAATGCTTTTGTATTTGTAGATTCAAACAGCTCTATCTCCGTAACCATTCAGAATTAGACACATGTTCATATGAACTTTTTTTCTCACAATGACCGATACTATCACCTCCCGAAGTATTGACCTTTCCTCCTGAAACACCCCCTATATATATAAGCTTAAAAGATAATATTTGAAGTTGCAATTATTCACTTTTCTTTTAATTTACGGGGGACCAATTCAGTACCTGGTTTCCCTTTTCATATAATGAAAATGAAATATTCAACAGAATTTCATGAAATTCGGCACAGATAGAGATAAGGCATTTTTCAATGTTCATATAAATTTCTGTAACTACTTCGCTGTATGTATAGTTTTGTCGTGTTAAAAACAAGACATTTTTGAGACATACTCTCTTTCGGTTAACGTTAATGGGTGATTCTAACTCCCGAAATTAAAATATATGTAATATGATAGAGATTTTTTGTCTTTAATATGGCATATAAGAAAGCTGGTCTCAGCGAGGGATTTTTCTCAAATTTCAATTTATGTCCAATAAAATTTTAAATTTCAGATTCATATGAACATTGTTCTTCAAAAAATAAAAAAAACAATACAAGTAGTAGCATGATTGCAAAAAGGGAGACAGAATTGGATCAATTTGAGAACTTCCTCCTCAAGTTCCTCTCCTTCCTTTAGAAGACTTCACGGTCTTTCATGAGAGATATTTATAGATTTGAAAAAAACAAAAACAAACAAAAAACAAAAACAAAAAAGAAAGCAAAAAAAAAACATTCCCGAGGACGAGGATAGGTTAGACTAATCTAAGGTTGAGTTGAGTAGAAAAAAATTTCATGGCTCTTTTTACGCAGCGTTCCGGCGCGTTCCGCCGTGTCGGGTTTCGCGGTACCCGCTAGTTTTACCTTAAAACTTCTAGAAGCGTTCGTGCAGAAGACGCATATCTAATGCATTAATTGTCTACTAATATATATACAGTATGTATATATATATATATATATATATATATATATATATATATATATATATATATAAACAGCGTATATATTATGTATATAAGAAGAACTGTAGTGTCTGACAAATAACAGAGTTCTTTAACCCCGACCGTGGCCTTATGGCATTACAGGGTGTGTCAATTTGGGAGGTGAAAATTAATTTTTGCCAATTCCTTCACTGAGAGGTTTTAAAAATGTTTTTGGATGTGAAGAATTCAAATCTGCTATTATTTTTGTGATTGCTCAACACTTAGCTGGGTAAATCTATGTTTGATTAAAAAGCACATAAATTGCTCTCGGAAAACAACATTTATTAATTTTAGCTTCTCAAAATGTCAGGTAATGCTATAAAAATTTTAGTTTCTCTGCATAAAACATATCCTAGTAATCATAAAACATATCCTTGTAATCATAAAACAACATTAGAAAGTAATGACATCAGTAAAAAAAATATTTAAACAACAAGTTTCATCAAGTCTTGCTTTGATTCGTTCTTGGACATCAGCCGCCGACTTGCTTCTTGGCTTCTGATATAGCCCTCACGTTTCTCACGTGTATACACCCTGCCTGCTGCCTCTGTGACTTGTTTCACACACCTCTCTATTGACTGAGCATGACAGGGCCACTGTAGAACTTGCATAGGCTTGTCAAAGAACTTCTTTACTTCCGCTGTAGTCAGTTTACATGTCAAAGGAGGTTCAAATACCCCGTCAGACCAGTCTATCAGCTCCAACACGGAAGAAGCACTGGGGTTGATGGAAGGTGTCTTCCTGGGACGTACAGAAAGATCTCCAAGTGTGTCATCATCTCCACCCCTCATGTCAACAATCTTTTGAACACCAGCTCTCCTCTCCTCACTGTCATCTGAGCACAAGAGTGTCTGGATTATCATTTCGCTGAATGCATACCATGCTGAGCGCTTGATGGTTGGCAAAACAGCATCCACTACAGCCTTCCTATCCAGTGTTGTGATCAAGTGTCGCAGGGGTAACTCGTTAGTGTGGAGGGCACAAACCAACCAGATCAGCTTACGGCAAAGTTTGACCTCTACCCAATGCATGGAACCACCCTCCCAGCCAGTGTTAACATTTGTAGAATCACCTCCAATGGCCTGCAGGCTTTTATCAATGCCCTTCTTCTTCATGAACTCTACAAGATTATTAGCAATAACTTCAGCAGGTTTTTTTCTCGTTGAGCCTTTCTCAGGAGTGAAGTGGTAGAGATATCTTCCACCTGGCTCACTGCACACAGAATAATGCTCTTCTTTGATGATGCTGGGGAACTAACGATCTGAATTGTCTGCTTTCAGCATAACTTTAGTTGTATCTTGACGGCCGTCAAAGAAGATGGTCAATTTCACCCTTCTTACAAAGATCATCAAATTCCTGATCCAGGGATCTCATAACTTTTTCTTGGGCCCTCTTGACTTTATTGTGATCAACTACAAGTCTCTTGTCTTCTTCAGTGATCAAGCCAGCATCCATAAAGGCAGCAGTGGTGATGGCAGCTGTGGCACGCAGGCCAACACCATATCTGATGCTATGCATAGCAACATTAGGTATTTCTAATGTGTTGTACTCTGGCTTTTTATTGGAAGTTGAAGACGTGCTTGGTATTTCTAATGTCACTTCATAACTTCCATCCTTTCTATCTTGAGCATCAGCTATTTGTTCTTCATTTTCATCATCAGAGAAAATTATTTCATTTGATGGCATTGAAACATCCTGCTTACTTGTCTGCTTATATTCAGCAAGCCTTCTTCTTTCGTCTTCTTGCCGCTTCTGCTTTTTGACTTGTCTGTTGTGCTCAGGTTGATCTGGCAAGCCAATCTGATGTGGTCCAATAGAACCAGACTTGTCTCTCTGACCTTTACTGAAAGCAAGTTCCTTCACAGGGATCTTCATCTCCCTAGGGCATGTACAGTTAATGTGAGTTTCGTTTTTGCAACCAGCATCTGCAAGGCAGCCAAATTCAGAGCAGAGAACAATTTTACACTTGCAACTGAGGATGTCAAAAAGCTTGTCAAGTTTTGCAATGAAAGCCTCTTTGACATGTAGCTTTCCTCTCCCAAGAGATATGTTTTTGGCCTGCTCCCAGCTCTCTTGGATCTTGTTTAAGATTGTGACTCGTGAATGTACAACGGGGGCTACAAAAGAACTGTTTGCTCGTTCCCACTTTTCAAGCACTTTAGGGTAAATGTCCTTTGCAAGACTGGCTGCTGGGTAGTTTCTCACATCCTCACCACTTTGTTCTCTTAGCAGTAGCCCATATTTCAGAACGTCTCGCAGAGTTGGGAGTTCAGAGGGCAACAACTCTCTACCAGGTCCAATTAGGTTGCTCATATGTGTGAATGTCCCCAATCTTGTCCTCCTTTTAGAAGCCATTGTAGGTCAATTCCCACTGGTTAGGATGGTAGCACTGACGGACAAGTAATCTTCAGCACACTGATGAATATGTTTCAACCTGTGAAATAAGCAAAAACAGCAGTGCATTATATATACAGCATATATTTATTAATATAATAATTATTATATAATTCCACAAAAAAGTCAAAAAAGTCACTATTTTTATGTAGCTTCTTACCAAGCAAAACTAAATTATATTAAATTAACAAAAATATCTTTAGAATTCCTAAGTCATGCTGCAACTTTTTAGCACCCCTCATATTTGGAATTTGAAAGTTGAAAAATTCGACACACCCTATTATGGCAACATGAGCTTGACAAACGAGCCTTGTAATCTGAATATTAGAGATTATTTTGGCTTAAATAGGAAAAACCTTAAAATAAGATTCCATAACTATGGCATGAAAGAGTTAATAGTTACATAATACCCTAAAGGCAACCTACCTAATTGATCTATATGAAGACGTGTAAGGTCTCAAAAAATACAGCAGAAAGCCTTAAAAATAATTTTTTGCCAACTGTGTGAAGGTTCATCGTTTCACTTTGATATATCGGTTGATACTGCACAAAATAAAATTAGAATAATTACAGTTAACTCGTAAATAAATTTTGTTTTGTTCTGATATCTGTATCACGAAATAGATCCAGAAAATATTAACAAATTTTATTTAAATCATATTTCATTTATCTAATCTAGGGGAAGCTTTATATATTTCAAACCGGTAAAATTCGTATAGTAACGAGGTAACAATCATAGTCAGCAAATATTATAATTATTATCATAACTAATCATATATATATATATATATATTTCAGACATTTTAAAAAAGGCCATGCATACTTGTAATTTATACTTCATAAGTCCAAATATCTATACGTCTTCCTTCATAGTCAGATAAATTGTTGTTCTAAGTTATACAGATAAATATAAAAAAATGCTAGCACTAAATCAAACATACATCCAGCCTTGTAATGCAACTTCAAAACCATGAAAATACATTTGCGGTAACCAGTCTAGTCATGCATGTTCGGACAGATTCGGAAAAATCGAATCCGTTTTCTAAATATACTCTTTAACATTATTATTATTTTATTATTATTATTTTATGTGTAAGCGATTATTTAAATTAAACATCTGATTTCCTTCGCGCTAAAAAACAGATGGCAAATCAATCTTTTAACGTACGCATGCTTCTGTTGTGCCTAATTTATTGTTTCTGATGACTAGTTGTTGTTATTGTTACATGTTTCAGTACATGTGCTTTTATTTTATTTCGATCATAATTTTTTTATTCAGATAGGGAACTATGACTATGAGTTCTATCTCATAAGGGGAAATAGCGATCACGCGAACATTGTTATTTTATGCTTCTCGTTCAAATCCTATGGTCCTATTAAGCTTATCAACATCATCATACCATTAACAATATATAATATAGAAACACACACACACACACACACAAGTATATATATATATATATATATATATATATATATATATATGCCGGTGAAGGCAGCCGGCGCGCAGCAAAACCCAGCTGTTCATCCTTCCACACAATAAAGAAAGTCGTTGGTAGATAAATGAGTACCCTGGGTGGCCTTGTGGTTAAGACGTTGGTCTGCTGGTGGGGCGTGGTTCGGATTCCACGTTAAACTGTAGGTCTAAGGTGGCGTGAAAAGCTTAACCTTCGTCAGAATGAAAAATTCGTACTATACAATAATCAACTTCTGTCTCGAAACACTTATTCCAACAATATTATACACATTAAACAAAAGAGGTGCGTGCAAATAGACGTACAAGTTAATTTTTTCATTCCCCCATTGTGACTATTTCTGTCATCAGTTTCTGTACAAACGGCAATAAAGAGACTTTTTTCAAACGCAATATATGCAGGGGCGTAGTGCTGCGGGAACTCACAGGAGCACCGCTGCCGCACCTCCATTCATCCAAAATTTATTTATTTATTTTTTAGTTGATAGTTCGAAGTTGGGAACAAACAGACTAAGATGAAAGCACTGGCTTCTAATTGTGATTTCAAATTTTTAATATTCCCAGTCTAAGTGAATTATTATTATTATTATTATTATTATTATTATTATTATTATAAAATAGTTTAACCAGCACCGTATGTCACTACCTGGCTGCTGTATCACAGAGTGGTAGGAAACTCGGGGACAAAAGTAGCTTCTTCCCACAAGAGACATGTAGAACCAGACCCTTTATGGAAACTATTATGAAGTATAATTTTGATAAGTAAAGTGCTTGCAATGCATGTTGCTTAAACTTGTAATGTTCTTGATTTAAATCTTATATATATATATAACATGGCAATCAACATCTGCTTATCTAATATTATCATTATTGGCATCATCATAGCTGTGTGTGTATATATATATATATATATATATATATATATATATATATATATATATATGTGTGTGCGTGTGTGTATGTGTATATATATATATATTATATATATATATATATATATATATATATATATGTGTGTGTGTGTGTGTGTGTATATATATATATATATATATATATATATATATATATATATATATATATATATATATATCCAAGTTCATATACAGTATATACGAAGATCTTTTAAGGCAGAAGTAATTTCATAATGCGAACTGGGCCGTCCATCTAAGAACGTACTGAATTATTTCCCACGGTTTTAAATATTGAAAAGGAAACTATAATCTCTATAATCACATAGATAATTTCTAAAAGGGTGGACAAGCGTGTAAGATACAATATCTGATCAGGGCCGTAGCTAATGATAATCACCAGGGCAGGCTACTGGTAATATAGGGTAGGCTACATAGTACCGATAATAATATAAGGAATTCTTTGTAAAAATAAAACATATTAAAGTTAAAATTTTATATATACGCACTTATTGGACCAGATCAATTAGACTGAAATTATTATTAAACTGAATTATAATTCTAAAACTACTTGGTAAACAACGTGTTAAAATGTAGGAAGTTTAAACAAACGAAACATGACTTAGAAGTCAGATACAATACAAAATGCAACTTGGTAATAAGAACAGTGGTGCGAACCTTTTTTGCTGGCGGGTCATTTTTGTTACTTTTGATTTAAAAAAAAAACGAAATTGGGTCACAATAATTTATTTATTTACTATTTTTAGCGAGAAACTTGTTGGATTTTAGCTGCTAATGTTTTGATCCGAGGCTTATACTTAGTTGTCTTTTGTCTCACACATGCAGCACTCATATCTGTGCCAAGGCGATTCCTAGAGGTGGATTTGACGAAATTCATGGAAGAAAACAACTGTTCACATGAATAAGATGAACCAAACATTGTTAGCAGAGCCAATGCTAGCTTTTTCATTGATGCAAAATAATTTGGTAAAGCGTTCCATTCTGCAACAATAAGATTCTCTACTCTTTCTATTTATTGTTCTCTGGTTACATCCAAAATTGACGACTCCAATTCCTTTTCTTGTAACTTCAGATTAAGATCAATAAATTTAGTCTTCCATACTGCACTTTCTTGGAAGTCAACTAATTCCATTTCTAAATTACCAATGTCAAGCCAATGAAAAGCTGATAACTGAAAATCGTCAAATTGAATAGTATGGGGGAATTGGATGAATTGTAATGTTGCAACAATTTGTCGGAATTGTGAAAACCTCTCTGAAAGTGATTGTCTGGAATTTCTTATTATTGAAGAGTACTTTTTGAGCACGTCGGTTTTATTTTCTTCATTGTCTGCAAAATTTTGAAGTCAAAAAGTGTTTCTGCAATAATGGAAAATATTTCACTTTTTTTTCCAGATATTTTGAGAAAATATTTAGTTTTTTTCAAAAGCTTTAATATTTTCAAACATTGATGATACAACACAGCCGCGACCTTGCAACTTTTTATTTAAAGCATTGTAATGCAATATGAAATCAGCGAAAAAATGTAAGTCATTCAACCAATTCATGTCAGTTAGTTCTGGATATTTATGTTCCTTTTTATTAAAAAAATATCCTATTTCTTCTAACAATTCAACAAAGTGATTCAAAATTTGACCACGATTTAACCATCTGACATTGTTATACACGACGAACCATGAAAATTGAGAGTCAACCTCATCTAATAGTTTGGTAAATTGACATTTATTAAGATCGTGAGCAACTATAAAATTTACAATCTTTGTTATTTTAAACTTTTATTTGTCCAAAGAGCTTCTTGGTGTAAAATGCAATGAAATTCAACTAAAGGGTGTTTCACTTCTTTTTTAAGTAATTGAACAAATCCAACATTTTTTCCAATCATACTCGGAGCTCCATCAGTTGTCACAGATACAATATTTCTGAAATTAATTTGGATGAGTTCCTTCTTCAATTCATTTATAATATCCTGTCCTGTGGTTTTCGCAGGCAGTGTCATCAATTTAATTAACTCTTCCTTCATTATATTTTCGGAATAAAATCTTGCAATAACTGCTAGACGGGCCTGTGATGTGACATCTGTACTTTCATCCAAACAAATTGAAAACATTCCAGCACTTGTCAAATCCAATAAAAGATGATCAGATACATCTTTCTCCATGATAATTATTCTATCTTTGACCGTATTTCTGGCCACAGACAACTCATTAATACGTTTAATTATTTGATCTTTATTCTGAAAATCTTCAAATAAATAATCTGAGCAGTTTATAAAAGCTTCTTTAAAATAATCACCATCAGAAAGTGGTAAAGTGGTTTTCCGTGTTGAGCAATGGTAGATGATAATTGAAAACTAACTGCTGTAATATTGTTGTTTGGTTTAAAAATTCTTTTGGAAATAGCAGATTGTTGTTGTTGCTGTTGGTTTAATTGGCGCATACAAATTTCATTCCTTTCCTCATCTGACATTGAGCACAAATTTTTGTGGTTACTTTCAAAATGTCGCTTAATATTATAAAAACGAGCAACAATGTCCACTTTGCAAATACAATAAAAAGCTTTATTATTTCGTTTAATAACACGTATTTCAACCGTATTTCACAGTCCACTCTTCATGAAATAACCTTCCAGTTCCACTACATTCAGAACTAGTTGTTCGTTTTTTTGTAGCCATTTTTTATGAGTGATAATTTCTGCACTAATAATTTGGCACTCCTAAACTTAAGGACTTGAACTGCAAAACTGGGAAGGCGGATGACCGCGCGGCGCGCACCCATGAGTCGGTTGTGATACATACACGCACGTTTTTAAACGTATACTATACGTTTAAAAACGTTTCAATGTGTATCAGCTGTTTATTTCGGTGGGAGAATAAAATAACTTTAAAACTGTAAGGCAGAAAATATTAAAAATTAAAGTCATATTTTATTTAAATAAGAGCTCGTGGGTCACTAAAAATTGTCTCGGGAGTCAGTACTTGACCCGCGGGTCAGTGGTCGCCATCACTGATGTAGGGTATAATGCATTGCAGTAATTTTTATTTTATTTGAATCTAATAGTTATTGAAAAATAAACAACAACAGGAATATTGTTTCCAAATTTAAAAACAAAATAGAGTACTTCAGTACACTAAGAAAAACAATTAAAATTACTTCAAAGCAGGTGCAACTTTTTGTTTTTCTTACCATTAAATTTTCTTAAAGAATATCCATATTGATTGCTTTTCTGCGTTCTTTCTCAAATGCCAGTCGAACTAAATTTGCCATTCGTTGGTGACGCTCAAAATTTTCGGGGGAAAGCTCAGCCGCCACTGGCGGGCCCCAAGCTACGGCCCTGTATCTGATTAACCCTCAACCACTATCGCGGGTCAGGAAGGACCCCACTAATTTAAATTTTGTGTGACCAAGAAATTAAGATAGTGGTTGAGGGTTAATAATAATAATAGGGATGTCAAATTCGATTTCACACATACATTCCTAAATTTTCCCAAATATCGTGTTCTGTATACGTATTCAAACTGAAAGCGGTCGTTCATTTTAGTTTCGTGGAGAGACTAAATTTAATTATGATTGTTTACGCTCATTTTATAAAAGTAAAACAATACTTGTAAGCAAGATCTAAAATCATTTTATATATAATATATTATATATATATATAATATATATATATATATATATATATATATATATATATGCAAATAACTGCAATGACCGCGCAGTATATAAATGAATAGAAACGACATAAGTATTAAGGAACGTTTCCGCACACGAGGAGGAGAGATAACGAAATAATGAAAAATCCAAGGTTGACTGTGGTAGTTTTATTTCTGATGACGATTGTGTCAAACAATTTCTTTTCATTAGTTTACTAGTGCGCAGTTTTCAAATGCAGACCGTAATCATACAATTGGAGAAAGGAACGCACTTTATCCAACAGCATCATACTACGCATTAATTCGTATCAGGAAGTATTATTAAGCTCATTACGAGTTGCCAGATATGCACATTTGTACATTGCAACAGTTGTGAAAAACGCTTTTGCGACAAAGATAATTGCATACTACATCTCCCGTACAACAGCAATAAACAATAAACAACAGTGTGTATATAATACAGTATATCAAATGTTTTCCATTAACAATTTTTTGGTTTTGGCTAAAAATATAATAGTTACCCCTTTTTCTTTGATTTATTCAATCCGACGTGAATGCAACGAGTCTTTTACTTATATTGAGGTTCTAAATGTAGTGGGGCTAGGCTGCTTTAAACCCTAGATCCATGTCCCAAAGCTGGATCCTGTCTGCTTTGCAGATAGCTGGTGAGGGAAGCTATATTTATGGGACCTCTTTGCGAGAGACCCGTTGCCCACGTCGGGCTTGCATCATGAAAAAGAAAAACTATGGTATTTGTCATTTACCATTACTTATTCGGACTATAGTGGATTTAATTATCCCAGAAGAGTTCCTTGTTCCATGCACGGTCTGTGTGTATCATATATATATATATATATATATATATATATATATATATATATATATATATATATGAAAATTATTTCACGAAGGTAACATGTAAATAATATTTATGATGAAAATAACCACGAAGGAGAAAGGAAACAGAATGGTGCTCAGTAGCATGGGCGCAAAATGGTAGAGTGCAATGCAATGTTGCAAATGTTGATCACCGATGTTAAGGGAGAGGGGAGAATGTTGCAGAAGGTATGCAACAAAGGGGGTCTTCCAAGCTGCAATGAAGGGAGGAGGGGGGTATGCAACAACTCAATGCTGCAAAGGGGAGGTGGTTATGCAACAAGGGGGATGGGTTATCCCCCCAAGCTGCACTGAAGGGGGGATGGACCTTTGGGGGGAGAAGGGAAGATGACCTCCACCAAAGGGGTAAACTTAACCCAAGAGACGGAGAGAAAGGAGGAGGAGGAGGGTCTTTGGGGGAGAAGGTGGGATGTCCCCACCCCCAAAGGGAAACTTAACCTAAGCCTTAATCTAAGAAGGAGAGAGGGGTGTTCGCCTGGCTCCAGCCAGACGCATAATGAGAGTTTATCCGAGCGCCCGCTGTCTTATAAGTTCCTAATCAGCCAGTTGGCTTAGAAGGCTTAATCTGACTTAGAAGGCGTAAATGGCTCGTTCAGGTGTACATTATTAGAGTTGAGTTGCCAGATTGCGCTATTTATTTAAAGCATATATTCTCAACAGTTGGCTTAGAATTCCGCCAGTTAGCTTAACCCGCCAGTTGACTTAGAAGACCTAGAAGGCAAGTGTATGTGTACAGTATATATTAATTAACTTCGCAGCTGCCAGATTGCGCTATTTATATAATTAAAGCATATATTCTTGACAGTTGGCTTAGAAATCCTCCAGTCGGTTTAGAAGGCCTAACTAGCCATTTGGTATACATATAATTAAATAATATCGTGTGTGTGTATATATATACACAACCAAATGAATTAAATAAAACACCATTACATTATTCTGCTTATTTAGACGATTTATTGGAATCACTTTCACGAAATATATAGAAAATAAATATACAATCGTATACCAACGGTGGAATATATATGATAAAAAAATAAAATAAAAAATAATAATAGTATAAGAAATACGAACGAGGAATATATATATATATATATATATAATTAAAATAAAAAGTAATATATGAAATATAAAACGATGGAGTATAATCACCAATATATTAATTAGTACAGGAAAAAATCTATATATACACAAATATATTAAATAATTAAATATATTGAAAATAAATATACATCAAAATACATACACTTTATCTTCTACTGCGCTTAACTAAAACACTAAACTAGCACGTAATCGAGTTTGTTTCACCACTTAAGTTATAGGGATAACTATACTCGATGTAAATGGCATTCATATCGTTCAGTACTATTTTTGTGCCCATTTTACATTCGGTTGGCAAGTTATCTTTAAACAAGGCTAGAAAACATTCAAAAGCACGCACAAAGAGGTCATCGTTAGCCACATCATTATTAAATACAAGTTTATCGAGAGTTTATTCTTACCGACACAAGCTTCTCAATCGTGAACTCTTCTTCACATTCCATAGCGGCAGTTGAAATACTCTTCTAAGTCGTAACGACAACTGCTCATTATATAAAGAAAAAGTTCTTCAGGTTGAACAGTGTAGGTGAGCTCAGCCCTGAACCGCTCAAGTGCTTTGTACCAAAGTTCATGATACTTCAAAGAGTCTAAACCTTTTAAATAAGCATCCAGCTCTAGACCATTCTCACCTTGTTTTGTGCTACCCGTCAAGCAGAGCGGTGTATGCGTATTCAAGAACCGTATCAAAATAAAGCATATCCGTAACACGCGCGTCTAATATAGGCTTCAGCTTGCGGAAACCGACGATTTCAAACATTCTGTCAAGGATAAAACGGTTTCGCGTAGGAGCAAGAACGTTATTATCAGAAGCATTCTTCCACATCAGTCGTATATCAATGCATGGCTGATCGTTATTTGTACAGAACGTACAAACAATGGCATATAAGGGGGTATCACTAATCTGCTCTCTTCTTGTACCTACACCTGCAGGAATTTTATAACTGTCCTCTCCCCAATTCTCAACTATCACGAAGACTCTATTCATCTCCTCAACACTTAAATAAATAACATTACGTTTGCTTGCTTGCCTACAAGTCGTTTCAAATACATAGTTAATGGCACCGGTTTCACGCCTGAACACGCGCAATGACTTCGTCACGGACACATCGTACACGGCATTGAAAATGCTGCTCAAAGGAAGTTCCATCGTATTCGGTTCAACTCTGAGATGACTATGAGCCATGGGTGGGCGGATCGGCTCGACGGGAGGAGTGAGTCACACCCTAAGCTGATTGAACGTGCACGGCGTTGTTCCAACGTGAATACTTGTAACCCATTATACTGGGTAGGTGTTTTGAGAAATTTTCCGATACATGAAGCAATACCGGTTTTAATGTTTTATCACTCCCACTCCCCAGAATACGCACCAGACATTTTCGTCCATTTCCACGAACTAAACACATTTTATTCACACTCCGGTAAACTATTTGAGAGAAACATATGCCCATATTTTTCCTTTTTGCTTAGCAGACGATACTCATCTCTAAATTCTGTTAAAACCTCACGCAGACCTTTAGCCACAACCTCACTACAAACCTCGTCATGATATATATTAATGTAGCGGAAAAATACTTAAGATTCTCCATGATGACAAGATTTACATTCTCAGTCGCAGGGTACGAGTACTCGGTATGATGCAACATGACATAATATCGCTTGTCGTACCACTCATCAACAAGACTCACTAACCATAACCGTTGCTTCTCTTCTGCACCTGTTGTTTCTTCTACTTCACGGTATATGTAAGCTTTTATTAAGTTTAGTCCTACAACATAGTTCAATACATCACTTGACCCACGAAATGCTGCAATGCTCTCGCCAGAATAGCCGTAAAGTATTTGTACCTCTTGTTTCTTCGCACGATTCAATGTAGCCTTAAAAGTATGAAAGGAGGGTGGAATAGGGAGGCATTCAGTAACCTTATCTTCACACTTTGCCGAATACCACTTCATAAACGTCGAACACGCAATATTAAAGGTAGCCATTAATATTTTTCGTCTACGTGGGGAAATACACGTCTGAGACCAGGGCTTGCAGCGAAACTGAGCACGCAGGGAAGAGATATGCCCAGGTAGTAGCAGGAGTCACGTGACCGATCATACAGGTGGGCGGAGCTTAGAACTTTCTCCTGTACACACGCTGGGCGGAGCTTAGAATTTTCTCCTGTACACACACACACACACACACACACACACACACACAAAGGAGAAAGTGAAACGCTAATTGAAACACGATTTATTTAATAAACGAAATATTCAAGTGTATATATTTACAAATACGTGTAATAAATAATCGTTAACATAGATATATAACAATCAAAGATTATGGTATCCAAAGGGTACGGTATCATAGGTACCAGGCACCTGGTAACGTTTCCTATAGGTGTTACGGCACACCTTTGTACCCCTAAGTTCCTTCACGCCCCCCAGCTTCTGCGCCCGAAAATTGTGGGTCCTACAGTTAGTTGGGGGCTGGTCGCCCTCATCATCCAAGCACACTAGATCCTTCAACGAATCAAAGTTAACGACCCGCCGATTCGCCTGGTTGAGCGTGATACCCTTAGCCTTCACGATATATATATCCCCCACCCTCACCCGTACCCCATAAGTTTTTGGTTGTTGAGACAAAAGAGTCGGCGTATGCGATGTCTCCATACTCATCCTTGATCTCATCAGTCAACTCCCGAGGAATTCACCAATAGGAGGCATGTATTCCCTCCCTCGCTGTGAATATCACACTATCTGTATCGGCGTACAAAACCCTCCGACCAAGAGAATGCAATAGGCCCCAAAGTTTGATGCGTGCGTAGGCCGTTGTGAAGCTGGCTACAGGTATGTTTGTAACCCGTGAGGTATCTGTGGCCAATTCGGTATTGTTGTACTTTATTATGTAAGTATTACCTACATTCACGATCTCCATGACCTCTTTATCGGGAGCGTTGGCATAATCCCAGACTTCACTATAACTTTGTGCCAAATGAACGTTCCCTTTGCCAGTATTCTGTGCAAATTTTCCCCAAAGACTGTTTAGACACAACTTTGCACTAAAGCGCTTGCCTGGGTTCTTTACAATTTGGGAACGGTCAAGCTGTATACCTTCACGGTCACGGTAACGTTGAATATAAGCCGATTTTTCATCTTCGGTATCAACTCCTCGCGGATACCCTGATGCTTCTACCTTATCCTTCAAAAAAGCGTTTATATATGGCGTGAAAAGGTTGGGTAGCTTCTGAAACCTCCACACCTCATGTATCTTCAATATTCTGTAGCCATGGCGAACAGCTAGATCCAGCTCAGGGCTTGTATATACACCTCTGATCTTACGCTGGTTGGTTGTATGATTACAATCCCCATTGTTCTCCTCTGCGCACTTCACGCACAGGGAAACATGAGCTTGTGATATAACGACGGGTAAGATCGGCATCCATAAATCGCGAGGGGGGAGCACATCTACGAAAGAAAGGCCGAAATAGTACCCGTTCAAATTTGTTGAGAACACTCGATGGGGGCAGGTCAGGTCCCACCAGTTTCTCAGGTGCACCACGGGGTACGGATTGTTCTTCATCACGTAGGGATATAAAGAACAGAAGTCGTAGTAATGGAGTTTCACGCTCCGTAGGCGGAAAGTATAGCTTGAAGGGATTTGTACGCCCTCCGAACAAGCTATCACCGCATTTGAGAGGATCCAGCACCATTGAACGTTTGATCGTGTTTATTTCTTCACGGTACTGTCCATCTGTTTCCATCCGTGCATCATACTCATGCTCCCACAAGACCTTGTGAGTGAACTGGGAGCCTATAAGTTGATCGCGGGTGCGAATCCATGCAAGACTGTCGGCAGATCTACCGTGGATATCTCCTACGATTCCACACTTAGGACCGGGGCATCCGTGCCACCAGCAACCGTTAAAGGAGTACACAGTCTTCTCACCAATAGCACGGTTTTCGCTTAGGCCATCAACCCAAAAAACAAGACCATTAACCTAAATGGGTACTTCCCCCGTGTTGCGGGCATGCTTTATGTATACCCCTGTCTGCTGCTGTATGTGTATGAGCCAGTAAATACCCTTGTGCCCATAACTGCGGGGAGTGTTTCTGTGAATGACGGCTAAGGTGTCTTTAGGCATGAAGTTATTCTTAAATATCGTAAAACATAATGAGGCGATCGTGGTTGCGACTTGCAACGGATCGCATTTGAAACGGTCTATGTACATCCTTCTAAAGGCCTGGAAACATACTCTAAGCACGCGCACATCATTCACGCAATAACGCTCATATTCATCAGCTGTATTATAAGGATTAGATTCATTAAAACTGTTGTAGTAGCGGTCAAAATCTTCACTTCATTTGTACTCATAAATCCATAATTAAAGTAATGTTTGGGTGGATGTAGTCCTACGGAATTTAAAGTTGCGTTAGCGAAGAATGTGTAAGGGAAATATCCTTTTGAAACTTCAGCGGTTACGCCCATGACCTTGGGTAGCTTTGCTAATTTACAAGGTGTGAATAATAAAGTGTCTTTAAACTGTACAAAGTGTACATTACCTCTTATTTCCATCTGTATAAGTTTGTTTCCTCTTTTCAAGGGGTTACCTGTAAATATCTCAGATGACTCGTGCTCAAGTAGCTCCTTATAAAGGAACTGTGTCAAATTTTTCCCCGTTATAGGCAAGAATATACACAGTCATTTTTTTTAACTTGTCCGCTAACTTGACAATATAGGACACAAAGAGTTTCACAGGGCTATCGTGGGCAATCGTATTAAAAACGTTTGTCCGTTTACCACATTTCTGACATTCATCACACTCGATCTCCATGCACTCATCACAGATAGTCTTGCTTACAAGTAAATGTGGAATAACCTCTTTGGTTTCAGGGTTCGTGTATGTTTCTATATCGTAGTACAGTTATACAAGGGCTATTTTTAGGCTTAGTGTCTTTCATATAACATACATGCTTTACTCCAACCGCCTTATATTTCTCATGGCATGTAGAACAGTGAATTTTATCACATTTATGCTTGAAATTCCCCCAATTATCCATCATATGAAACATACCACATTCACAGATTGTCATTCTCCTGTACATGCCAATTAACTTATGGAGCTCAAAACAGTTATTATTGAAAAATGTGCGTCTACACACATCACAATCCCTCTTCTCAGCTTCAACTACACGGCTTTCACATTTGAAGCTTTTACACTGGTCACATACCATGTGGCAATCTTTACAATGTTTTACTATATCATCCGCAAACTCGATACACCCCTTACACAACTCATGATGTCGTCCATATTTTCGACTTTTTTTCAAAACTCGCGTAAAGGTCCCTTATATTACGAATGGGGAGATACGTTGTTCCTGACAATCCTAAAATAAGTAGGGGTCTTGTACGATTTCTCACACAGCTTTTAAAAACATACACAGTCCTACGACGATCATCCATTCCAAACACAACTATTACAGTCAAACTGAAGTTTACAGTCTACAGCTAGTTTACGGGCCGCAACCACGATCGACGTTTACAGTATATGCCGCCTGTAAATAGCCTGAGAATTGAAGTTAAGAGTATAAGGTGTGGCACTATGACCCACAACACGAATACACGGTCAATATTTACCGTGAAGTTGTTCATATTGAAGGCATTATACGGCCTAATATACACTCTATATCTACAGCTGCCAAGCGTCTGAATGGTATTACTACCCAAAAATCATCTACATCCCCGTCATCTGACCCGAACCCGAAGGACAGCCGCGTTCTGACTTCACGTTCGTCGCAGTTCTGAAGGGCAAACTCTACAATACGTTCAACTACGCGTCGCAGTCCGTGTTCAACACCATTGCTATACATCTACACATGGATCTAGGATCAACCCTGACTATATACCAATTTCTAGTCAAGGCTGGGGTGGGGGTAGGTGCGCACCAACTCGAATGTTAAGCCATCCTCTACAGAACGAGAAGCTGCTGCTGCTGTGGAGGACGTACCCGGATTGAACAGGAATAAGGGGGGGTATATTTGAGGAAGGTACTATTGTCGAGGTTGTGCCGTAAGACGTAGAGGGTTGGGGCTCTATTACTAGGGGTCTAACAACCGGCACAATCCTGGCGCGCTTTATACCTGACGTAGAGGGTTCTTCATCATGCTTCCGCTATGAATTGTCGCGCGCCACAGCTATCGTTGGTGTGGACTCGGCAGTAGGGATGGAGTCTGTGATCACAACAACACTGTCGTCGGGGTCATCTGTAATATCGATGATGGGGTGCTGTACCTCATCGTCATTCAAGGTTTTGTGGGAGAAGAGAAAAACAAGACTAGAATATAAGGATCATCACTTAAATATTTATTATATTTTGTAAATGACCCACTTAGGAGTGTGACGTGTTAGAAATGGATTCTGTAGAAAAAGTCAGGTTCACGAGCCAATCCACATGTATTATATCTGGTCCAACAGGATGTGGTAAAACTGTGTTTATGCTTAAAATCATTAAAGAAAAGGGAGAGATGTTCTCAAAATTTGTGCATAAAGTTATATGGTGCTATTCGACGTATCAATCAGTGTTCAACAATTACCAAGATGATATTTTGTTCCACAAAGGTGTATATGACGTTAATTCGTTAAAGGGAAATAAACATAGTCACTGTAATTGACGATCTCATGTTGGAAATGGATAAAACGTTTGCCGAGACATTTACAGTGTTCTCCCACCATCTTAACATAAGCGTACCCTTCATCAATCAGAATCTATTTTTGAAAAATAGATACATGCGCGATGTGTCGTTAAATACACAATATCTAGTCTTTTTCGCGCAACGTAGAGATGTGTTACAAATTGGGGTATTATCCAAACAAATGTTCCCGAATCAGCGCAAGGACTTTTTGGAGGTTTATAAAGAAGCCACAAGTCAGCGTTACGGATATTTGCTTTGCGACATTCATCCGCGAAACATGTTCAGGGTGCTTCTAAGAATGAATAAATTTCCAAACGAGCCTGAAACGGTGTATATTCCAGAATGACAAAGAGGCTAAAGAAATACCATGAATTAATAAAAATCTATCATCGACTGCCCGGGCAATGTAACAGATGTTCGCTAAAAATATCGACTTCGACTTTTTAAAATGCATCTGTGAAATCTGTCTTAACGTTATAAATTGCAATGTACCAATGAAACCCCGTCAGAAGGCTCGCCTACGCCGTTACAAGAACATAATACGTACACTCTCTCGCAAAAGTCAAACTGTGGGGAAGAAAAAACGAATTATTGTACAAAAAGGAGGGTCATTCCCCATCTTATTTTCAGTTTTGGGTCCTTTACTGACTAGATTAATATAATGAAGAAAGTGGCAGTGATTCCACACGAGGTGGTATGCTTCACTGCAAAGTTCAAAGAATCCAGACACGGTTCTAGAACCCGTAAAAGCAGGCTTGAAAGAATGGAAAGCGAATTGTTAGCCCTATTAAACAGTGAAGAAACACCTGATGAGAAAAAAATCTTATACCAAGAAGCTCTGCAGAAATTTCTTCACGAGTATGAAAATTATAAGAATCCGACAGAGATCCCCGTGGTTATTTGGCACAGCACGGACAACGATGGGCATGGTGACATAGGGCCTGTGTCCGACGATAGAGCTGACTAACAAAAATTAACGGGTCGGCCCCACAACGTATCGAGCATGTAAAGCACCCTCCCACATACATTGAGGAATAAAGGTTTAAGTCTTTATAATCTATTGAAAGAGGATCCCAACATACACTGGACCGATACAGGTGAGATCATTGTGGAAGGAGCAAAGGTACAGGGATCGAATATCGTAGACATCGTCCATGATCTGGTGAGAAAGTGGGATAGGCCATCACCATCAGGATGGAAGCATATTAAAGCAAGACGACAGCAAATAAATATCTCCAAAGCAATGATAGGAAAACTGAACAGATTAAAAGACTTGGAACATGCATTGCACGTGTCACAATTGAAAACGCCATCACCCCCGGCGGTAACACCACTGAAGAGGAGAAAGAAGAGGTTAAACAACGGTCAATCCTACCCACGTGCCTCTAAAATACGCAAATGGCTAACATATTAAGAATACGCTATTATGACATTTCGAGCCCAGCCTCCTACGGAGGCGTAGATAGACTGTACAGAAGTTTTTACAATGATGGAGTAAAGAAAAAAGATGTTGAGAGGTTTTTGTGGGTGCAGGACGCTTATACACTTCATTAGCCTGTGAGAAAAAGGTTTAAAACAGCCAAGACAACAGCGGCATCGATTGACTGTATTTGGCAAGCAGATTTAACAGATATGCAAAGATATTCAGTGTATAACGATGGTTACCGCTACATCCTATTCATAATAGATGTATTCTCTAGATATCTGTGGCTATTTCCTGTGAAAAATAAATCGCCTGAAACAGTTGCTAAAGCCACCAAAACGTTGATGTTGAAAGAAAACAGAGTTCCTGGCTATTTTTGTACGGATATGTACTTCATAAGCCTGTGAGAAAAAGGTTTAAATCAGCCTGGACAACAGCGGCATCGATTGACTGTATTTGGGCAGCAGATTTAACAGACATGCAAAGATATTCAGTGCATAACGATGGTTACCGCTACATCCTATTCATAATAGATGTATTCTCTAGATATCTGTGGCTAATTCCTGTAAAAAAATAAATCGCCTGAAACAGTTGCTAAAGCCTCCAAAACGTTGATGTTGCAAGAAAACAGGGTTCCTGGCTATTTTTGTACGGATATGTGGAAGGAATTTATAGGCCGAGCTATTCAGAACATGCTGAGAGAGTTTAATATTAACTACTACACTACCAATTCTATACATAAGGCCTCTTTAGCTGAAAGAGTTCAAAGTACCTTAAAGGAACGCATGCACCGCTATTTTGCACACAAAAACATACAGATATATACACATTCTGGAATCATTGGCCTCATCATACAACAGCTCCCACCATCGCACGATTGGGACAGCACCTAACGAGATTTTAGAAAGAGGTACGCAAACAGAGCCCGATGTGAGAAGAGATGGAACACCACCACCACACTCTGCAGGTTTCGAAATCAATGACTATGTAAGGCTATCACTTTCGGAAAATAAATTCGCGAAAGGATTTGAGAAAGGATGGACATGTGAGATTTTTAAAGTTAGGGCTATGAGACCCAAAGCCGAGATAATTATGTATTACGTTGAAGATTTGAATGGGGAAGAAATCGCAGGAGGTTTCTACCGAGAGGAGCTGCAGAAAGTGACATTTAATTTAGGAAAAAATGTTTTTAAAATTGAAAAAATTTTAGGCAGCAAAGATTCAGGAAAGAGGAAAATGTACCTGGTGAAATGGCTTGGGTACCCAGAAAGCTTCAACACCTATATAAAAGCTGATGCAATAATGAAGCTTAAATAGTATGCAACATGGCGCCTAACCATTTCTGCGTCACACTACCATCCTCCTCGTCCCTGTCTGTACATCCTAACAACACCCTGGCCAACTTTGTAAGAGAACTCCATGGCCCCTTTGAATTGGGTCGTGATTCGTATGAAGTGGGGATATGCGAAATTCAGCTGGACACCCTCTTTTTAAATATTGATTATAAAGATCCCGTTTTTAAGATTCTTAGAGACCTTGAAGAGTGTGAAAAAGCCGGGGTAACTCGAACTGAAACTATGCGTATCGCCCGGAGTGAGGATGCACCGTATTACAGTACAGTTGTAACACTACGCCCGGGCCGTTATGGTGCGGCTGAGGATGTTGTGAGAGACTTAAACGTAAGTTTAAAAAAACTCAAATCTTACGGCTGATTTTAGTATACGAAATCGTAAACAAAGAAAACCCTGCACATACTCTACTCCTAAAATCAAAGGCTAACAGAAATATTAAAGACAAAGGGCTGTTCAAAATTATAACCGAGGGGCGATATCGATCAGCCTTCCAAAGAGATACCTTGCACGAGGTGCAACATGACTTGTCCAGCCTAATGTATCAGATGAAATTGGAGAAATTGGTTGCTATCTATACACCCCCAGACATGTGCTATATTTACAGCAATATAGTGGAGCATCAGTTTGTTGGGGATAGCCAGGCACGCCTGCTACGCATTGCTCATATTCCCAACTATAGAGGGAAGAGCTTGAGATAACATATGACAGGCCCCATTATGTGAATGTCACAACTAATCTAATAACCAATATCTCAATATATATATAAGAACGATTGAGGGAAAAAAATTCCCATTCGGTGATTGGAGCTTAACAATGAAGCTGCACTTTCGACCCACTGAATTATAATGGACAGAAAGCCTTTCACAGTCTATCGAGGTGAGAGATACCAGCGTGGTAGTGGACTTGTATCCATTTTTTCAACCATACGACGTACGGCTGTCCCTTTGCTGAAAAGGGGTGCCAGATACCTCGGGAGGAAAGCGCTACACTCAAGTCTTAACACGGCAGATGACATTGGTTGGGGCTAAACCTAAAGAAGCTCTAAAAAAACACTTAAAGCGTACACGGGACGAAATCGTCAAAGATGCAAATGTGCTGAACTTTTCCAAAGAAACGAAGGATACCTTTTTAAGTGCCGAGGGCTATTATTAAGCTAAAGACGAAATTAGTTTAAAGGACAAATTTAAAAATTCTAGAAAGAAGATATATGAGTGTTTTGGACGCCTGCATACAGACTTCACATTCCAGAAGTTGCTTGTGAATGGGGTGGATATGAAAATAAAGCTCACTCGCATGAATCCTGAGATCTGTTTAAATCTGGATGCTGATCAAGACGAGGGAGCGAAACCAGTTGTGATTCACATTATAGAGACATAACTCCGCGAACGGCGAGTGAAATTAAGTTCGCCTAAACAAATAGAACTTGAGAAAAATTTACTATATGCCACAGTAAAATAATTAACAGAGTACAGATCAAACTATACACGGTGCCAGCAGGGTTGGCATCGAAACAGATAGAAAACTTCGCCCTGGGAAAAATACCTAAAAGGATATTAATTGGAATGCAGGAACACAATTCGGTGAATGGAAAATATAAAAATAATGCTTAAATTCGAGAATTTCGGCGTTAAAAATATAATTCTATACGTCAATGGCGTTGCGTTGGGGGGAACATTGGATACGGACTACTCATCAGACGCTGTGTTCCCACTTTGCGCGACAGCATATAGTAATCTGGCCCATATTGCAGGTGATTGTGATGAGCTCGGGATTGGGGTAACACAGAAAGAATTCATCGACCAATTTAACCTTTATCCGTTTGACATCACACTTGACTTATCTGCTAGTGCAAATACACACCTAAGTCCACAACAGAGTGGAAACATCTCAGTCAGATTGGAATTCGCCAATCCGATAGACGCGCCTATTAGTGTACTAGTATACCTCGAGTCAAAAGCCCTAATAGAAGTAGACAGATTTAGGGGCGTTTCACTGACTTTTAAAATGGACGCGAATACACTTCAGAGAGTAATGAATAGTGAACGAATCACACGTTCCAAATTTACCTGTGTTGAAATGAATGAAACATTGAAATTGCCAACTACGAGAGGTTGGGTAGTCTTATTGTGAACACAAATGTTATTGGTAGTGAAGGGATTCATTGGTTTACAATCTATTTTAAAAATAGGGACCGCATGTACTATTTTGATTCACTCGGTACTCAACCCTGGAGTGACCCTGTTATTGTAAAATTTCTCGAGCAGATGCATATCCCCGAAATTGTATGGAATCCCTAACGACTACAAGGATATTTTAGTAATACTTGCGAAATGTACTGCCTCTCATTTCTCATGCAATGTCACGTGGTAAGGAATTTATAAACTTTGTAAATTTATTCGACACGTGTCACACTCAACGAAACGACGAAATGGTATACAGACAGATAAAAAGCCGTTTTCCGATTGTGCGCACTCATTGTAGAGTATGATGTTTTGTTCGTATATATCTATATATTTGTATCCAATAATTTTAGTTTGTGTATTCTCTAGCTTATTAAGATGGTTATTGTACTAGAAACATGATTTCTTTCATTTAATAAATTGATAAAAATGCATTGTGTCTTCGTACCCAAAAACAAAGATCGAAACATAAGGAAATAATTTACATTATTTCGTTAATGATGTGACAATCGGTGGGTTGACTGCTCATTAAATCTTCTAACTCCGTATTCAGGTCCACGACATGCGTGTCTTCAAAACGTAAAGCTTGTATAACACGAGTCAAATCCTCATCGGACCTTAAAGGAGAAAGAATAATTAATTAGTTCATACTGAATCTTTTTTAATTAAAACCCAATTGCTTAAAACATAAGCAGAGTATACATATAGTAAGAGTATTACAATGTGAAGATATCTTCGAACCGCTTAGAGAAGTTCCTTTATGAGAAAATGCCGAATAACATTTATTATGGAATTTATAAAATTATTTAAAACTTGCAAAGGATTGCTATAAAAAATTCAACGAAACAAAACAGAACTGTAGCATAATATTAATTGCAAACTATTCTATAATTACGGATATCTACTATTTAAATGAAGCATTTTAAATGTGATGGGATGAATTACTACAATCCTACAGCTATGTATGATGAAATAATCCAGAACATTGCTCTTTCTCCTAATGACAGGCACACTAAATAAGTAACAAGTTCGCGAATAATTGGTTACAAAAAATAAAATTACAGGCAGATAATTACTTACATTTGTACGGCAGTCCCTTGCGTCGGATCGTAAGGAGCGCCATTGCAAATAACATCAACGGTTTGAGTTGGAAATAATGCGTCCCTGGTCAGCTGCATTAAAAAGATTAATTGTAGACACCGCTGCAGTGTCTCCAACTTCATATAAATCCGGTAAACTGTAAAGTTCTTTATTCATGACGGAGGGAATATTTATTCACTGGTGAAAATAACTACTGTGACTTCCAGCTGAAAATACTCACTTTATATGCATGATCCCCAAGCACCACCCCAAAAAGATTAATATGCGGTTCGTAAGTTTGATGATTGGTTGTCAATGTAACTGGGTGGAGCTACGTTAAATTTGTGTACCAATCGTAACACATATAACAGACCCACGCTTTGGACGTCCTGATTGGTCGACTAATGGTGTCTTTATCTTCTCTTCTCTCCGTAGATTTGATGCTCACATCTCAAGGTGTATGAGCTCACTTGCACGCTCTGTCACGACAATATTTTGCATTAATATTTGCGTCCATACTATTCTCGGTTTTCCGTTTTTGGAACCCACCCCTTCATGCAATATCCCTCACCCTTTTGCAACATTGATCAACGTTTTCCACTTGCAATCTCTACCACGACAATATTTTGCATTATTATTTGCGGTCATCCTATTCGATCCTCAATTTTTCCCATTTTGGATACATCTATTTGACTTGACTTTCTACTTTCCAATTCTCGCGTAGGAGTGTGATTAAATTGTGTTTAGTTCGTGAAAACGAATGTCTGGTTGGGCTGGTAGATAAATGGGTACCCTAGGTATCCTAGTGATTAAGACGCTGGGGTGCTGATCGGAGGTTGAGAGATCGAGTCCGGACGATGACATTGTAATTTCTGCCCGCCTGTGCTGGAGCGTAGTTCGGATTCAATGTTAAACTGTAGGTCTAAGGCGGAGTGACAAGCTTGACCTTAGACAAAATCAACAATTCCGGTAGAAGGAAAACCGAGTTAGCTATTATTACTACTGTATAAATACATTTGCACCACCCTTAGGTTCCAGTTACAAGGAGAATCTATGGTCTGAATTTTATTGCATATATTCCTCGTTTGTATATTTTTTCTTCTCTCTAAAAGGTCTGTTGAAAATCAGTGTATTAAATATATTCTCCATTATCTTTCACACACGGCATAATTGCTCTCCTCCTTTCTCCATTACCTTAACTATTACGAGTTCATAAGTGAGGTCAGTAGTATGGGAGAAAAATGGAAGAGTGCAATGCAATTGCAAATGTTGATCAATGTTGCTTACGGTTATGCAACAAAAGGGGATTGTTGCAAAATGTTATGCAACGAGGGAAGGGGACTGTTGCAAGATGTTATGCAGCAAGGGGGAATGTTGCAAGATGTTATGTAACAAAGGGGGAGAGTGGAATGTTGCAAGAGCAACAAGGGGTTATGCAACTTGGAGGCGGAGTTATCCCGCAAGAGAAAGAAGAGAGAGGAGAGGTGTTCGCCTGGCAGGAGCCATGCGCATATTAAGACTTCAGCCGAGCGGTCGTTGTCTTATAGGGCCCCTAATCAGCCAGCTGGTTTAATCAGCTAGTTGGCTAATCTGGCTGAGTTGCCAGATTGCGCTATTTATTTAATTAAAGCGTATATTCTGGCTTAATCCGCCAGTTGGTTTATCTGGCTGAGTTGCCAGATTGCGTTTATTTATTTAATTAAAGCATATATTCTGGCTTAATCAGCCAGTTGGCTTAGAAGGCTTCTTAGAAGGCATAAATGGCCTTTATACTGTATATTAATAACACTGGTCTACAAATTTTGAAAAAGTTTGTGCTTCAGTGATAAAATGTGTTTCCTATTATGGATTTTGGGGTGCTGAAAACGAATATGACCATAAAAACAGTCGATTGGCTACAGTTTCCAAGAAAATTTAAGTTAAACATTTTGCGTATATGTATACCATATATTAGTAACATACCTGTATAATGCAGTCACTTATATTGATTCAACCCGTCGCTTCTTTGCTTGTCTCTTGTATTCAACTTCTGGAGCATCTCTTGTTATTGTCCAGCAGTAGTCTGCTAACAATGATGGACTCCATTTCCCATGGTAGCGTTTCTCCATCGCTGAGATATCCTGGTGGAGACGTTCACCATGTTCATCGCTGACTGCTCCGCAGTTGGCCGGAAAAAATTCCAGGTGTGAATGGAAGAAATGTACCTTTAAAGACATATTGCAGCCCATTTTTTGATACGACAACAGTAGGTTTTCCACCAGCTCCCTGTAATTGTCAGCTTTGATATTTCCGAGAAAATTGGTTGCTACTAACCGGAAAGCATTCCACGTTGTCTTCTCCTCACCACCTAGGATACGGTTGAACTCCTCATCTCTAAGAAGCTCGCGGATCTGTGGACCAATAAATACACCCTCCTTGATTTTTGCTTCACTGAGCTTTGGGAATTTACCACCGAGGTACTTAAAAGCTGCCCCCGTTTTATCCATAGCCTTAACAAAATTTTTCGTGACGCCCAGTTTGATGTGTAATAGTGGTAACAAAATCTTGCTCGATTCTACAAGTGGAGGATACTGAACATTTTTTGTTCCAGGTTCCAATGAGTGTCAGAGTGGCCAATCCTTCTTGATGTAATGAGAAGTCCTAGCCCGACTATCCCATTCACACAGAAAACAGCAATACTTAGTGTAGCCCGGCTGCAGTCCAAGCCAGATAGCAACAACTTTCAAGTCACCACAAAACTGCCACTGATATTTGTCATAGTTTATGCAGTTCAAAAGTTGCTTCATGTTGTCATATGTTCCCTTCATATGGACTGCATAACCAACTGGAATTGATGGCAATACGTTGCCAACATGCAACAAAACAGCTTTTAGACTCAACTTCGATGAATCAATGAACAGTCTCCACTCATCAGGATTGTGAATAATGTTGAGAGCTGCTATCAGACCATCGATGTCGTTGCAAGCTACAAGGTCACCTTCCATTAGGAAGAATGGGACAATCTTTTTGACGGTCACGAAACTTACACACTCTAACATTTTCAGTGAGGAGATTCCACTGCTGCAATCTGGAGCCCAACAGCTCTGCCTTACTCTTTGGCAGTTCTAAATCTCTGATAAGGTCGTTTAATTCATTCTGAGTTATCATGTGTGGTTTAGAAGATGTCAAGTTATAAACAAATTCAGGGTCTTGTGAAGTTGAAGGCTCACAAGTTTCGCAGGTTCCTTCATTCTCCTCGTCCTCTGACTCCAGGGAGAATGAGTGTGGGGGCTCAAGAACGGGTAGTCCTTCGCCGTGAGGTACCGGGCGTATAGCAGAGGGTATATTCGGATATTGTAAAATCCACTTTTTCTTCTTGCAAATACCTTTCTTGACTGGAGGCACCATGCAGAAGTAACAATTGCTGACATGATCTGTTGGTTCCCTCCACACCAGTGGCACTGCAAAAGGCATAGATTTCCTTTTCCGATTCAACCACTGGCGAAGGTTTGTTGCACAAGTATTGCAGCATATGTGTGGGGCCCAGCTCTTGTCCTGATGTCCAATCTTACAGCCAAAATAAAGGTGGTAGGCTTTCCTAATCACGTCGGTTATAGCACGCTTTTCTGATGCAAAAGTCAATTCTCCACAAACATAACAGAAGTTATCTACACTGTTCACGCAATTACGAGGCATCTTTGTTCAAATTAGGCTGAAAAAATTCAGTTTCAAAAGCAAACACTAAAAAGAGTTTGACAAGGGTGCACTGTATGACTCCCGCGAATGAACTGATGCTGTGGCGTAATATGTAGACGCCTGTGACAAATCGACACCTTGACTCTACTGCGCATGCGCGTAGTTATATTTTTTTTTATTTTAATAAATTAATGTAATTACATTGTATTTTAATAATTTTAAATTAGGTAAGGTTAAGTTAGGTTAGTATTCCATTTATATTAATATCAAAAACATTATGGGAAGCAATATGTTAAAATGATCCAATCTATTTTTTAATAAATAATTTACAAATACATAATGTAATAGATAAATTTAAAATTACATTTTATTGTGTATATATATGTATATATTTACATTAATTTATTAAAATAGAAAAAATATAACTGCGCGCATGCGCAGTAGAGTCAATGCGTCGATGTGTCACAGGCGTCTACATATTACGCGACAGATACAGTCCAGTTAGTAGGGTGCAGGGTTGCCTGATATCTTTATAAATAGAGCCAATTGGCAACTTTAGGCATCATTTTCGTATTCAGTGACCCAAAATTAGTAAAGATTGACTACTTTTATTTCCGAAGCATTTTGGCTGTAGACCAGAGTAACCTTCGAACGAACTAAAAGCGCACATACACTCACCAACTGCACGCCCATAAAGCCCCTATTATCACACACACACACGCACACACACACACATATATATATATATATATATATATATATATATATATATATATATATAGTGTGTGTATATATATATGTATATATTATATATATATATCGAAACTGATTGATACATGCAAAGCCCCAATAGCAAAATATATACGAGCACAACCACCCCACAAAAAAAGCATCACATCACCAACAATCGTCTAAGTATAGACATTTAGGAGCTTATCCCATCAACAGCACATGGTGAGGTGAGGGCTACGACTTTTAGAAGCTCATCCCATCAACACCACGTAACCGATATGAGGGCTACAACCAAGCGTCGAGAGTTAGACGATTGGTGGTGAAGCACCACAACCACCGGTTTACTTACCAGCTCCTGGTAGACCGACAAGGTCTCTAAATACGACCCAAAGTGCACACAAATGCACACCCATACTATACGCCCATAAACCCCCTATTATCACACACACACACAAACTGATGCATGCAAAGCCCCAATAGCAAAATATATATGAGCACAACCACCACACAATAAAAGCATCACATCACCAACAATCATCTAAGTATAGACTTTTATGAGCTCATCCCATCAACAGCACATGGTGAGATGAGGGCTACGACTTTTAGCAGCTCATCCCATCAACACCACGTAACCGATATGAGGGCTACAACCGAGCGTCCAATCTTAGGCGACTGGTGGTGAAACTATAACACAACAACCCACCAACCACCTCCACCACCGCCTTGCTTACCAACTCCTGGTAGACCGACAAGATCTCTAAATACGACCCAATAGACAGAGCTATTAAACATAAACAAATACGTTTATGGGGTCAAGTCAAAAAAAGGCAACGCCAATAGTTTTTCTATTGATCTTCTCGTGGTGAAACGAGGCCTATTTGACATTTGGTGGGGCGATCTTTCAAACAAAAAATCGAATAAGATGAACTAAGTTTAATACAAATACAAATTTTCATCATATTACCTGGGTTCGAGACCCGGTGATGGTAGGCGATGCGTAGTATGTCTAGCTAATCTTCCTTTTAAACGACAGAGGGAATTGTTTCTGTCGCTCATTGTAAAATACATGATGAAGAACAATTCATACTTGCTAGTGTTTCTCTTCACATAAAGGTCAAGTTGGTGGCCTCGCCTCTAGGCATGGTTTGGTGGAGGAGCGAGTTGCTTTCCACCTGGGTTCGAGACCCTGTGATGGTAAGAGTTGGCGACCTATGAGCGTGCATATAGTTGTGTGTGTGTGTGTGTGTGTGTGTAATAATAAGGGCTTTATGGGCGTATCGTCGGGGAGTGTACGTGCGTTTGTGTGCGCTTTTAATTCGTTCGAAGGTTATTAATAAATTGGAAACATGAATTGTTAAGATATTTTTTAGATATTTTAAGGCAGATCAGATCTTCCGTTTATAGTGATGATGATAGGGTGAAAAAATAAATATTAATCTCATAGAATATTTATATTGTTTATTGTGATTTTTAGTATTCTCAAATCAAACAATGACTGTAAGGAGAAGCAGAGCGAGAAAATAATTTTTAAAAAATAAACTGACCGAGACGGGGAGATCGGCCGTACCATAAATTTGTTTTATTGTCTTACCTTTGCTAATATATATATATATATATATATATATATATATATATATATGATGGATTTAGCGGCTTTTACATTCACGTAAAATAATTTTTAAAATAATTAACAGAGATGGGAGGGGGCGGCGACGCATTCGTCATCAAAGTTTATGGTGTCAAAGTTTATTACCTATGTAATATATATATATATATATATATATATATATATATATATATATATATATATATATATATGTGTGTGTGTGTGTGTGTGTGTGTGTGTGTGTGTGTGTGTGTACATCTTGTGTTGGCTTTAAAGTAAAACCAAATAAATAAATAAAACCCAATTATCAAAAGCTTCATAAAATTCTTACTCAAGATTGAACTTTAAATTGGGACAAATTATTCTAGTTTAAATTAGAATACATTATTATTATTATTATTATTATTATTACTGATTGATAATTTGAAACATGTGCTAGCTGTAATGTATACAATAAAATAAATTATTAATTGGTAATTGAAGATTCTCTTTTCGTAATAATAGGAGAATCTATGTATGTTTGTGTGCGTTTTGTGCCAGCTGCAATTATACAATAAAATAAATTATTAATTGATAATTGAAGGGTCTCTTTTGAGTAATAATAGGGGAATCTATGTACGTTTGTGTGCGTTTTGTGCTAGCTGCAAAGTATATGATAAAATAAGTTAATTGATAATTGAAAATTCTCTTTCGCGTAATAATAGGGGAATCTATGTACGTTTGTGTGCGCTTCTTGGATGTTCAATCGTTGTGTGTAAACGGGTAATGACGGAGGGAGTTGGAGACCTATGAGCTTTATGGGCGTATAGTCTGGGAGTGTATGTGCGTTTGTGTGCGTTTCTTGGCCGTCCAAACGTTGTATACACTGTGCCAATTGGCTGATAATGCCTGGAGGCACTAGCTTCTACGCCAACTGGCGGATTTCGAGTTGTAAGTAAAGTGTTGGAGTATAATCAGTTAGTGAGCTTCTGCCTCTTATGGAAGCTGGATGGTCTCTTTCTCTCTCTCCTCCTCCTCCTCTCTCTCTTAGGAGGGTGAGGCCGTCCCCTCTCCTCCCCCAAAGAGTTCAGGTGGACTTCCCCCCAGCTTGCTGGAGGAGTTCCCCCCCTTTTATGGGGCACCCTGGGGTTGTCACTGGGGGGGGGGTCTTGCAACAAGGGAGGAGGGGTTGGCACTAGCACTCATTACATCATTGCACTGCACTCTCTCCTTTTGCGGTCATACTACTCTCACCATCTTCTCTGCTGTCCCAAAGGCAGAGGAAACACGAATAGTTAGTGTAACCGCCCTGTAGTCCAAGCAGGAATCCTAGCATTTTGAAGTCTCCACATACATCCCATCTATGTTCACTGTAGTTTATTTTGTCTAGCAACTGTTTTACATTTTCATATTCTTCCTTCAATTCAACCGAATGAGCCACAGGAATAGATGGAAACATGTTTCAATTATGTAGTAGGACGCCTTTTAAACTTCTAGTTGAATTGTCAATAAACGAACGCCAATCAGCAGGGCTGTATTCAATTCCTATCTCAGCAAAAAGGCCATTCACATCACAGCAGTAGCAAAGAGAGCTCGATGCAAAACAGGAGTAGAAAGAAGCGTATCGCAAATGTCTATTCCTGTAAAAAGAGATCTTGACACGTGGGTCCAAAAGATTCCACTCTTTAAGGCGGGACGTCATAATTTCTGCATTGGTTTTCGTAAGGTTCATATCCCTGACTAGGTCGTCTATGTCTTTCTGGTTGGGGAAATGTGGTGACGTATTGGAACTTGCCTCGAAGTCAGCATCTTCATCTTCATAGGAGGATATTAAAGGCGTTTCTTCTGTTACCTCCATGGTGGGTGGGCATGGAACGGGTAAATCTTCATTATGGGGGACTGTGGCAATAGAAGATGGGATATTTGGATATAGGACATTTTTTTTATCTTTACCTCTCTGTAGAGTGAAATGTCTACCATGCAGAAGTAGCAATCATCGTGGTGATTGGGTTTCTCCCTCCAAATGCGAGGAATAGCAAATGGCATGCCTTTTCTGGTACCTCGCAGCCATCCTTCTAATGTGGAACGGCAGCTTCCACAGCAAAAGTGAAGTGCCCATGATTTATCTTGATCGCCCATGGGCATGCCAAAGTAAGCGTGATATGCTGTACAAAACTTCGTCCCTGTGTCAGTTTTGTGCTTTACTTGCTTTGGATTGATGTAATGGCCGCAAACATAACAAAATGAATCTGCAGTGTCTGCAGGGCCTATTGGTAGCCATCACCATATAATTCTAATTCAAATATCTGAAAAATACAAAAAAAAAAATTTTATAAACAGAAATAAGAAACCAAATGTATACAAATATTTAATAATGGGCCTTAGCCAATAAAAACATTATTAATAAACCCCAGTTTTGGGGACATTTTGAATTTTGCACTTGAAATTACTTTTGCTATCTCAGAAAAATGCTTTAAAAATGGCGAAAAAGTAAGATTTCTAAATTTGA
This sequence comes from Bathynomus jamesi, assembly GCA_023014485.1. NCBI lineage: Eukaryota > Metazoa > Arthropoda > Malacostraca > Isopoda > Cirolanidae > Bathynomus > Bathynomus jamesi. The sequence goes on along the minus strand of JAJOZX010000242.1, from coordinate 337,588 downwards.
CCATATCATAAAAACTATAGTTTTCCGAGCAAAACCGATGCCAAATCTGTGATCAGCGTGGCCGATACATATAGAAAAGATCGAAAAATCAACATAAACAAAAAATCGTTGCACAGTGTAATCATTCCAAAGAACATTTCTTTCTGAACATTCCTGTCAAGTTTCATCACGATCGTTTGAAAAGCGATGATTTTGGAAATTACCAGTAATACCGATAATACTATTAGTAATAGCAATATTTTGAAATAAAATTATTAGCTTGTGTTTCAAGGAGAATTTTTTCACTTCTCTCGTTTTTTGCTGACGCGCGCATTATTTTTGAAGTTGATGCATTGACCTATGATAAAAAATGGTAGGAGTCAGCCGGTTTGAGAAAATTCCAGAGAGAGTCATAGTTCCAACTTTTTCACTAAGTTTCATGAAGATCCAATTAAAAGCAAAGGTTGTGGCCTTCACCGTAGAATAATAACAGTTTGAGCAAAAACAATCAGAGTTCTGCCTTCTGCAGAAATCTTAATAATAATAATGATAACTACATGGGGCGTGATCGCTTTTTTAATGTTACAGTGGGTTAAAGTTGCTATAAACGAAAATGGTGAAGATTTCTGCTCCATTTTCCTCATATCCCATATCTATTTTATAAAAAACGTAATCTGAGGAGGTTCTTCATGCGCCCTCAGCTCGATCTCTCATTAATGTTACACCGTTTAAAAGGATACCTAATGTACAATTCCCCAAAATCTGTCTTTAAAATTATTTTCGCTGGAAACAAAAATTGAGAAGATTTCTGCTCCGTTCTCCTTATTCCTATACGTAAGACAGCAAAGACACTCCCCATCTCTCGGCGGCACTTGGGTTCGGAGCCACGATTCAACAGAGTCTGAGCAGTACTGGGGCTTCGTCCGAACCGTCGTTTACATGAAACCACTTGTATTCTAAGAACACACACACACACACACACACATATATATATATATATATATATACACATTCAACTGCAAAGAACACGCAGTATAAATAACGTAAAGAACGACGCTTGTATAGGAGATATTCCGCGCAAGACGAGAGAGAGAGAACGAAACAAATGAAAAAATGAGGTAACCACCCGGGAATCGAACCCGGGATCTTCCGATTGCCGGTCAGATGCGATACCATTACACCATGGGCCTCACTCTTCCAAATGCCGTAATTCTTCTACATACTCGCGAGTATGTAGAAGAATTACGGCATTTGGAAGAGTGAGGCCCATGGTGTAATGGTATCGCATCTGACCGGCAATCGGAAGATCCCGGGTTCGATTCCCGGGTGGTTACCTCATTTTTTCATTTGTTTCGTTCTCTCTCTCTCGTCTTGCGCGGAATATCTCCTATACAAGCGTCGTTCTTTACGATATATATATATATATATGAATTATGCATTTTCAAATTATTTTCGAATATATTTCCTATGTGAGGTTCATATAAAGAAACATTAGACCTCATATACATTCTTCATGAGCCTCTTTATGCGCAAAAATTAATTAATTTTATTGTTATTCATTAACACCCTCACTTTATATATATATATATATATATATATATATATATATATATATATATATATATGAATTATGAATTTTCACATTTTTCAAATTTTCGTCGAATTTATTTCCTAGGGGCTTCACAGAAAGAAATATTATTCCTCAATATCTCTTCATGGGCCTCTTTATGCAAAAAAATTCATTGGATTGATTTAATGCTATTCATTAAAAAACACACACGCACACACACACACACACACACACACATAGTTTATACAGTATATATAACGAAATTATTTGCAGTCCATGGATAAAAATGAATCGTCATTCACAGTCTGAGACGTACTGTAATCAATGAATGTCAGAGGTACATTCGTGAACTTATTTTTTATAAAATTGAATGATGAATTTTAACCTTTGAAATTAAAATGTATGTAATATGATAAAACTTTTTCTGTTCTTTAAAATGGTATATAAAAAAGTTGATCTCTGCGAGGAAATTTTCCCCAAAATTCCATTTTAAGGATAAAATAGCCTAAAATTTCAAAACTTCAGATTCATAAAAAAGCTGTTCTTCAGAAATAAAAAAAAATCTAAGAGAGGTATGAATATGAATTTTCTGCCGTATATACGAGTAGAAGAGATGATTTCCCACAGGCTGATATAAAATTCAAAGTCCTTCATTCAGTATTTCATATTCTATAAAAATTTAAATTTTCTTTTGTTTTGAGCTTTTACTGTCAATAATAGCAAAATTTTCAGATGACAGTATTAGATTGTGTTTGAAGAAAATTTTTTTCACTTCTATTACTTTTGATCGCTCGGACAATGTTTTTGGAGTTGTTGTTGTTGTTGTTTAGCCGATTAGCCCACCCTCATCGAGCAAGCCGGTGGCACGCAGGTAACCGATCGCCCTCTTCGGAGTGGACCAGAGGTTCAGCGCACTAGTGATGTTGTGTTGTGTTCGTTGTTGTGCTAGGGCGGTACAGTCTGTCATAATGTGTTCAATTGTTTGTGGTGTGTCCTGGCACAGGTGGCAGGTGTCGTCTATGGAGTTGTCTAGTCTGTGTTTATATGTTAGTAAGTTGGGGTGATGTCCACATCGGAATCGTGCTAAGTTAACTCGATCCGATCTGCTCAGGCTGATCTCTGACCTGTTAATGGATGGCGGCTTCGCACCTAGGACCGCATTCGGACCGATTCGTGTCAGTGCTTTGTGGGTTAGGTGTGTGTGTATGTGTTTTCTGTACTGTGTGATGTCTGTGGGGCGTGGTATGGAATGGAGTATTTGGTTATAATGTCTCTCTGGTGTTACCTTAATGGTGCGAGGTGTCGGTGCATGATTGTACATGTAGTGGCAAGGGTGGTGTGGGATAGTTGTCGCTGCTGCCATGAATTGTGTTCCCCTCATGTCTAAATGTTCCCTAACTTTCAGTATTTTTGTTTCTGTGTGCAGGTGTTCTATTGGTGTTGTTTGAGTACATCCTGTAATGATACGAAGTGCGTTGTTTTGTATTCTCTGTAAGGTGTTTATGTGTGTGTTTGAGATAATGGGTGCCAAGCATGGGCTAGCATAGTCCATAACTGAGCGAATATATTGTTTGTATATGAGTGATGTTGTTTCCTGCTGGTGTCCAAAGTTTGTGCCTGTTAGTACCCTAAGCGTGTTAAGTCTTGACGTACATTTGTTTTTAATATCCTGAATGTCGTTTGCAAAAGATAATGATGTGTTGTATGTGACCCCAAGTATTTTGGTCCTGTGAGTGTGTGGAATGTTGATGTTGTTTAGTGTAAGCTGTGGAATTACCTAGTGTTCTTTTGTGTTGCTTGTAAGCAAGGTGATGGTTGATTTTGTGGGCGCTACTTTGAGTCTATTGTGTGTGAGCCAGTCTTGTATACTGTTTATCTATGTTTGTAGGTTATTTGTAGCGGTGTCGATGTTGTTGTGAGTGGATGTTAGAGTGATGTCATCTACATATGATGATAAGGTAAGCTTGTTGTCTATGGGTGTTGGAATGTTATGCATGTATAAGTCGAAGAGTGTTGGTGAGAGAACAGAGCCTTGAGGGACCCCGTTCGGAAAAAGCTTGTTTTTGGATGACTTGCCATTAAATGTGACATGTGAGTATCTTCCTGAAAGATAGTTGCTCAGCCACCTTTTGGTGTTATTGTGCAGGTTTGTGTTGAGTATTTTGTTTATGAGAGGGAAGCGTGGGATAGCATCAAATGCTTTACTAATGTCTATTGTTGCTAATAGTGTACGTTGAGCTGGTCGTCTGGAGTTGATGCCATCCATGATGTGCTGCGTGAGGTTAGTGAGTAATGTAGTGGTTGAGTGGTGAGGTCTGAATCCATGTTGAGTAGGCGATAGTTGAATGTGTGGGTTGGTGATTTGTAAGATTAGTCTTTTAGGGCATCTACGTTTTACTGTAATATGTTAATATTATACTTCTGTATGTTGATACATTGACCTATGGTAAAAATTGGTGGGAATCAGGCGGTTCAGGTGAATTCCAGAGATCTAGATAGTGGCAACATTTTAATCAAGTTTCATAAGAATCCTGTGATATATTACAGAAGTAGGGTGCGTGTCGGGTCCCATTCAAAGAGAAAGGCGTCATAAATGGCGCAGAGCAAAGACATACCATATACTTTTCCTGAAAGTAGAAGAAAATAACTAAATTTGGTTTGGAAAGCATTTCAAAAAATTTTCTGCAATTTTTAGCGTATGTTTTCGTACTTTTACGGGATGCCCTGCGATCACAAATAATGGAATTTGTCTGAAATGACATAATTCAAGAGTGTATATTTTTCTGAACATTCCTGCCAAGTTTCTTCATGATCCGATGAAAAGCGAAGTTTTGAGCATATTATCACTCATGCAGATAACACTATTAATAAAAATTAAATTTTGAGGTAAAGTCGTACTTTGCGTTTGAAATAGAATTTTTTCAATTCTCTCACTTCTGTTTGCTTGGACAATAGTTTTGGAGTTGATACACTGACCTCTTGTAAAAAATGATCGGATCAGCCGGTTGGGATAAATTTCAGAACCATTCATAGTTTCAACATTTCCAGAGATTTTTCCTGAGATTTGTTTATAAAAAACCCCTGAACAGTTAGATAGAACAACGTGAAAAAAGTGTTAGCAGCTGACGAGGAAGTTCCTAACAGTGGCTGTATCCTCCAGCGCGGGACACGTCAACGCGAAGAGGCGACGTCAAACCAAAACATCAACGCGCTGGTGGCCAAACTTCCTCAAATCTCCGTGCAGCGGGCTGTCTACGGTTGGCCAGACTGGCAGTCGACGGCCTGTTGCGTGGCACGGTCAGAGTGCCGATCGGCTCCCATGGCCGGACCTATTCTCAGCGTGCTATTTTCTCATTTACGGGGAGCAATTGCGTGTTCCCCGGACTACTCTTACTCTCCGGCGACATTAAGACTAATCCAGGCCCCACTACAACTTACACATTAGGGTGGATCGATTTTACATTTTTTTCGATTTCCATATTCTAAGAGACAAAAACTTGCGCATGCATGAGAAAATAGCCTCTGCAAAATCTTAGCTTAATAGGTAATCATCTTCTGCCCCCGGCAGAGCGATGAAAATCATATTTTAGTAGTCAAAAACGTATTTTTAAACCCTAGCCTAGAGTCATAAAATTTTGCGTGTGTGTTATTTCATGCCTAAGCAAAGATATAAATGCTATGGGAAATATATAAATGAATTATTTAAGACAAAGAGCCGATCTGAAAATATGTATATTATACATATTTTCAGATCGGCTCTTTGTCTTAAATAATGCATTTATATATTTCCCATAGCATTTATATCGTTGCTTAGGCATGAAATAACACACACGCAAAATTTTATGACTCTAGGCTAGGGTTTAAAAATACGTTTTTGACTACTAAAATATGATTTTCATCGCTCTGCCGGGGGCAGAAGATGATTACCTATTAAGCTAAGATTTTGCAGAGGCTATTTTCTTATGCATGCGCAAGTTTTTGTCTCCATTAGAATATGGACATCGAAAAAAATGTAAAATCGATCCACCCTATTACACATGTCAACATACATAAAGACAGACACAATAGCACCATGAGATACATACAGAAGTATAATATTAACATATTACAGTAAAACGTAGATGCCATAACAAACAAAATCATGCAGCTTAGGTAATTCGTACACAAACAAAACATTCACATAGCACTTATACAAGAAACAAAACTAAAACGCACACAAAACATCCACCATCCCTGACTTCACGGCGATCCGTCAAAATCGTACTGGGGGTAACGGGGGTGGACTCATCACTTACATACGTAAAAGCATTAGCTACACTGATGCCACCCAAAACATTACAAACACAATCCAAACAGATAACACGATAGAAATACAGGCAGTTAACATTAAAACATGCACAAAACACAACACCACGCTAATCAACATTTACATCCCTCCAGATAGTTCACCTCAGGCACCAGCAATTACAATCCACAGTTACACAATCTGGCCTCACTCACTAATGTCATACTAGGAGGAGACTTCAACGCTAAAGACACTAGTTGGTACCTGCACAACCAAAGCAACACCAGAGGCGACGAAATAGCCACACAACTAAACAGCCTCTTCATTCTTAACAATACAGAAGAACATACACACATACCACATCAAGCAGGATACTCAAACTCCTCCCCAGACATAACGTTCTGTTCCCCCTCACTAGCAACACATACACACTGGAGAACAGAAAAACAACTGTCATCAGACCACCTGCCCATCATCATTACAACACGTTCTACACTCTGCCCCAACAGCCTTAGGCACACTTACAGAAATTACAAGAAAGCTGATTGGGAACAGTTCAAAATACAGACTGGGGAACAATTCACCACATTAAACAGCACACCCATCATAAACATCAATACAACACACAAGACATTTAATCAGATCATCAATAATGCAAACAAATACATACCCGAGGGCAACATTAGGAAATACAACCCAAATTACACTAGAGAAATAGCCCACCTCATAAGGCAACGTAACAACCTCAAACATAACACACAAACACCACACACAGAAACCATAAAACAGCAGATATAACAGCTCAACACAGAAATGAACAACAAACTCAAGAAAAACAAACAGAAACACTTAGGGAATTCATAACAACACTAAACCACTCCACAGATACATTCAGGCTATAAAAGACTATAAACAGCATTACCCAGTCTAACAGCGGCATTCGCACCTAACACGCGGTTATCTGTTGCAGCCAAAATAATATCCCAACATATACACAACAAGCTAACATTCTAGTTAATCACTACGCAAAGATAAGTCACTTAAACAGAGACAACAACCAGAAACACGCAGACAGACAAACAGCCAGACACAAGAAAACCTACAGACTCGACACGACCATTCTACCCTTCAATACAGACCAGACCACCAAGATCATCAAAAACATTAAGAATTCGAAGGCTACTGGACCAGACAACATATCTAACATACACCTTAAACACTTGGGCCCACAGGGAATACTAGCTCTCACAAATATCAGCATATATTCATATCAACAGTATATTATTCCTGACATATGGAAACAAGGTAAAATTATTACACTACTCAAACCAAAAAAAATCCAACAGAACCAGCTTCCTATATACCCATTACTTTACTATGCACACCTTCCAAAGTAACAGAAAAACTAATCTTACAAATCACCAACCCACACATACTACTATCGCCTACTCAACATGGATTCAGACCTCACCACTCAACCACGACATTACTCACTAACCTCACGCAGCACATCATGGATGGCATCAACTCCAGACGACCAGCTCAACGTACACTATTAGCAACAATAGACATTAGTAAACGCATTTGATGCTATCCCACGCTTCCTTTTCATAAACAAAGTACTCAACACAAACATGCAAAATAACACTAAAAGATGGCTGAGCAACTATCTTTCAGGAACATACTCACATGTCACATTTAATGGCAAGTCATCCAAAATCAAGCTTTTTCCGAACGGGGTCCCTCAAGGCTCTGTTCTCTCACCAACACTCTTCAACTTATACATGCATAACATTCCAACACCCATAGACAACAAGCTTACCTTATCATCATATGTAGATGACATCACTCTAACATCCACTCACAACAACATCGACACCGCTACAAATAACCTACAAACATACATAAACAGTATACAAGACTGGCTCAAACACAATAGACTCAAAGTAGCGCCCACAAAATCAACCATCACCTTGCTTACAAGCAATACAAAAGAACACCAGATAACTCCACAGATTACTCTAAAGTCTAAACAATACCAACATTCTACACACTCACAGGACCAAAATACTTAGGGTCACATACAACACATAATTATCTTTTGCAAACCACATTCAGAACATTAAAAACAAATGTACGTCGACTTAACACGCTTAGGGTACTTACAGGCACAAACTTTGGACACCAGCAGGAAACAACATCACTCATATACAAACACTATATGCACTCATTTATGGACTATGCTAGCCCATGCTGGGCACCCATTATCTCAAACACACACATAAACACCTTACAGATAATACAAAACAACGCACTTCGTATCATTACAGGATACACTCAAACAACACCAATAGACCACATGCACACAGAAACAAAAATACTGAAAGTTAGGGAACATTTAGACATGAGGGGAACACAATTCATGGCAACGGCACGCAGGTAGCCGATCGCTCTCTCCGGAGTGGACCAGAGGTTCAGCGCTCTAGTGATTTTGTGTTGTGTTCGTTGTTGTGCTACAGCGGTACAGTCTGTCATAATGTGTTCAACTGTTTGTGGTGTGTCCTGGCACAGGTAGCAGGTGTCGTCTGTGGAGTTGTCTAGTCCTTGTTTATATGTCTGTAAGTTGGGGTGATGTCCACATCGGAATCGTGCTAAATTAACTCGATCCGATCTGCTCAGGCTGGTCTCTGACCTGTCAATGGGTGGCAGCTTCGCACCTAGGACCGCATTCGGACCGAGTCGTGTCAGTGCTTTGTGGGTTAGGTGTGTGTGTATGTGTTTTCTGTACTGTGTGATGTCTGTGGGGCGTGGTATGGAATGGAGTATTTGGTCATAATGTCTCTCTGGTGTTACCTTAATGGTGCGAGGTGTTGGTGCATGATTGTACATGGAGTGGCAAGGGTGTTGTGGGTTAGTTGTCGCTGCTGCCATGAATTGTGTTCCCCTCATGTCTAAATGTTCCCTAACTTTCAGTATTTTTGTTTCTATGTGCATGTGGTCTATTGGTGTTGTTTGAGTGCATCCTGTAATGATACGAAGTGCGTTGTTTTGTATTATCTGTAAGGTGTTTATGTGTGTGTTTGAGATAATGGGTGCCAAGCATGGGCTAGCATAGTCCATAACTGAGCGAATATAGTGTTTGTATATGAGTGATGTTGTTTCCTGCTGGTGTCCAAAGTTTGTGCCTGTTAGTACCCTAAGCGTGTTAAGTCGACGTACATTTGTTTTTATTGTCCTGAATGTGGTTTGCAAAAGATAATTATGTGTTGTATGTGACCCTAAGTATTTTGGTCCTGTGAGTGTGTGGAATGTTGGTGTTGTTTAGTGTAAGGTGTGGAGTTATCTGGTGTTCTTTTGTTTGCTTGTTAGCAAGGTGATGGTTGATTTTGTGGGCGCTACTTTGAGTCTATTGTGTGTGAGCCAGTCTTGTATTCTGTTTATGTATGTGTGTAGGTTATTTGTAGCGGTGGCGATGTTGTTGTGGGTGGATGTTAGAGTGATGTCATCTACATATGATGATAAGGTAAGTTTATTATCTATGGGTGTTGGAATGTCATGCATGTATAAGTTGAAGAGTGTTGGTGAGAGAACAGAGCCTTGAGGGACCCCGTTCGGAAAAAGCTTGTTTTTGGATGACTTGCCATTAAATGTGACATATGAGTATCTTCCTGAAAGACAGTTGCTCAGCCACCTTTTGGTGTTATTGTGCATGTTTGTGTTGAGTATTTTGTTTATGAAAAGGAAGCGTGGGGTAGCATCAAATGCTTTACTAATGTCAATTGTTGCTAATAGTGTACGTTGAGCTGGTCGCCTGGAGTTGATACCATCCATGATGTGCTGCGTGAGTTTAGTGAGTAATGTCGTGGTTGATTGGTGAGTTCTGAATCCATGTTGAGTAGGCGATAGTGGTATGAGTGGGTTGGTGATTTGTAAGATTAGTGTTTCTGTTACTTTGGAAGGTGTGCATAGTAAAGTAATGGGCCTATAGGATTATAGGAAGCTGGTTCCGTTGGATTTTTGTTTGGTTTGAGTAGTGTAATAATTTTACCTTGTTTCCATATGTCAGGAATAATAGAGTGCTGGTATAAATATGTGCTGATATGTGTGAGAGCTAGTATTCCCTGTCGGCCCAAGTGTTTAAGGTGTATGTTAGATATGTTGTCTGGTCCAGTAGCCTTCGAATTCTTAATGTTTTTGATGATCTTGGTGGTCTGGTCTGTATTGAAGGGTGTAATGGTCGTGTCGAGTCTGTAGGTTTTCTTGTGTCTGGCTGTTTGTCTGTCTGCATGTTTCTGGTTGTTGTCTCTGTTTAAGTGACTTATCTTTGCGTAGTGATTAACTAGAATGTTAGCTTGTTGTGTATATGTTGTGATATTATTCTGGCTGCGACAGATAGCCGCGTGCGTGGTGTAAATGCCGCTGTTAGAGTGGGTAATGTTGTTTATAGTCTTTTATAGTCTGGATATATCTGTGGAGTGGTTTAGTGTTGTTATGAATTCCCTAAATGTTTCTGTTTGTTTTTCTTTAAGTTTGTTGTTCATTTTTGTGTTGAGCTGTTGTATTTGCTGTTTTATGGCTTCTGTGTGTGTTGTAACATAGCAATTTTACTCGGATTAACAGTACTTTGATCATCATGCTCTGTAGAACCACTGTCAGTTTGGACATTTTTTCTTTTGAAAAATTTATGAAGGTCCATTATCTTTAGTCCTGCGACACCTGCAAATAGCACTCTACAAAGTTACAAATAGAAATAAGAATTATTACTAACCATAACATTAAAGTCCATTATAATGAAATAAAAAATCCAAACAAAATCCACACAAAATTTTGTGCGTGCAATACAATGTGAAAAATTGTAAATTAAATGAAAACTTTGAAAATAAATTTTAAAATGTTTAAAAACCTGAATACCAAATTTTAAAAATAACAAACAAAAATCGATAAACTGCGGTTGCCAGGTGCCATTAAAAATGACGCAATATTCATGAAACACAAACTCGCCTGAAAGCTAGCTAACATTTTTCGATTGGCGGATGATATTAAATATGTAAAATATTTAATTGAATATGTAAATTAGATACGTAAAAATAATCAAAATAATAATTTATTAGCTCAAGGGGGGGGGGGGGAATCGCCCCTGTCGCCTCTCCTTCGGTACGCCTCTGTGTTGGCGCCTCTGGTGTTGCTTTGGTTGTGCAGGTGCCAACTAGTGTCTTTAGCGTTGAAGTCTCCTCCTAAGATGACATTAGTGAGTAAGGCCAGATTGTGTAACTGTGGATTGTAATTGGCTGGCACCTGAGGTGAACTGTCTGGTGGGATGTAAATGTTGATTAGTGTGGTGTTGTGTTTTGCGCGTGTTTTAATGTTAACTGCCTGTATTTCTATCGTGTTATCTGCTTGGATTGTGTTTGTAATGTTTTGGGTGGCATCAGTGTAGCTAATGCTTTTACGTATGTAAGTGATGAGTCCAACCCCGTGACCCCCAGTACGATCTTGACTGATCGCCTTGAAGTCAAGGATGGTGGGTGTTTTGTGTGTGCGTTTTAGTTTTGTTTCTTGTATAAGTGCTATGTGAATGTTTTGTTTGCGTACGAATTCACTAAGCTGCATGACTTTGTTTGTGAGGCCATCTACGTTATAGTGTAATACGTTAATATTATGCTTCTGTACGTGTCTCATGGTCCTATTGTGTCTGTGTTTGTGTATGGTGACATGTGTAAGTTGTAGTGGGGCCTGGATTAGTCTTAATGTCGCCGGAGAGTAAGAGTAGTCCGGGAGCGCGCTATTGCTCCCCATAAATGAAAAAAATAGCACGCTTCGTAAGTTAATTGTAAATGTTAAACTTTAACTCGTTTAAAAATTTCTTAAAATAATTTTTATTACATTTTATTCTTGACTATTGTGTAAAAAAAAAAATTTGGAATGTTCTGAAAATTTTTTTTAAGTTGACGTCGCATTCTTCTTTATAAAAAAAAACATACAGGATGTTTCCTAAACAATATTCTGGATTATAATACCAACACATATTAGTATCATGACTGCACAGTAAGTAGGTATTACCCGAAGGGTAATAACAGCCTTTCGCAGGAACTAGCCAAAATATCCCGCCTGTAGGGTGCGATTTTTTGTTAATAATAATAATAATAATAATGATAATAATAATAATAATAATAATAATGATAATTTGGGCAAAACCAATTAAATTTTTGGTCCGCAGAAATCTAAATAATATAATGCATAAAAGGAACCGAAATTAGAAATTAGTTACAGAGTCACAGAGTTACAGAGTTACGGTCTAACAAAGACCCTAAGATCCACTCTAGACGAGCCCATTAAACAGTTTGAAGTGAAAGTCTGCAGACTAAAACATATAATGTAGATGGGGCGTCTATTCTCGGTCTGCAATGTCTGTTCCATTATTTTTATGCCTTATTAACTCCAGGAATACACTGTGTAGATCTTATTTTTCATCATAATTTTTTCCTTCCCACAGCAATCCATTACGGTTTTATTTAGTTTCTCTTTAAAATATTTTGCCAAAATAAAATTTATTTGATATATGAACATTCATTGTGTTATATTTTGCTGCAGGTTCATTAAGTATTTGTAAGTAGGTATATTCTTTACTGGCATCTTTAGAAATTCCTGTTTTTATATAATAAAAGCCTTGAACATACCCCAGCTTCCTACTCTTAAAGTATTTACTCAGTATAACGTTTATGTATAGATTGAAGTAGCTTTCGGAGAGACTGTTTATAAATCTATGCCCTCAAATTGCATATTATTATTACATATTATAAATTTAAAATTGAAATATATTATTAGCTAAATATATAAGTTTAGACGTTTGAAGTTCATAGTAAAGTAAACAACGTTTCGATAAACACAAAACTCGAATTTCGAGGAGTTAACCATGCAGGTACTGGAGAAAAACGGAGTAAACAGTTGAAAGAGCGGTGGAAATTTAGGTGGAAACAGCATTGACACAGAGCTAACGGTAAGTGGGCCACCCGTCAACGAGTGTGGACTTAGGTCCGGCGATTGCTTTAAGCTCTTCTATAAAAGGTGCATGACTTGACGTTCAATAGAAGCTGAAAATCTTCTGGAACAAAATTAAACGTCAGTAAAATATTTTGAAAGGATGGATTTGATTTAGTTTCTTTCATGAAAATCGCCTCGTCTAAACATAAATTTTACCTTATCCCAGCCAATGAAATGGTCATCATCATTCCTATAAAGAAAGGCATCATTTGACATAATATATACGTTCTTTTAGTCTTTGACTCTATGGGCTCTGAAGTTTAGTTTATTTATTCGCAAGCATTGCAATTTGCGGAATATGGCCTGAAAACAAATATGTTTGGTCTATTGAAGTTTTTAATTGTTATTTCCCCAACAGATTCTCAGAAGTGAAAAATAATATTGTACCGACAAAAGCACATGCAGCCAAGTCGCAATACCACTTCTCATTGGATCAGTGAGGGTAAGCGACGTTAAGTCTGGTTAGTGGTTCGATGGGTGGCCGTTGTCCCCGTTCAGATAATGTAACGACCCCTAGATGGTCCTGATCCCGCCTAAAGCCGTAGGTCCCCTCCGTCGAGCGTCCTTTGCCGTTACGAAGGAAGCTGAACAACCCCTAACATTATTATTATTATTATTATTAACAATTTTTTCCCTCTTCATATTGAGGCACTTGTATGTTATGTAAACACAGTTGCATGCATACGTATACAACAGCACGAGAATACTCATAAATAACACCAAAGAAACACTGAAAGAACCATTTGCTATTCATTACTTTATTTATTTGACACGTCAACCTTTTCGAACCACTTCTTATTTCGATTTACTTTCTTTATAAACCTGTCAAATTCTTGTGAAAATGTACATTCAAATGACCTATAATTTATGCAAACTTTTATTACCAACGCTTGTATCTATTCCTTCCAAATTTTATGTAATTTATATATATATATATATATATATTATATAGGCCCTGTATATATATATATATTTTATATAGGCCCTACATATATATATATATATATATATATATATATATATATATATATATATATATATATATTATATATATATAATATAAATTACATAAAATTTATATATAACAAAAGAATGAAGGCGTTACATAAATATATATATATATATATATATATAATACATTTGAAATAAATTATAATATATAAATAGAATATAATACAGCGAAAAACTTCCAGTAAAATGTAATAAATAATAATAATAAAATAATAAAAATTGATGAAAGATGTCCAAAATTCGTATTTCATTTCACTTCGAAGACAAAACCAAACGTTTCAGAATTTTGATGACTCCACAAATTTATATTTTCGAAAAAGTTCGTGTTTTTATTATTTGCCCAAAAAAGTCTGAAAGGCAAAACATTAATAAAAGGAAAAGGCAAAAAACTGGAATAAATTTATTAATTTTTTCCTCTAAACGTGATATATATATAATATATATATATGTTAAACACAGACCGTGCATGGCACAAGGAACTCTTCTGGGAAAATTAAATCCACTATAGTCCGAATAAGTAATGATAAATGACAAATACCATAGTTTTTTTCCTTTTTCATGATTTTAGCCCGACGTGGGCAACGGGTCTCTCGCAAAGAGTCCCATAAATATAGCTTCCCTCACCAGCTATCTGCAAAGCAGACAGGATCCAGCTTTGGGACGTGGATCTAGGGTTTAAAGCAAACCTAGATCCCTACACTCAGAACCTCCATATAAGTAAAAACACTCGTTGCATTCACGTCGTGTTGAATAAATCAAAGAAAAAGGGGGTAACTATTGTATTTTTAGCCAAAAAAAAAACTTAAACCTCAACCGGGACATTGAGCGTCCACTTTTCAAGGCACGAAACACGTCCGTTTAGTATACACAAAACTCAGAATGGTTCCCTGAGAACAATATATTAAACAGACCGTGCATGGCACAAGGAACTCTTCTGGGAAAATTAAATCCACTATCATTACTTATTCGGACTATAGTGGATTTAATTTTCCAGAAGAGTTCCTTGTGCCATGCACGGTCTGTGTTTAACATATATTGTTCTCAGGGAACCATTCTGAGTTTGTGTATACTAAACGGACGTGTTTCGTGCCTTGAAAAGTGGACGCTCAATGTCCCGGTTGAGGTTTAAGTTTTGGTTTTTTGGCTAAAAATACAATAGTTACCCCCTTTTTCTTTGATTTATTAACACGACGTGAATGCAAGAGTCTTTTACTTATATGGAGGTCTGAGTGTAGGGATCTAGGTTTGCTTTAAACCCTAGATCCACGTCCCAAAGCTGGATCCTGTCTGCTTTGCAGATAGCTGGTGAGGGAAGCTATATTTATGGGATCTCTTTGCGAGAGACCCGTTGCCCACGTCGGGCTAAAATCATGAAAAAGGAAAAAACTATGGTATTTGTCATTTATCATTACTTATTCGGACTATAGTGGATTTAATTTTCCCAGAAGAGTTCCTTGTGCCATGCACGGTCTGTGTTTAACATATATTGTTCTCAGGGAACCATTCTGAGTTTGTGTATACTAAACGGACGTGTTTCGTGCCTTGAAAAAGTGGACGCTCAATGCCCGGTTGAGGTTTAAGTTTTGGTTTTTTTGGCTAAAAACATACAATGTTACCCCTTTTTCTTGATTTATTCAACACACGACGTGAATGCAACGAGTCTTTTACTTATATGGAGGTTCTGAGTGTAGGGATCTAGGTTTGCTTTAAACCCTAGATCCACGTCCCAAAGCGGATCCTGTCTGCTTTGCAGATAGCTGGTGAGGGAAGCTATATTTATGGGATCTCTTTGCGAGAGACCGTTGCCCACGTGGGCTAAAATCATGAAAAGGAAAAAAACTATGGTATTTCATTTATCATTACTTATTCGGACTATAGTGGATTTAATTTTCCCAGAAGAGTTCCTTGTGCCATGCACGGTCTGTGTTTAAAATATATTGTCTCAGGGAACCATTCTGAGTTTGTGTATATATATATATATATATATATATATATATATATATATCCGGGTGGCCGATAATTCAGGAACCATAGGAATAATTGTATTTTTTTTCTAATAATTCTTGTACCTTCTAATAATGCTTTTTTTCTTTATTTTCTTTTTGGTGAAAAAAATTGGGTGGAGTGATCTCTGGTGACCTGGGTAGCCATTCGATAGGACCTCTTCGGCCAATCCATCTGTTGGGGAACGTTTTATCAAGGTATTTACGAACTTGTATGGCAAAATGAGGAGGTGCACCGTCTTGCTGAAAACACATACCACGTCGTTTGTTTATCGGTACGTCATCCAGGTAATTCGTCAAAAAGAAAACAAAGAAAAAAAACACTATTAGAAAGTACAAGAATTATTAGAAAAAAAATACAATTATTCCCATGGTTCCTGAATTATGGGTCACCCGGTATATTGTGTTTGTGTGTGCGTGTTTTCGGGGTTGTTTAACCTTCTTTGTGAGCGCAAGGGTCAGGTGATAGATGGGACCTACGGCTTTCATTGGGATCCGAACTATGGGTCGTTACATCATCTCGACGCAGAGGACGGTCCCCCATCCTCTCAGTACCCAGACGCGATGTCGCTTAACATCGATGATCGACGGGAAGCGGAGTTGCAACATGGCTACGATGTAGCCTTATGTACTAACTATTCATATATATGTACAGGGTGTCAGGTAAAGGTGGTACACATTTCATGAGGTTATACTACACTACCCATGCAAAATACTGGAATGAACTAAATACTAAAATGGAGAGTAACACTTACAGTTTTTGTTAGTATAATGTGCGATGTGTTTCTGCGCAACCTCTGACGCGCAACAGCGTAACTGGAGGTTATTGCCCTAGGCGCGTCCGTGCGTTCAGATTTGTCGGCGGTGTGAGTCATTGTGTCAAAGGAATGGAAAACCCACAAGTGAAAGCACGGTGTGTGTGCTATGGTTTACTGAATTCAAATCAGTTATCAGAGTACGGAGAGCATTCCAGCGAACATATGGTAGAGACCCACCTAGTGGTAATGCTATCAAGAAGTGGCACAAGAAATTTAAAGATGCAGGAAGTGTTTTACCTGACAAAACAACAGGTCGGCCGCGCACTTCAGAAGACAATGTTGAACGCATTAGGCAGTCGTTTTTACACAGTCCAAAGAAGTCTGTAAGACTCTGCAGTCAACAGTTGAATCTACCCAAATCAACTCTACATGATGTGGTACAGTTAATTTAAACGTAAAAACTTTTTTACGTTTAAAGTAATTGAGAAATGAAATAATCTTCCCGCGTCCGTCGTGAACTCTACCAGCGTTAATATATTTAAAAACCGTTTAGATAGGCATTTTAAAAATATTAACGTCGTTTAAAATAATAGAACAATTAGCAACAGGAGCTCTGGGGGCAATGGTCGAGGATAAGTCTGTTGACGATTAATGCCAGCTTGTGATATGCCAGCAATAAAATTATATTTTAAAAAAAAATTAGACTAACACGAACTTAGATGTAGCTCGTAGCGTAAACTAACCCACTTTTTGTTTTATTCTTCATAATTTTTTGTCTTTTCTTATCCTCTTTTTACTTTTATGTCTGTGGTTTGCATGGTATGACAGTGTTTGAGTTAAGACTGTGTTTACATGGTTTGTAAGCGTTCTTATCTTACTTCTTTTCATCTTTCACCCCTTTCCTTATTCTCTTCGACTATTTTCCGACTTGTTGGCAGTGGCCGGCGGATGATGATGGTGAGTCTCTCTCTCTTTTTCTGAATGATTGTTAACTCGCGAATGATAGGTTTTGCTGCTTAATTAATCCCTTATTCTCTTTTAACTCTCTATTTTCTTCTTTTAACCCCCTACTCTCTTCTTTCTCTCAGGCTAACTTAGAGTGGATCTTAGGGTCTTTGTTAGCCTTAGCTTCTGTAGATCTGTAGATGTGTTACACAAACGGTTAAAACTTCATGCTTAAAAACTGCAACTTCTTCAAAAGGTTCATCAAAATGATAAAAAGAAACGTTTCGAGTTTGCTACTCATGTTTTGGATCAGATAGAAGAAGATGAAGGTTTTCCAATCAAAATTTGTTTTTCAGACGAAGTCACATTCTACACAAATAGTGTTGTTAATAGGCATAATTGCAGCGTTTGGGGATCTGAAAATCCACACGAAGTCATCGAACACGTCCGTGATTCGCCAAAAGTTAATGTTTGGTGAGGCCTACTGCATAACAAAATCATAGGATATTTTGTTTTTGATGAGCCTAGCGTTACGCAGACTATTTACCTTCACATGCTTCAGGAATTTGTCTTCCCACCGCTGGAAGAAGATGGCATTGTCTTTCAACAAGATGGTGCACCACCTCATTTCATTAATGTTGTTCACGCTGCACTGAAGGAGAAGTTTCCGGATCGCTGGATTGGGAGGGCAGATCCGATCCCCTGGCTTCCTAGATCACCAGATTTGACACCCCTCGACTTGTTCTTTTGGGGTTACATAAAAAATGTTGCATATGGATATACCGGAATGGTGAATAGTATGGACAACCTGAAACAACGGATTATTGCAGCCATAGACACCGTAACTCAAGAGATGCTGGGTCGAGTTTGGACTGAAACTGATTATCGGCTAGACATATATCGTGCCACAAAAGGAGCCCATGTAGAAATTTACTAATAAAGCCGTAAGTGTTACTCTCCATTTTAGTATTTAGTTCATTCCAGTATTTTGCATGAATAATGTAGTATAGCCTCATGAAATGTGTACCAATTTTTCCGGACACCCTATATATACATATATATATATATATATATATCCTCTATATCTGTCCCACGGGTTAGGTTAAATTAGGTTGTAAGTTGTGCTACGAACAGAAATACCAATGAAATACCCTGTTCAGTTCACAAAAAAAAGTCTAAAACGGTTTATATAGATCTAGAAACATCCTAAATGTTCATAAGTGGAGGAAGAACCGAGTAAGATGTTTACAATTGTTTCAAAGACTGAATTCGTAAACATTTTCTCCAATTTTGAATCATAAACAAAAGAAGAATAGTTTAAATAAACTTTTGGAGGTTTTCCTTTATTTGATTGCATTTTTATAACTAAAGCAGAGTTAGTTTGAAAATCATTATAAGCCAGAAATATATATATATATATATATATATATATATATATATATATATATATATATATATATATATATATATATATATAGTTAATAAGTTAATAATGATGTAGTTATCAACTATGTACAACAATCCATCGGTTAAATGTGTACCTTCATATATATATATATATATATATATATATATATGTTTGTGTGTACGAGTATGTGTGTGTAATAAGATTATGCGTGGCAATTATCCTATTAACAATTAAATAAATGTCTTTTCTTGAAATGGTGGTCTTGTATAAAAATATGATTGAAAAAAAAAGTTTTTTATTGAAGGTTGGTGTTTAAAACACAAAGAAAATTTGTTGTTATTGAAATATTTGCCATGGAGACATTGTAAAACCTAAAGCAGAAATTGTAGATGTGACCTGTCCATACGATAAATGGGGATGATTTTGCGTTTCACGTTTAACGTCTTATGAAACAGAATCCTGAAACATTTTACTGACATTAATGAATCTATTTTAACGATTTCTTGGTACAAGAAGAAAGGGTAATAAATGGAATTGAGGATAACCGCAATACTCGTATATAATATACATGTTTTTATAGGATTTTGACGTAGCCCTTTCTTTTCGCTCTCTTCACGGAGAAATTATATAAGAACGTTCTTCTTCCGGCCCTTATTATTACAAGAATTGAAAATAACTCAATTTTGAGTGTAGAAAATGGTATTTGGCCATACTAATTGTCTGTGGATGGGGAAGGGTCGAACTATTCATTCGTGGAACAATCACAAAATCACCAATATGGGGAATTCGCCCCTCGTACCCGCGATGCCTCCCTCATATATATATATATATATATATATACACTTGGAATGGCGTGGTTACTTATAATCTACTTATAATTTCAAAAACTGCATAGAAATATCAAACCTATGATTTGATTTGATTTCGGAGGAAGCTGAAGCACCCGTCATCGCCACCCGCTGTCTTCGTCCCTTTATATATATATTAGAACACCGTAAGTTTGCGGGATTACGTTCCTGAGACCTTCGCAAAATTTGAATGCGCGAGCTTTCGATACACAGACCTTATATGGAAAATGGGGTTCGGTTCCCAGCCACCTACTCAACTATCATACAGGAGTACGGCAGGAGTACATAAGGGCCACAATACTGTACGTACATTCAGTACATACTCCAACATTACTGCAGGACTACATAAGGGTTAAAATGCATACTGTAGTTACTTTCCTGTCTCCTCAGTCCAAGTCCACATATTATGTACTGAGCGCAAATTAAAATTTGTAATCGAATCGCAGTCGCACACTTGTGATTGTATATCCATGAACTCTCGAATTTTGTTCAATTATTATTTACTCGTTAGTTTGCGAATTTGCAAAATTTAAAATAGCCAACTTGTGGTGTTTTCTCTCTCTCTCTCTCTCTCTCTCTCTCTCCCTCTCTCTCTCTCTCCACATATATATATATATATATATATATATATATATATATATATATATATATATATACACCTGGTGTCCCCCAAAAATTACCGTACTTCTAAATAAATGTTCTAAACTAAAAAAGGAATATAGACACAAAGACAGAAGCAGTAGGTACACAAAATAAATATCGGAGTTTATTAACCTTAATTAAACAACATGTTCAGTGTAATCGCAATTTTTTTTAACACAATATTTAACTTTACACAAATGTTTTACATAATTTTTGGAAATAGCTCAGCTGGGATGTTCTTCATTACCTCAGAGATTTTGGCCTTTAGGTCTTCAAGTGTCTTAGGCTTGGTAGAATAGAGTGTCTTTTATGTAACCCCACCAAAAACAAGTAAGGGGCTGTGAGGTGAGGTCAATATGGGGACAATTCCATTGGCTCATGAAGGGAGATAAGTCACCCGGAAAATTCTTCCTCAAAATGTTGTGAGTTTTACGAGCAGTGTGTGGAGGTGCCCCATCCTGCCGGAACCAATGTGAATCTTGGGTAATGCAGTTATTTCTTCTATGGAAAATAGTAATTAGTTGTGTTAAGTAGAAATTTTGTAGCACCGGACAATATGAATTTTGCGTTACCGTCACTGCTTTTCCAGTTTCATTCTCAAAGAAGTAGGGACCGACTACACCATACCACCCAACAGCGACCCCAATTTTGAGTTTAGCAATACTACGTGAAAGATTTATTGGAGCGTCAGCTTGGCTTCCCCAGTAACGAAAGTTTTGCTTATTAACCCCCTAGACAGATATACTGTACATAACACTCGTCAGTGAAGTGATGTTTCAGAACCTCAGGATCTTATTCTACTTTTGCTAACATCCATGTTGCGAATTCCACTCTGTTTTGTTTTGAACATTAGTCAGTGAAGCTTGTGAATGAATTTTGTTGGGAAAGACGTTTAATTCGGTATGACGTATACGATGTACAGATGTTCGTGAAATACCTTCTGCTGCTAACAAACGTCGAACTGACTTCTGCGGACTGCGCGCAATAATTTCATAAACCATATTTACGCGTTGCACAGTTCTTGTGAATCTTCGCCTACCACTTCACTCTAATGCTGATCGCTTACACTTCCTTTCGAGTAAAATTTTCTAATAATTCGTGATATTGTCTTTTTATTGGGTGGATTCATATTGCAAATGTTCCTCTGCACTTGCGTCACAGAATTTGTCACATGAAACCACTCAACGATCTTGATTTTCTGTTCCAGCTGTAAATGCGGCATCACTCTTTGAGGATTCAGCCATACTGTTCCGTGTAGACTAGGTCCTTAAGGAGGCTTAGTGAAGACTTAGCTTTCCTTAAAGACTATAGCCCAGTAAGGCCTTCTATGGCTTTACTAGCTATAGTCTATTGGTAGCGGTATCATCGTTTCCTAATTTCGTAGAGATTAGGAAAATATATTATTTTAAGTATGAAATGGTGAAACAATGGTTTTAATACGGAACATTTATTTGTTTTAAGTAATGAAAGATTAGAAATGTATAGCTATATGCGGAATGAAAACTCCAATCTGTTACCTTTCTGAAGAAGAAACCCCAATAATAAAATATACATCCATTATAAAATAACGAGCAAATAAAAATAGGGGCATTTTGGGGGGAACTCATAAATAAATATATATATATATATATATATATATTTATATATTATATATTATATATATATATAATTATATATATATATATATATATATATATATATGTATAGAAACGACGTAAGTATAGAGGAGTGTTCTGCTATTTTTCATTTGTTCGTTATTTCTCTTCCTCGTGTGCAGAACACTCCTCTATACTTACGTCGTTTCTATACATTAATATACTGCGTGGTTATTGTAGTTAAATGTACATATTCACGATTTGCGAGGGTGCCCTCTCAAGGCATTGGTTTCTGCCCTATGTAGGAGAATTACGACTTCTGACTATCGAGGCCCTGTGGTGTAGTGGTTAGCATATCTGACCGGCAATTGGAAGATCCTGGGTTCGATTCCCGGGCTGGGTACCTCATTTTTCATTTGTTCGTTATTTCTCTTCCTCGTGTGCAGAACACTCCTCTATACTTACGGCGTTTCTATACATTAATATACTGCGTGGTTATTGCAGTTAAATGTACATATTCACGATTTGCGAGGGTGCCCTCTCAAGGCATTGGTTTCTGCCCTATGTAGGAGAATTACGACTTCTGACTATCGAGGCCCTGTGGTGTAGTGGTTAGCATATCTGACCGGCAATTGGAAGATCCTGGGTTCGATTCCCGGGCTGGGTACCTCATTTTTCATTTGTTCGTTATTTCTCTTCCTCGTGTGCAGAACACTCCTCTATACTTACGTCGTTTCTATACATTAATATACTGCGTGGTTATTGCAGTTAAATGTACATATTCACGATTTGCGAGGGTGCCCTCTCAAGGCATTGGTTTCTGCCCTATGTAGGAGAATTACGACTTCTGACTATCGAGGCCCTGTGGTGTAGTGGTTAGCATATCTGACCGGCAATTGGAAGATCCTGGGTTCGATTCCCGGGCTGGATACCTCATTTTTCATTTGTTCGTTATTTCTCTTCCTCGTGTGCAGAACACTCCTCTATACTTACGTCGTTTCTATACATGAATATACTGCGTGGTTATTGCAGTTATATATATATATATATATATATATATATATACAGGGTGGGAGAAAAGCCTTTAACGATTTTATACATGCAGCTATTTAGTTAACAACATTATACCGATACGTGTTCAAATGATGAAACAAATCAAACAAAAGTCTATAAGAATTTTATATTTATACAAGCATTTTGTTAAATTGTAATTTAATGTTAAAAGAATTCTCCATTCGCTATGACACATTTGTGGATTCTCTCTGTGAAATTCTTCATTTTTCTTCTGAACATATCGAGTGAGGTCCTTTTCAGTTCTTCATTTATTCTGCGGCCAAGGGCATTCACATTTGGATAGATGAAACCAGGAGTGTAGAGTTTGTCACGCAAATAAGCCCAAAACCAGAAATCATATGGGGTTAAATCAGGTGATCTGGCTGGCCAATCTATGGGACCTCGCCACCAAAGCCATCTTCCTTCAAGGTTCGTATCCAGAATCTCACGGGCAACTGCAGAGTAATGTGGCGCGCTCCATCATGTTGATAAAACCAATTCCTACCAACGCCATTAGTAAACTGTGGCAAAACTTTGTCGCTCATTACCTAGCAATAGCGTTTTCCATCCATCGTATCTCTCGATATGCCAAAGGAAACGAGTCCTGAATAACCAATGCACCCCCAAACTGTTAGTGTAGCCGTTTTAACGGGTTTACCCAATTGTATTTTGGGAATTTTTTCGCCCAGTAGTGAACGTTGTGTTTGTTTCCTTTACTCGTTAAATCGAATACACATTCATCTGAAAATTTGATCTTTTAAATGAAATCTGGATCACTGTCGAACTTTTGCCTCATTGTTTCAGCAAACTTCAGTCGTCTATCGGAATCACCGTTGTATATGAGCTGAGAGTAAATGGGTTTGTAATCATAAACTTTCTTCACAATTATTATAAGAAATAGCCCACTTGTGATACAAGATACATTTCTTCATTGCTGTATTCCATCCTCACTGAAATGGCGCTGACTGAGGCTGGGCATTGGGCCTTCCTGTTCTACCTTAAGCTCATTCCTGGCTTTGTATAGTTGCTTTGAAAAGTATTGAGTATACTGCAGTGATATCACTGGAATTTATTTATTATTAACAAATTATTTTTATGTATAAAATCCTCAGACTTTTCTTCCCCCCTGTATATATATAGTTTTTTTTTTGCGGGTGTTTCGATCGAAGTCCGAATAAAAGCAGTATTACAGTAAAAATCCTGCAATTAATCAGTTTTAAACGGTGCCGATATTGTGAGTTAATTCAGAGTATACAGTGGTATTTCGCTTTAACCCTCTAACGCCGACTGGGTCGAATACGTACCGTTTCAAATACATGCATTTAGACTTAACCCTACAAAAATGTTCGGCGTTAAAGGGTTAAAAAGTAAAAATCGCGGCATATGTCAAAACAAAAGTAAATAAAAACGAAGCGAATTAATCTATACAGCATTTCTCAGAGTGTTTCTTTGTGAAGGAAATTAGCTGCTTACCGAAATTCCTACAAATACCCCCCATTATCCCCAGCGGCCACAGTCGCGAGCACCAATCAGTGAGAAGTATACAACGTGCCACATCCCCCATTCACCGGAGTAACGAAGAATACTTTCCCTCACTCAGCTTGAGTCAACCCCCACCCAATACTTCCCATAATACCCTTTTTGAGTCAATTTTGAGTCAATTCTGTGCACCGGCGGCTACCCTCTATCAGTAACATGGAAATAGTAAATAAATTCCTGCAACTCTGTGGTATCTGCAATGATGCAACAAATGAGGCAAAGGCGATGAGGTGCGATCTCTGAAAGCTGCTTTTTTTATTTTAGATGCCTAGAATGGGAAGATGAAAAAATCTCCCTCATAACGAACGCGAAGCAACTTAATGGGATAAAAAAAATTTGCGAAAATTGCATGACCGAAATAAACTCTTTCACGGTATTTAAAGCAGAAAGAGACTACGAGAAGAAAATACAAGAGGAAAGTGTGAATAAAGAACAGAGGAAAACAGGAGAAACGAAGAAAGACGAAGTGGAAAAAAATCAAATACCATCACTCAACGAGGCCCAAACCATGCAGGCAAAAGAGAATATAAAGACAACAGATAGTATAAGGGCAACGAAGGACATTAGCACAAATAGGAAAAGACAAGAGTGCAATCAAGAAAACGGAGTGAAACTGTCCCCCAATAAGGAGCAAAACACAAAGGCCTCGAGTAAATATGGGGAAGGAATTACAGTAAAACCTTCGTTATCCGGCAAGCTCGGGGATTAGGCCATTCCGGTTGTCTAAATTTTCCGATTATCTGAGGGTACCATTAACCTAAGAAAACCAAAGGACAATAATAGTAAAACTCAAATTTTGGCTATACTGCACTGTAAAACAATGTAAACTATATTGTAATCAACATAAACACTATGCTAAGTATGTATGGGACATTTGAAACAAGTAAAATTTAGTCTTATTTTATTAAAAATGTTAAGGATGTTCTAGATTTTTACGGATGGCATCGGAAAGCTTCCCGCTTTCTAGATTAGTGAAGTGTACTGGCCTAACATGAAATTTCCCGGTTTCTAAAGTTTTCCGGATAGCGCAGGTTTTACTATGCAGATATTATATAAAAGATAATTGCAGATTTAAAAGAGGACAATGTATATATGAACATCCCCCAATATGCAATTTCTTCTATAATAATGGTCATTGTAAATTTGGAGACAGATGCAAATTCTACCACCTGGACATCTGCAGGATTTACGCAAAATATGGAACCTGCAAATACGGAAAAAATGCTACTATCAACATCTCCCGACGAACCCATAGGACAAAGGACAATAGGAAGAACAATAACAATAGGAATAACAATATGAACACAATAAGCGAACAAAACAAATTTTCAACATCGCAGACACGATACGGCTGCTAAATGTCATCCAACGTATGCAGTTGACACAGCTGGAAAACCCCGAGCCAAACCGCTTCCGGGCAAGAAGCTATCAGAACAAGTAGGCGGAAACAGATCTCTCTCGGAGGACCATAGAGCAACGAAACAAGCGATACCGAAGGAAAACGAACTTGAAATACACAAGGGGCAACGAAAAACAAAGGATTTATGGACGAAATAAGGGCAGACATCGCATGCCTCACAGAAACTCATCTTAAGGATTGCCAAGGAAATTGTGAAAACTGCGAACATTGTATTGATTAGAAAGAGATAAATATAGGGGGTTTCAACTTACTAAGAACGGATAGAACAACGAGACATAAAGGTGGTTGTGCTATATATGTACATGAAGGTCATATGACAGAGACGGTAATAAGTAAATCAAACAGCTTTGTGGAACTCCTAGCAGTGATAATAGAAAAACTAAACGTGATATTGATAGTCATCAATAGACCTCCAAACACTCCAACCGAAAAATTTTCGGAGGCCATTGATGATATCAGAAAGCTAATAAAGGCCATAAACCTTCCATCTCCCAATATAATGATTTGCGGAGACTTTAACTTCCCATTTATAAAATCCAAAAGGTGGATAGGAATATATAAATACACCAGGACAAGGGGGGCACAAGAGAAGACCAGGAGCAAGCAAAAAGGTTGATGGTTCTCACAAATGAGTTGGAGTTTATGCTGACACAAGAGATAACAAAAAATACCAGAAAAAATAACTGCCTAGACCTGGTATTCACTAATAACACGAACTTGATTGCTGATATAAAAATCACTCCAACTATTATCTCAGACCACAACTTAACCGAGATATCAACAAATATGACGACAACATTAAAAGACAATACACATATTGAGGAAAGAAGCAAATTTAGGGCCTTTAACTTAAACTCCAAGACTATAAATTGGGACGCAATCGGATCGCACATGGCCCGAATAGAGTGGAGAGCAGTTTTAGAGAATAAAACAACTGAAGAAATACTAACAACCTTGGAAAAAAAGACGCTGAGAATTTTAGAAAAATATGCTCCGAAATCACAGCCAAAAGGAAAGAGGAGCTGGCTAGAGAGGTAAAAGAGAAGAATATTCCGCAAAAGAAAGAGAGTGGAGGGGAAGTTAGCCAACTGCGGAGATAATGCCAGGAAAGTAATATAAGAAAAACTGGAGGGTATCGATATGGAAATACAAACCCTGATTAAGGACAATACAGAGGGGGAAGAGGAAAAGGCGGTAGAAGCAATAAAGGAAAATCCAAAATACTTCTATAGTTATGCGAAAAGGTAAACAAAAACCCGCGCCGCTATTGGGCCCGTAAGGAAGAGAAATAATGAACTAACCGACGATCCAAAAGAAATATCTGAGACATTGAGAGCTCAGTATGAATCAATTTTCAGTACCCCAAAAAGTGACAGCGCGATACTTGACATGGATGCATTCTTTGAAGAGAAATTGCAAGGAGAGTGTATAACATGTTTGGATTTTACCCGAGAAGATGTAGCGAGAGGACAAATAAAGCTACATTCAGCT
>JAJOZX010000242.1:245000-305000 GCA_023014485.1 Bathynomus jamesi | reverse complement strand
GCATTCAGAAGTACACCTCGTCAGGGAATGGCATTCCCTGACGAGGTGTACTTCTGAATACACGAAAGGCCTTGAAATCACTTTTCTTTTTCTTTGTGGTTTTGTATCATATACGTATATATATACACACGAGGGTGGGCTGAAAAGTAATGTCTCTACTCATATAAATTTTAAACGGGTTAAAGGATTTTATCGAAACAAAAGCAGATATGTACCTTAGAGTTTATTCTTCAAAACGATAAATTTACTTTTCAATAAAAGCACCCTCTACCTCGATACATTTACGCCAACGGTAAACGAGTTTTTGAAATCCATCCCGATAAAACTCGGAGCTTTGACTACGAAACCAAAATTTCACAGCGGCCTTAACTTCTTCGTCAGACTCGTAGCAATTTTCACGGAGATGTTCTTTAAGTTTAAGAGAGGTGAAAATCGCATGGTGCTAAATCGGGGATATATGGTTGATGCGGCAAAGCGGTGAATTGCAGATCTTTAATTGCTTCTCGCGTTTGAACATTGGTGTGAGGCTGTGCGTTGTCATGGTGAACAATGACTGCGTTTTTGTGGGTGCGAACCTTCCTGATCCGTTTTTTCAACTTGTCCAGGTTTTCAATATAACGTGCGAAGTTGAATACTGTCCCTCTTTCCGTAAAGTCTTTGAGAACAACACCATTGATATCCCATAAAACAGTCATCATCACTTTTCCAGCCGATTTTTTAACTTTGAATTTTTTTTGGTTGCGGTGAATTTTTGTGCCGATATTCCATGGATTACCGTTTATTTTCAAGATCATAATAGTGGACCCACGTCTCGTCTCCTGTCACAATACTGTGCAGAAATTCATCTCTTTCATTTTCGAAGCGCTGCAGATTTTCTTGGCAAATGCTTAGTCTCTCAGTTTTCATCTCGGCAGTGAGCATGCGAGGCACCCATCTAGTGCCGACCTTTCGGTAACCGAGAATACTGATAATGTGTCCCATTCGCTCTTTGGAGATGTCGAGCATTGCAGCAATTTCATTTTGTTTAATGCGACGATTTCCACGAATCAGTTCGTCAACGTAGTTCCGATGTAACTCGTCGGTTGCCGTTACAGGCCTTCCACTTCACGGTTTGTCTTGCAAATCTTTTTGCCGTGCTTCTTTACACTGCAACGTCGAACGATACTCACATCAACACACTGCCGTACACAGCTTGCATTCGCCGATGACTGTTTAGGAGCATCACTTTCCGCGGTCAAAAATTCAATTACGGCACGTTGCTTGAAGCTAACGTCTTTACTCCTTTCCATTGTGATCGATATTGAAACAACGTTTGGAATGAGTGTAGGCTATATTAGGCTATAACACAAAACCGGTTTTGGATCTTTTCCAAATGGAGGACCCCACGGGATTTAGCTGAAAATTTGTATACTAATAAATTTTTATATTCTAATAACGAAAATGACATTATTTTCCTGGAGAAGTATGCGCAACATACGAAAAAAAATTGCACTTATATGCGCCTAGTTTGCATGACGCATGACCGTTATCTAAATTATGTAGTGTTATGTAGTGGGTTTTACAAAATAAAACGCAGATAATATCCTTTATTTATTAAAATTTGCAATATTTAATAATATTTTAATAAATAAATCTTCATTTGCATACCTTTTTCTCCATACGAACTTGCATAAACAGTAATTTTTGTTGTTGTTATTAATGTTTATTTGTTAGCCTGCTTAGACCTAGTTTAGTCTGAATATTATTGTTGTAGTGTGAGCATATGATAATAGGGTGTGTCAATTTGGGAGGTGAAAATTAATTTTTGCCAATTCCTTCACTGAGGGGTTTTAAAAATATGTTTTTGGATGTGAAGAATTCAAATCTGCTATTATTTTTGTGATTGCTCAACACTTAGCTGGGTAAATCTATGTTTGATTAAAAAGCACATAAATTGCTCTCGGAAAACAACATTTATTAATTTTAGCTTCTCAAAATGTCAGGTAATGCTATAAAAATTTTAGTTTCTCTGCATAAAACATATCCTAGTAATCATAAAACATATCCTTGTAATCATAAAACAACATTAGAAAGTAATGACATCAGTAAAAAAAAAATATTTAAACAAGTTTCATCAAGTCTTGCTTTGATTCGTTCTTGGACATCAGCCGCCGACTTGCTTCTTGGCCTCTGATATAGCCCTCACATTTCTCATGTGTATACACTATACACCCTGCCTGCTGCCTCTGTGACTTGTTTCACACACCTCTCTATTGACTGAGCATGACAGGGCCACTGTGGAACTTGCATAGGCTTGTCAAAGAAGTTCTTTACTTCCGCTGTAGTCAGTTTACATGTCAAAGGAGGTTCAAATACCCCGTCAGACCAGTCTGTCAGCTCCAACACGGAAGAAGCACTGGGGTTGATGGAAGGTGTCTTCCTGGGACGTACAGAAAGATCTCCAAGTGTGTCATCATCTCCACCCCTCATGTGAACAATCTTTTGGACACCAGCTCTCCTCTCCTCACTGTCATCTGAGCACAAGAGTGTCTGGATTATCATTTCGCTGAATGCATACCATGCTGAGCGCTTGATGGTTGGCAAAACAGCATCCACTACAGCCTTCTTTTGCAGCCTAACTAGCCGCAGCTGAAACAAGATGTGGCGTGGGCCTTCCACCCAAGAGTGTTTTACTTTGATGTTGAACCAACAGGGGTAGTACACACCAACAATGTATTCCACTATCAGCCTTAAGTTGTTGAGGGTTTTGCCTTTAAGGCCATGTTTTGAAACCCATATGCGACAAAGCCTGTTTGCTGTTGTCAACCACCTTGAATGGCTCACTGGACCAATTTCAAGAAGGGCCAGATCTGTAGGAAGTTCTCCTGTCCTTATGGCCTGTGTGATCCTATACCCGTACGCTTGATCAGTAGAGAGATCCTTTACGACATTGTCACTCAGTGAAGTAAGAGGCTCTCCAATTGAGAGTTTGGTGAATGAAGGATCAATTTCAAGTTCGGTTGCAGTGTCTAGCATCTTGCCAATGTTACCTGTCCACTTGTTGTTAGACAAGGTCTTCCCATCCAGTGCTGTGATCAAGTGTCGCAGGGGTAACTCGTTAGTGTGGAGGGCACAAACCAACCAGATCAGCTTACGGCAAAGCTTGACCTCTACCCAATGCATGGAACCACCCTCCCAGCCAGTGTTAACATTTGTAGAATCACCTCCAATGGCCTGCAGGCTTTTATCAATGCCCTTCTTCTTCATGAAATCTACAAGATTATCAGCAATAACTTCAGCAGTTTTTTTTCTCGTTGAGCCTTTCTCAGGAGTGAAGTGGTAGAGATATCTTCCACCTGGCTCACTGCACACAGAATAATGCTCTTTTTTGATGATGCTGGGGAACTGACGATCTGAATTGTCTGCTTTCAGCATAACTTTAGTTGTATCTTGACGGCCGTCAAAGAAGATGCAGTCAATTTCACCCTTCTTACAAAGATCATCAAATTCCTGATCCAGGGATCTCATAACTTTTTCTTGGGCCTTCTTGACTTTATTGTGATCAACTACAAGTCTCTTGTCTTCTTCAGTGATCAAGCCAGCATCCATAAAGGCAGCAGTGGTGATGGCAGCTGTGGCAAGCAGGCCAACACCATATCTGATGCTATGCATAGCAACATTAGGTATTTCTAATGTGTTGTACTCTGGCTTTTTATTGGAAGTTGAAGACGTGCTTGGTATTTCTAATGTCACTTCATAACTTCCATCCTTTCCATCTTCATTTTCATCATCAGAGAAAATTATTTCATTTGATGGCATTGAAACATCCTGCTTATTTGTCTGCTTATATTCAGCAAGCCTTCTTCTTTTGTCTTCTTGCCGCTTCTGCTTTTTGACTTGTCTGTTGTGCTCAGGTTGATCTGGCAAGCCAATCTGATGTGGTCCAATAGAACCAGACTTGTGTCTCTGACCTTTAATGAAAGCAAGTTCCTTCACAGGGATCTTCATCTCCCTAGGGCATGTACAGTTAATGTGAGTTTCGTTTTTGCAACCAGCATCTGCAAGGCAGCCAAATTCAGAGCAGAGAACAATTTTACACTTGCAACTGAGGATGTCAAAAAGCTTGTCAAGTTTTGCAATGAAAGCCTCTTTGACATGTAGCTTTCCTCTCCCAAGAGATATGTTTTTGGCCTGCTCCCAGCTCTCTTGGATCTTGTTTAAGATTGTGACTCGTGAATTTACAACGGGGGCTACAAAAGAACTGTTTGCTCGTTCCCACTTTTCAAGCACTTTAGGGTAAATGTCCTTTGCAAGACTGGCTGCTGGGTAGTTTCTCACATCCTCACCACTTTGTTCTCTTAGCAGTAGCCCATATTTCAGAACGTCTCGCAGAGTTGGGAGTTCAGAGGGCAACAACTCTCTACCAGTTCCAATTAGGTTGCTCATATGTGTGAATGTCCCCAGTCTTGTCCTCCTTTTAGAAGCCATTGTAGGTCAATTCCCACTGGTTAGGATGGTAGCACTGACGGACAAGTAATCTTCAGCACACTGATGAATATGTTTCAACCTGTGAAATAAGCAAAAACAGCAGTGCATTATATATACAGCATATACAGTATAATTATTAATATAATAATTATTATATAATTCCACAAAAAAGTCAAAAAGGTCACTATTTTTATGTAGCTTCTTACCAAGCAAAACTAAATTATATTAAATTAACAAAAATATCTTTAGAATTCCTAAGTCATGCTGCAACTTTTTAGCACCCCTCATATTTGGAATTTGAAAGTTGAAAAATTCGACACATCCTAATATGATAATGCAGTGCTGTGATCTATCTACCTGCGAGTTGCCCCCGGTCAATTGAATGCCCGGTTAGGTCAATTGAATGCCAGGTTAGGTCAATTGAATGCCCGGTTAGGTCAACTGTACGCCCTTGACGATTGGTTAGGTTAAGTCATGATATTTTCGTTAGTTTTAACGAAAATATCACTACTTAACCTAACGAAACCTAACCAATATATATATACTTTAAACAATATTTTCTAAAGTAAATGTAGTTAAAAAGACTTATTTCCACGAAAACAATTGGTAAATTTGAACTTATTTAATTTGTAAGTGCTATTCGTAATGTCCATTTTGATTAAAGAACGGATAAATTTAAAATCGTTCGATTGCAAAGCGTTACAGCTTTTGGATTAAAAAGATTAATTATTTTTATAAGATGGTAAATGCTCATATTGAGTATTTTAACTCATAATTTATTACTGTGTTATCAATCTTCTAGCTATTGACTATTTGCATTATTTTGATTCTAGATTGAACAAACATTTATGTGTGGCATTTTGTCTTTATTTAATAAAACTGTAATGAAGAGAGGAAAGAAAAACACCAAATCTGCGCAAAAAAGAAAAAAAATCTCACAAAACAAACGACATATAGGGAAACGAATACTTTGTACGCTGCGTCGTGGCTGTCTCAGCGACAGCAGTTTGAATCCGGGAGTATAAAAATGTGAAAAAAACTTCCGGTCATATAGTAAGTGTTCACAGCGAGTATATTAAAGTTAAATGTTACGATAAGATAAAAATTCTAATAGAAAAATAACATTTCAGGAAATTAAATGAGAATAATTGAATTTGATTAAAAGCGCATCGAAAAGAAGAATGAAATGCTGCGGAAAGAAGAACCGAACTGACAAAAGAACACTTAACCTTCCTTATAGAGTGTTACCTAACAAGTGGTTTCTTCATCTTACCCGAGGCACTTTATATTATATATATATTTTTTTTAATTTCAGTGTATGCGATCAAATATGCCTCTCCATTCTTCCAAAAATATAAAAAGAATCGCTCCTCAACGGATTTATTTTCGTAGATTCATTGGAATATTATTATCGCGATTTATAGAAATATTTTTCTATACGAAAGGACCTCTCCTCAACACAATATGTTCCGTAATTTGACAGAAATTCTGATTTCATTGTATACCTGGCATCTTGGTTGCAGTTTCGTGCATTTATTTGTCATTTCATAAAGCTCAGGTCTCTCTCTCTCTCTCTCTCTAGTCAGACCTCAACTGGAATACTGTGCGCAGTTTTGGTCTCCATCCCTCAGGAAGGATAGAGAAAGGTTAGAAAGAGTACAAGCAAGGGCTACAAAATTGATCCCTTCAATGAGAATGCAAAGCTACCAACGGAGATTGGAGCGCCTAAATCTGTTTAGCTTAGAGACGAGGAGGTTGCGGGGTCAGCTTATTCAAGTCTTCAAGATGCTCAAAGGAATAGACAGGGTAGATTACAGAAACTTATTCTCACTTAATGCCAATCCGACAAGAAATAATGGGTTTAAACTGGAACTAAAGACATATAGGACCTCTGTCTGCGGAAATTTCTTTTCCTATAAAATAGTTAATATCTGGAACCAACTTCCCTCAGAGGTTGTTTCCAGTCAAAGTGTAAATATGTTTAAAAATAGGCTAGACAAAGTACTGAATACTCTCATAGTTTAAGATTAAAACATAAGAAAACTCTGCAGGAGTTCGCTTGCACGGTGTCTCTGTGAGCAAGCTAAATATAGAGCTATTTATATATTCTCCACTTTTTTGTAAAATTTCCTTGGCTACTTTTCCAGGGTCAAGGTATTTTCTTCAACCTTTTTCCGTACCTGCCTCTGGCAGGGAGGGAGCGGAGGGTGGGGAGAGAGCCTTCTACTTTTCTGTCCAGTTTTCTACTACTGCTAGGATAGTTGAAAGAAAAATAAACTTTTAATAACAGGAACCTCCCAGAGTGGACCAAAAGGTCTTTGAGGCTTCCTCTTGTCCTTGTAACTCCTTGTAACTCTCTTCTCTCTCTCTCTCTCTCTCTCTCTCTCTCTCTCTCTCTCAACACAAAAGGAAAAAGACAAAGTCATATTACACAAAGTGATTCAAAAATCCACGCATAATTTGTTTACTTACGTCTTTGCCGGAAGCGGAAGCTGCATATTGAGAGTTAGTCTTTTGAAAGAGCGATAACGGGAAATATTTCTGAATCACAAAGTTCTGAGTGCCTTGTTCAATATGGCAGGAGAATACAAACTAACCTGAACTAACAGTTCCTAGAGTAATCTAAACTAATCAAGACTAATATATCTTTTTTTTTTCCAACGATAAAAATGCTTCTAGATCTTTAATATAAATTTGTAAATGTTTCGAGATGCGAGTATCGAGGGTGTTCTTTCGCTAAAACCATTATACTTCTTTACATCTGTGAATTATATCATACACTTGATCATAGTTACGCTCATGTGACACACACACACACACACACACACATATATATATATATATATATATATATATATATATATATATATTCGCACGATAGCATCAGCTTTGCATTTGGACCAGGTTTCATTAGGGAACACATAACTTCCACTTAAAATGTATAGAGAAAATAGAAGAACCGTCAATTAATATCCAGTAGATCTTCACGTGCTTAATGAAGAGGAAAGGACATTTCTTTGCATACAATGAGAGGGAAAAAAAGGCATTCTAAAGAATTGTTTTGTTCCACATTTAAAAGAAACTTCCCTTTTAAAATAAAGAAAATTTACATTAAATTAAAAGATATAGTTCGGCGGTAAAAAGGATCTTTTAATCTAATGTAATTTTCTTTATTTATAAAAGAAAATTACCTCCTAACGAATTTTCTTTCGAAATTTCCTTCGAATTAAAAGATTTTTTGTTTACTGTACAGGCATTATTATTATTATTATTATTATTATTATTATTATTATTATTATCACCGTCATCATCATCACTTCAAATTAGCTAACGTCACGCCTATTTTTAAAAAAGGCGACCGCGCAGTAGCTAGCAATTATAGGCCCATTAGCTTAACGTCAATTGTCGGTAAACTTTTGGAATCCTTAGTTAGGGATCGTATCATCGATCACTTAGAATGTAGAGATTTGATTAATAGTAGTCAGCATGGGTTTCGACGCCATAGGTCTTGTTTAACTAATTTGTTAGAATTTTATAACGAAATAGTGCGCGAATACGATAGGCATAGAGCAGCTGACGTTATTTATTTAGATTTTAAAAAGGCGTTCGATACAGTACCGCATAGGAGACTAATTGCGAAGGTCAAAGCGCACGGTATACGCGGTCAGGTAGCTAACTGGTTAGAAGAATGGCTTCGTGCTAGGAGGCAGAGGGTCGTAGTTAATGGTAGTGAATCGGGGTGGTTAGATGTAGGTAGCGGTGTCCCACAAGGTTCAGTGTTAGGCCCATTGCTATTCGTAATTTACATTAACGACATAGATGTAGGATTGACTAGTAACGTGGCAAAATTCGCGGACGATACTAAAATAGGCGGTAAGGTTGTTAACGAGGACGATAGAAATAGGCTCCAAGACGATGTAAATAGGATTATGGAGTGGACAGATAAGTGGCAGATGCAATTTAACGTAGACAAATGTAAAGTTTTGCATATAGGTTCTCGTAACAATAATTACACGTACACGATGGATGATAGGCAGTTGGCGAGCGTTGACGAGGAAGTAGATTTAGGCGTACGCGTATCTAAGGATTTAAAGGTTAGGAACCAGTGCCTGGAGTCTTGCGCAAAAGCTAATAGGATGTTAGGCTTCATAGCGCGTAATTTCGAATTTAAATCGAAGAATATTATATTGCCCCTTTACAAGTCCCTAGTCAGGCCTCATTTAGAATATGCAGTTCAGTTTCGGTGACCGTACTTGCGTGAGGATATTGATAAGTTAGAAAGGGTTCAACGTCGTGCCACGAAACTAATTCCGTCATTGCGCAACAAACCTTATGAAGATAGGATTAGAGAGTTAGACCTGTATTCACTCGAAACTAGGAGATTA
Source organism: Bathynomus jamesi (assembly GCA_023014485.1). NCBI lineage: Eukaryota > Metazoa > Arthropoda > Malacostraca > Isopoda > Cirolanidae > Bathynomus > Bathynomus jamesi. The sequence goes on along the minus strand of JAJOZX010000242.1, from coordinate 296,148 downwards.
AGGGGGGAGCTTATTGAAGTTTTCAAAATCGTTAATAACATCGATAACGTAAATTTTGACAAATTGTTCACTTTCGATAATAGTAATACTCGTAATAACGGATTTAAGTTGCGTGGCAGACGTTTCATTACTAATATCGCTAAAAACTTCTTTACGTTTAAAGTAATTGATAAATGGAATAATCTTCCCTCGTCAGTCGTTCATTCTACCAGCGTTAATATGTTTAAGAACCGTTTAGATAGGCATTTTAAACATATTAACGTTGTTTAAAAAAAAAAAAACAATTAGTCACAGGAGCTCTGCGGGTGGTGGTCAAGGATGAGTCTGTTGACGATTAATGCCAGCTTGTGACATGCCAGCGTGTGATGCCAGCAATAAAATTAAAATTAAAAAAAAAAAATTTAGACTAACATGAACGTAGATGTAGCTCGTAGAGTAAACTAACCTACTTTTTGTTTAACTTTACCTACTTTTTTTTTCTTATCCTCTTCTTACTTTGCATGTCTGTAACTCTCTTTTCTTGCATGTTTGTAGTTTGCATGGTATGACTGTGAGTTAAGACTGTGTTTGCATGGTTTGTAAGCGTTCTTATTTTACTTCTTTTCATCTTTCACCCCTCTCCTATTCTCTCCGACTATTTTTCTGACTTGTCGGCAGTGGCCGGCGGATGATGATGGTGAGTCTTTTTTCTCTTTTTCTGAATGAATGTTAACCCACGAGTGATAAGTCTTGCTCCTTACTTAACCCCTTATTCTCTTCTCTTCTCTTAACCCCCTACTCTTTCCTTTCTCTCGGGCTAACCTTAGAGTGGATCTTAGGGTCTTTGTTAGCCTTAGCTTCTGTAGATCTGTAGATCATCATCATTAACCCCTTATTGTCTTCTTTTAACCCCTACTCTCTTTCTCTCGGGCTAACCTTAGAGTAGATCTTAGGGTCTTTGTTAGCCTTAGCTTCTGTAAATCTGTAGATCATCATCACCAAGAGGAGGAGGGTTTGTCTCCCAGGGGCCAGGGTTGACAGAATTAGAGACGAAGTGGATAGAATTGATGTTGCCTCCCGTCACTCGATGTTGGTGACGATGGTAGGGGGCAACGACTCGTATAGGCCCGATACGAGAGTGCCTGACCTTTTGGAGAGATATAGGGGGTTAATTAGGTCCCTGAAGGCGAGGTCAGATAGGTCTTTAGTTCTAGGTATTACCCCTAGGCACGGTTTGGGTCTTAGGATTACGTCAAAAACAATATTTTTTAATACTAAATTAGAAGAGATTTGTGCTGAGGAAAATGTACCCTTATAAAATTTATAAAAGATGGGGTACATTTCAGTGGAATAGGTAATACTAGACTAGGTAGGTTAATTGACGAAAACGTTCGAAAGCTGTATAGGTCGAAGCCTTCCTTAAACGTTGTGGATCCGGGAAACGCGGGCCCGACGTGAAAAATAGTTTAAAACGCCGACCCGTGGTAAAAAATAATTTAAACGTCTTTTATTGTAACGCGCGTAGTATTAAAAATAAATTAAACGAATTTAAGGCGATAATTTATTCCGGCAACCAAGATATACAGGGTGGGCCGTAAGTTTCCATACATAGGAAAAATAAACATTTTTTTATGGACAACCATTTTTATTTATATAATATGCTCTACATGGTTGCCATTGTTTTGAAAACACATTTCAATACGTGTTCCCCACTGTTGATGAACACGCATTAGCACAGCTGACGTTATGCTTGTAATGGCGTTGGTGATACGTTCCTTTAGATGATTTATGTCTCGTATCTTTTCCTGATACACCATGGCCTTGAAGTGCCCCCAAAGATAGAAATCAAGGGGGGGGTGAGATCTGGGGATCTGGGAGGCCACTCCACAGGACCACGCCGACCAATCCAAGCATCCAGGAAACTGCTGATCCAAATACCGACGCACGTGAAGACCATAATTTAAATTTTCCTATGTATGGAAACTTACGGCCCACCCTGTAGTTGCTATCACTGAAACGTATCTGCGGATAGTAAACATAACCCAAAAAAGTTTTTCGATTACGTGAATAATCTTAAGCCGATAAAAGATAATATAGGCCCTCTCGTGAACGTTAATGGCGCTTTGGCTTCCGACGCTCAGGCGATGGCGGGTATTTTTAATAACTTTTTTGCGACACTTTTTACCGTAGAAGACGTCAATAATATCCCCGATGTGGATGATATCGTTCCATTTAGCAGCGAGACTATTTTGGATGAAATAACTGTTAACGAGGGTGAGATTGCGCATTATATCGATGGGCTAAAAGTTGTTAGCAAGACTCCAGGCCCTGACGGTTTTATCCTAGACATCGGAAAGATTTGAAAGACGTCATCGTAGGCCCCTTAACGAAGATTTTTAATCAGTCTCTGTTAACGGGGATTATTCCTGAAGACTTCAAATTAGCTAACGTCACGTCCATTTTTAAAAAAGGCGACCGCACAGTAGCTAGCAATAATAGGCCCATTAACTTAATGTCAATTGTCGGTAAACTTTTGGAATCCGTAGTTAGGGATCGTATCATCGATCACTTAGAAAGTCGCGATTTGATTAATAGTAGTCAGCATGGGTTTCGACGCCATAGATCTTGTTTAACTAGTTTGTTAGAATTTTATAATGAAATAGTGTGCGAATAAGATAGGCATAGAACGGCTGACGTTATTTATTTAGATTTTAAAAAAACGTTCGATACAGTTTCACATAGAAGATTAATTGTGAAGGTTAAAGCTATTCTTAATTTACATTAACGACACAGATGTAGGATTGACTAGTAACGTGGCAAAATTCGCGGACGATACTAAAATAGGCGGTAAGGTTGTTAACGAGGACGATAGAAATAGGTTCCAAGACGATGTAAATAGGATTATGGAGTGGACGGATGAGTGGCAGATGCAATTTAACGTAGACAAATATAAAGTTTTGCCAGAGCTGGGCAGTATTTAAATACATTTGTATTTAAATACGTATTTAAATACATTTGTGTATTTAGAACTGTATTTATAAATACATCGTTTTTCATGTATTTAAATATAGTATTTAAATACTTTAATGAGTATTTAAATACAATGTATTTAAATACTCAAAATATAAAAATGTAAATACTTTTACTGGTTTAATACACGTTCTGTACTAGCACAGTACGACGCGTCGACAGTGTAGTACAGCATGGTTCATGTTTCAACGTGTCAGTTCAATCAGTTGTGTGCCACTCTTAGTCGAAAGCGGTTGATTTCTTTATCGTGTGCGTGTCATGGCTTCAACAAGCAAATCCGGTGAATCAAACAGTGATATATCTGCAGATAACAATTTAAAATGTATTTACAAATGTATTTAAATACAATTGATGTATTTTGTATTTAGTATCTAAATACATTCGTAAAATGTATTTAGTATTTAGTATTTAAATACATTTCTCCCATGTATTTAGTATTTAGTATTTAAATACATTCAATGTATTTATTGCCCAGCTCTGAGTTTTGCATAGAGTTTCTCGTAACAATAATTACACGTACACGATGGATGATAGAGAATTAGCGAGCGTTGACGAGGAAGTAGTTTAGGCGTACGTGTATCTAAGGATTTAAAAGTTAGGAACCAGTGCCTGGAGTCTTGCGCAAAAGCTAATAGGATGTTAGGCTTCATAGGGCGTAATTTCGAATTTAAATCGAAGAATATTATATTGCCCCTTTACAAGTCCCTAGTCAGGCCTCATTTAGAACATGACGTTCAGTTTTGGTGCCCGTATTTGCGTGAGGATATTGATAGGTTAGAAAGGGCTCATCGTCGTGCCACGAAACTAATTCCGTCATTGCGCAACAAGCCTTACGAAGATAGGATTAAAGAGTTAGACTTGCATTCACTCGAAACTAGGAGATTAAGGGGGGGAGCTTATTAAAGTTTTCAAAATCGTTAATAAAATCGATAACGTAAATTTTGACAAACTGTTCACTTTCGATAATAGCAATACTTGTAATAACGGATTTAAGTTGCGTGGCAGACGTTTCATTACTAATATCGCTAAAAACTTCTCCACGTTTAAAGTAATTGATAAATGGAATAATCTTCCTGCGCCCGTCGTGAACTCTACCAGCTTTAATATGTTTAAGAACCATCTAGATAGGCATTTTAAAAATATTAACGTTGTTTAAAATTTAAAAAAACAGCTAGCAACAGGAGCTCTGGGGGTAGTGGTCGAGGATGAGTCTGTTGACGATGATGCCAGCTTGTGACATGCCAGCGTGTGATACCAGTAATAAAATTATTATTAAAAAAAAAATTAGACTAACACGAACGTAGTTGTAGCTCGTAGCGTAAACTAACCCACTTTTGTTATACTTTACCTACTTTTTTTTTTCTTATCTTCTCCTTACTTGCATGTCTGTAGTTGCACGGTATGACAGTGAGTTAAGACTGTGTTTGCATGGTTTGTAAGCGTTCTCATTTTACTCCTTTTCATCTTTCACCCCTTTCCTATTCTCTTCGACTATTTTTCCGACTTGTCGGCAGTGGCCGGCGGATGATGATGGGGAGTCTTTCTTTCTCTTTTTCTGAATGAATTTTAACCCACGAATGATAGGTTTTTCAACTTACTTAACCCCTTTTTTCTCCTCTTTTAACCCCCTCCTCTTTCCTTTCTCTCGGGCTAACCTTAGAGTGGATCTTAGGGTCTTTGGTGGCCTTAGCTTCTGTAGATCTGTCGATCATCATCATCATCATCTCATATTTGACAGTTCTTTAGATGTACTGTAGTACTTGAAACTTTATGACTGTTGTAATACCTGTAAGCCTACACGTGTATTTTTTTATGTTTTGAACAACAAATAATAATAATAATTATAATTTATTATTATTATTATTATCATTATTATCATTATTACGTGCTCAAAACTTTGCTAAACTTCTGGTGGAGAAAATTGTGTGAACTTGGTACTCACATGGGAGAAGCATTAATCTGCAAATTTCACAATCAAGGCGCTACAAGGCGCTGCAACGCTTGTTCACTAGAGTTCATGCCAAAATTTCTAAAGGTGTTCAGGGAAGAACCTGCAACTCTTTCTGTTCCCTTCGATTGAGTAGTGGTTCTGGAGAGTATGGCACGTAGCATAATCTTTTTACAAGATGGAGCAAATGGGAGCAACAAGCTTGACCTTCGTCAGAATGAACAATTCGAGCGGAAGCAAAACCAAGGTTATATCAGCTACCAAATAGCCTTATGAAGCAGCGGGAGGATCAAGACCAAGATCGGGTATCTATTTAGCAGAATTCAGGCATCCCTTAGTCCCTCAATTTTTCCAACATCCTAAATGGCTCCCGAACCATTACATTAAAACTACCTTCTTTAACTGTATAGGCTACATGTAAGCAGTAAAATTCCGTAAGACATGAAAACTGTGAACCGTTTAGTTCCCTATTACAGATCAAAACGGGTTAAGGAAAGGTTCCTCTCAGAATCAGGTTCTAAAGTGGGGACCGCATAAACACTGACCAGGTACTTACTGGCTCTCTTTTTCTTTTTACTCTGTATACTGAAATATTACAGTTACAGATTTACAGCCCAACAAAGACCCTAACATCCACTCTAGACTAGCTCAAGAAAGAAATTAGAAAAGATAGAGTTAAATAAAAGAAAAAAAGCAAATAGAAATGAAGAATACAGAAAACTCTCATACCAAGCTTATAAACTGTGTAAAGCTTCCACACACGAATAGGCTCCTCGTCTTCCGTCAGCCACTGCTGACAGAAAATTGCCAAAGAAGATTTATAAGAAAGTAGGGAAAAGTATAATGAAAAGAACAGCTTCAGATTTCATTCACACCACGCGTACGGTTATCTCATGTACCCAGTTACGCATTAGAAGACAATATAAAATAAATTATAACGTGAAACAATAGATGGCTTAATTTAATGTACAGAGGGTTGACAAAAGTAAATAGACACCACGATGATTGTTCTCAATAACAAATGGCAAAATTCGTCAATGGAATGCTAAAATTTATGTCAGCTTTCCACAATGGAAAGGGGAAAGCAACACGTTTCTAAATATATTGATTCAATAAATCTGTTATTGTTTATTGACTTTTATTATCAAATCAAATACTATAGAAAAACCGAAGGTGTTATTTATTTTTTTTAACGCTCTGTACATCATGCATTTTTTAAGGATTTATTATTTATTATATAAAAGAAATCATCATTTCATCGCCGTATCATTTCTTCGATGTATGCCAAAGAACGATACTCTAGAGTCAATGTCATGAACCCTTTTTATCTTATAACATTGATGTCACAAAAAGCCCATTGAGGTACTTCGACTTTTAATGATTTAGGAACTTTCTCGTTTATATTGGACAAATAGAATTCCTGAAATGCTTGATTAGTCATTGTCCATAACCATATATGCCCATTCTGCGTAAAATGGGTGAAGCTTAGAAGAAAACATACCTCCAATTTGTCATAGCCCGCGCTATTTTTTGCTTTATATCGGTTGGAGGTTTTCATGCCGCGTAGTATATGAAAAACGCTTGGCGATATTCGTTGCGACAGACTAACATTATCCGTGATGTCTGCACGTATTCTACCTGGGATGGCTCTCCATTTAGTGAAGAAGGAATTTTTACGTTCAATGACCACTCTCTTGTTCGATGGTTCACTTTTCGTTTATTCGGAGGACAGATATTTGCGATGATGTTATATGAACTGTCCTATTCGCACGCCCTCCATTTTGAGTTATTGAATACAGTCTGACTGACTGTACAATCACGCAAGTACGGGTAAAAGATTATATGTCACGAGCAACAACAGTATAGAAGGCCTCTTTAATTTTAAATCAACCCACTTTATATTTTTTCTAAATTCGCCCAAACCGCAGTAAAATAATTTCGTGATTGAACTTTAATATTCTTAATATTATTAAATTACACAAACCATAACATCCGCTCTTCATATTCTAAAACTTTCATGATATGAATATCGTAATGAAAATGTAAAAAATAGTGACGTTTCGGTATAATAAGAAAATTAAGATAGTATCAGTAGATCTAAAGAAGAGCAAGAATAAACGAATTATATGGATAAAAAACAGTTTGTCAAGTTTTAATTTTGTTATTGCAATCTCCTAAATGCAATTCCAGATTCATAAAACAAACTCCTCATATGCTGATTGAAACGTCATCTAAACTCTTTATAAGTGCCGGAAGAAGAACGTTCTTATATAATTTCTCCGTGAAGAGAGCGAAAAGAAAGGGCTACGTCAAAATCCTATAAAAACATATATATTATATACGAGTATTGCGGTTATCCTCAATTCCATTTATTACCCTTTCTTCTTGTACCATGAAATCGTTAAAATAGATTCATTAATGTCAGTAAAATGTTTCAGGATTCTGTTTCATAAGACGTTAAACGTGAAACGCAAAATCATCCTCATTTTTCGTATGGACAGGTCACATCTACAATTTCTGCTTTAGGTTTTACAGTCTTCATAGCAAATATTTCAATAACAACAAATTTTCTTTGTGTTTTAAACACCAACCTTCAATAAAAAACTTTTTTTTTAATCATATTTTTATACAAGACCACCATTTTAAGATAAGACATTTATTTAATTGTTAATATAAGATAATTGTCACGCATAATGTTATTACACAAACATACACACAAACATATATATATATATATATATATTATATATATATATATATATATATATATCATACACATTTAGCCGATGGATTGTTGTACATAGTTGATAACTACATCATTATTAAGTCAATCAACTGTGCTAATTTGAATTTTATATACACAGTGCGTTCGTAAAGTCTCTCCGCAGTCAACGTGCTTGCTGTCAAAAGTGTTTGACAACAAGTGTAGACGAGTTGCTCTGTGCCTGCAAAACGGTGTCAAACACTCAACACATGCTGTAAAATCAAGAGGTTATGTAATAAAATCACTAAATCATGGTTGAATGAAAACATTGTAGTTTTTCAATTTCCTATGCGTTTAACATAGCACTGCGGAGAGGCTTTTCGAACGCACTGTGTATATATATATATATATATGTGTGTGTGGTGTGTGTGTGTGTGTGTGTATACATTTATTATTTCTGGCTTATAATGATTTTCAAACTAACTCTGCTTTAGTTATAAAAATGCAATCAAATAAAGGAAAAACTCCAAAAGGTTATTTAAACTATTCTTTTTTTGTTTATGATTCAAAATTGGGGAAAATGTTTACGAATTCAGTCTCTGAAACAATTGTAAACATCTTACTCAGTTCTTCCTCCACTTATGAACATTTAGGATGTTTCTAGATCTATATAAACTGTTTTAGACGTTTTTGTGAACTTGAACAGGGCATTTCATTGGTATTTCTGTTAGTAGCACAACTTACAACCTAATTTAACCTAACTCGTGGGACATTAGAGGATATATATAAACAATTATCCAAGAAGATTCGAACCCACTGCCACTTAAGTACACTGTAAAAACTGTTCTTTGTAGTTACCTTCTAATAAGACGGTACAAAACCATGCAGTACCGAAGACGAACATCACCATTAATGACGTCACTAATATGATTAGCAATAATTGGCCGAGAGCTTATGAAGACGTCATCAACTATCAGTCAATCAGGATCCATGTCAAAAAACTGGATGCCACGAAATTACATATTCACAGAGCTACGTCGTGCCCAATGTCGTAACACCGCTGCTTCATGTCGATGAGCAAAGTCACGCGACGTTGGATGGGTAACTCGTTCAAATTATGCAACGACCCGTGGTTTGGATCCTACGTAGAGCTGTAGATCCCCACCGTCATAGGCCGTTAGATGTTGAGAAGGAGGTTCAACAACTCTCTCATTACATAACTTTTTAACAGATGCAAATGCAAATATGCATATACTATGCTATACAAGGGTCTATAAACTCTGAGATTACAGTACACTTCTTTGTCCTGAGATCTTACGTCTAAAGACATTAAATAAAGCTTCACAGTTATGTAACACCTTCACTACCGTTATCCAAATTACTAATCCAAAGAACAAAGCTGTACTGTAAAAATAGCCTAGTGTACTAAGTTAAAAGACACGTCTAAACTTTTGAACCCTTTTTAAGTACATTTTAGGTTAAACATGATTTAAGTTTCTACGCACTTCTAAACATGTTTAGAAAATTTACAGGATCATCTGAAGATCGGGCCCCCCAGCCTTCTTTAGTTAGCTTTATAAGGCTAACTAACGAAAATATCATGACCTAACCTAACCAATCGTCAAGGGCGTACGGTTGACCTAACGATTGGTTAGGTTAGGTCGTGATATTTTCGTTAGTTAACCTTATAAGGCTAACTAGAGAAGGCTGGGGGGCCCTGATCTTCAGGTGATCCAATTTACATGTTTGATATAATGACACAATATGACCTATATACGAAAAAAATACATAAGGTAAATGAAAAATAATTATTAAATTTCAGAGCTTTTATTGACGAAACAAGATGTATATTTCACGAAGAAAACTTAGAAAATATTACATCTTACCTTACAAACTTACTTTACTAAATTTAACACTAACTTATCAGACATAGTTTGAGGGGTTACATCTTGACCACGTCGCAAGCCGCTTCCCGTCAGATCAGTGAGGTTAAGTAACGTTGGGTCTGTTCATTAATTCGACCAGGGCCCGTCCTCCGCGTTCAGGAGATTAAATAACTCGGAGCAAGTGTAGTTTACGTCCCCCCTGACGCAAAATTTTTTTATTGGGGTTGTTTAATCTCCTTCGCAACATCCAAGGTCATATGACGGAGGGGATCTACAGCTTTACGTGGGATCCGAACCACGGGTACTACATAATCTGGGCGCGCAGAACGGTCTCCCATCCAGCTACTACCCAGACTCAATGTCGCTTAACTTCGCTGATCTCCTGGGAAGCGGTGTTACGATATTGGTCACGACGTAGCCTCCCTGACATGGGAACAAACTACACTAGGTCAAACTACACTAAGATCTTTAGGAGACATTTTTTTAAATGAATCCATCAAATAAAACGTTAAAACTAACGAAAATATTACGACTTAACCTAACCAATCGTCAATATATATATATATATATATATATATATATATATATATATATATATTGACGATTGGTTAGGTTAAGTCGTAATATTTTCGTTAGTCTTAACGTCTTATTAGATTAGGTATACGCGGACAAAGTTAGGGAACGCAAACTACACAGGATAATGTCGGGTAACGTAAACTACACTAGGATAATGTCGGGTAACGTAAACTACACTAGGATAATGTAGGGGAACGTAAACTACACTAGGCACCACAGGGGGACGTAAACTACACTTACTTCAATAACTCTAAAACATTACATTCTTTTTCATAATTTGAGGGAAACCTAAATATAGATTTATGGCACTCGTAATATGCAATAACTTAGATTCGTAAGTAATCAACCTGAAATATGTATTTGTCATTTCAGAATTCATCTATCTGTTCGACTCTATTAAACCTTTCATAATTAATTATAATATAATAATCAGTAATAAACTTGCTTTAAATTAATTTCCATGGAGTAGCTACCTTAACATCTCTTCCTCTAAACCCAACAAATTGAACGGAAATGAATAGAACTAGTGCAGATTACTGCACTACAGATTACTGTATTAAAAATGGGATAATGAATGCAGTATTTAAACAAAATTTGCGCAGTGTCAAAGTTACTTCTTTTTCTTAACACTGAACGTGGTGGTCAGTAGTATGGGCGAAAAAGGAGAGAGTGCAATGCAATCGCAAATGTTGATCAATGTTGCATAAGGCATGCAACAAGGGGAGGGGGTGTTGCAAGATGCTATGCAACAAAGGGGGATAGGGAAATGTTGCAAGATGTTATGCAACAAAGGGGGAGAGGGGAATGTTGCAAGAGCAACAAGGGGTTATGCAACTTGGAGGCGGAGTTATCCCCCAAGAGAAAGAGAAAGAGAGGAGGAGAGGTTTTCGCCTGGCAGGAGCCAACCGCATATTAACACATCAGCCGAGCTGCCGTTGTTTTAATATGTTCCTAATCAGACAGCTGGCTTAATCAGCCAGTTGGCTTATCTGGCTGAGTTGCCAGATTGCGCTATTTATTTAATTAAAGCATATATTCTGGCTTAATCCGCCAGTTGGCTTAGAAGGCTGAGTTGCCAGTTTGCACTATTTATTTAATTAAAGCATATATTCTGGCTTAATCCGCCAGTTGGATTAGAAGGCGTAAATGGCCTCTTCAGGTGTACAGGTTGAGTTGCCACATACCGCTATTTATTTAATTAATGCATATATTCTTTACAGTTTGTTTAGAAATCCGTTTTAGAAGCCAGCCAATTGATATAATTAAATAATAATAATAACGTTTATATATACAACCAAAAGAATTAAATGAAACACCATTACATCATTCTGTTTATTTAGACGAATTAATGGAATCAGAAATATACAGAAAATAAATATACAGTGGAATATATATGATCAAAAATAATAATAGTATAAGAAATACGAACGATGAATATACAGGGTGTCCCATAGGTCCGGCATTATAGGAAAAACAATAAAAAAAGGCAAAACAAAAGCTTTTATTTACAGAACGTGCTCGATATGTCCACCATTGTTTTCAATACACAAATTCAGACGTGATACCCAGTCAGCAAGCACACGGTGAATGATGTCAGGAGTAATGCTGTTACATGCCCCAATAATGCGCTGCCGAAAATGTTCAACACTCCTAATTTTCTCTGCGTATACCAGCGCTTTCAAGTGGCCCCTGAGATAAAAATCTAGTGGCGTGAGATTCGGGCTTCTAGCTGGCCATTCGACAGGCCCTCGACGTCCTATCCAATGACCAGGGAATTGTTGGTACAGGTATTCCCTTACTTGGGTGCTGTAATGTGCAGGAGCGCCGTCTTGCTGGAACCATGTTGGGAAATTTCCTTCTTCGTTCAAGACAATGGGAAATGCTTCTCCCTTGAGCATACGTAGGTAGGTGCCTCCAGTGACATGTTCATCGAAAAATAGGGGGCCTATGATGCGATCCTTCCAAATGCCACACCACACCATCACCCGAGCTCCACCTTGTTCCTTTGAAGAGGTATACCAGTGAGGGTTGTTTTGAGACCAGTAGCGGGTGTTCTGTCGATTTACCTCACCATTTCCATAGAAAACAGCCTCGTCACTGAACAGAATGGTGGACGGGAAATTGGCATCCCGAGCATAAGAAAAATATGAATTATGGTTTGTAGAAATAGAAAAATATGAATTTCTCCTATGATGCCTGACTTATGGGACACCCTGTATAATAAATATACAATGAAATGTATATGATAAAAAATAATAATAGCATAAGAAACACGAACGAGAAATATATAATAAAAAATAGATTGTGTGGAACCCCTATCGCTTTCAAGGATATTATAGCGACACGTGCGGGATGTACGCCCTCTCATTTCTCATGCACATGTCAAGTGGGAAGGGATTTATACATTTCTAAAAATGATTCGATTCGTGCTACATGGAGATGAATGATAAAAATGTATGCAGACAGATAAAAAAAGGTTCCCATATGTTAGCACCCGCTGTATTGTGTAAAGGTGTATATCTATATTATGTAAAGGCCTACTTGTAGCCATTAAGGCTTATTTAATGGACACTGGTTCCGCTTTGTACATGTTTTCTGCCATTTAATAAATGAAAATACAATGTGTTTTGTTCTTAACTTCAAAAGCACTTACATTAGTTCCTCGATGACCTGGCACTCGCTGGGCCGGATGTGAACTAATAGCTCGACATCTGTGTTCAGATCGCTGGTTTGGTTGTGGGGCAAAGCACGCATATCATTTATTCCCCTTTCATCAAAACGAAAAGTAGCTATAACACGATCAAGTTCCGCATCGGTCCTATAAAGTTAAGTAAAAATAAAGAACTACAATAAGAGATAACGCCACGAATTTAAAAATTATAATCAAAAGCAGATAATTCTTAAAAGTTTTGTTAATGTAAAAATCCTACTGCGGTGGTCTTTAAATTATCGAGAAAAATATTATTAAAGCTCCACTATATATATATATATATATACACCAAAATAATCACGATGGAATCAGACAATAATTAAAAACATAATGGGATTAATTTTTTACGTTGTACAAAAATTCAAAATAAAGCTAGGTTAGACTAACAGCAAATTGTAACCATAAGCAGATATCCTGACAGTTTTCGAGTGTTAAGACATCGTCTGCCTGCAACGGGACTCGAGCCCGCATGCAATTCTTAATAGGTTTAATATTTCTAAAACCCTATCTGTAAAATTTTCTATAAATTTTTAAATTATCGAATAATATACAAATAAAAACACCATGACAGACAAGATATATAGGGCGGATCATATATGTAGTGGGCGGATCATATATATATATATATATATATATATATATATATATATATATGCCGAAATAAGCACGAAGGAAACAGAATAATTAAAAATATTTTTCAAAACACGTTTATTGCGGCCTTTTACGGTTAGGTTATATTGTTATAAACGAGAAAGTGTCCTGGCCAATATATTATATATATATTATGTCCCGGTTAGGTTATATTATTATAAAAGAGGAGTCCTGCCAGATATATATATTATGTCTCGGTTAGGTTATATAAGGTCATCCCATAAGTAATGTCGTTTTTTACGATAGGTTAAGTTTAAACTAGTCCTACTCGGTTTAAGTATAAATTTTCCGAAGGTTATATCTAAAAGGAGATCTATTGTGTTTCGCTACATACTTTACAGACCTTGACCAGTGAAGACGTGTGTTTTGCTTTATGTGAACCCCTCATAAACATGGCGGTATCAGAAGAGCATATCAGGCATATAACGCTTTACGAGTTCAAAAAAGGGAATAGTGCTACTGAAGCAACGCGAAACATTCAGGACGTTTATGGCAACGATATTCTGCATGTGAGGAAATATCAAAGATGGTTTCAAAAGTTTAGGAATGGTGACTGCTGTTTAACAGATGCAGCACGCTCTGGACGCCCTGCTGAGTTTGATGATGACCTGCTGTTAGCCGCACTTAAAGAACTGTTCAACAACTTTCGAAGAATTGGCCCAGAAACTCAATTCATCCCCGTCCATCATCCATCGACATTTGCAACAACTCGGGAAAGTGCCTAAGTTAGGAAAGTGGGTGCCACATGAATTGTCGGTCGACAATCTGAGGGTGCGGGTAAACATTAGCACAGCTCTTCATTCCCGTGAACTCCAAGATCCGTTTTTGCACCGTTTAGTGACTGGTGATGAAAAGTGGATACTGTACCAGAATGTTGAGCGCCGTCGACAGTGGGTTTGTGCCGGAGAACCAGCGACACCACAGCCAAAACCAAATCTTCACCCTCGGAAGGTGTTGCTTAGTGTTTGGTGGGATAAAGGTGATGTAATACACTTTGAAACCTTACCACACAACCAAACAATCACCGCTCAAGTCTACTGTCAACAACTGGATCGATTGAACACTGCACTAAAAGAAAAGAGACCTTCTTTGGTTAATCGGAAAGGAATCGTATTCCACCACGACAACGCACGTCCTCATACCGCTCGGATCACTTCTGCAAAAATTGAGCTTGGATGGGAAAAATTTCCACATCCTCCATATTCTCCAGACCTTGCGCCTTCAGATTATCATCTCTTCAGGAGTCTGCAAAACTATCTTGACGAGAAACAGTATACTTCTTTAGATGACCTGCACACCAGTCTTTGTACGTTTTTTGCTTCAAAACCGCCTGAATTTTATAAACATGGCATTGAAAAGCTTGTAGGACGTTGGCAGAGTGTCATTGATTCCGATTGAGATTTTTTTGTCTTTCAAATTTCGATCTAAAAAACGACATTACTTGTGGGATGACCTGATATTATTACAAACGAGAAAGAGTCCTGGGATTAATTTTTTCGTTGTAGGAAAACTCAGAATAAAGCTAGGTTAGGCGCTTATAAGTTAACACTGAATGAACTGCAGAATATAATCACTTACATTTCAAATGAATTGTCTGTAGGATCTTCCAATGCATCGCAATTTTCTGTAACAATATGCATAGATAAAAGTTCATCCCGATCTGCAGCACTGAAAATTAGACGGGTTGCCTGAGCATAAAAATCTTGATCTTCAAACAGATCATGGTTCATGGTTGGTATTTCAAAAACACTAAGCAAGAAAAACGATTGAACTGAGGCTCTGAGATGAAAGTGGCCCCCTTTTATAAAGGGGGCTTGTGACCACCCCACAACACACAAACGCTAACTTCCTTTTGGCTAGCAGTGAATTTTGGGCGAGACTTGATGCGAAGGCCTGCATAGCAGCCAAACAGAGGTCCTGGGCTCCGCCCACAGGGTTGTGATTGGTTGTCCCGTGAAATCTGGGGTGTATCAGATATCGCCATTCGTGGAGAGACGAGAAACGCTTTGTTTTTTGATCTTGTATTCGAGAGAGAGAGAGAGAGAGAGAGAGAGAGAGAGAGAGAGAGTTGAGGTTGGCTTGTGAAACGGTTTATGGCCCTGAAACATAAAAGTGGAAGATAGTTAATTACCCATGAAGAAAATCGCTGTAAAATTTATTGTATCGTATAAGAATTCCACGATACAATAAATAAATTCAAAAATAACAGATGCGTGCTGGTAGCGGTCATTAACCCAAAGTTTACGATCTCGAGAGAATGGAAATAAGATTCCATTTAACCCTTCGATTGCTTCCGATCGAATTGTTCATTCTGACCTTTTCACAAAGACTCGTTTAATTACAGCTATGAGGGAAGTTCAGAATGGAAGTGAGAGGGTGTTTATAGCCCATAATTAATTTTTTTTTTGTAGAAAGACAAGAAAATCTCTGGATATCAGATATATTTGGTACAATTCGCGTATGTTTGAGAGAAACGCTAAACTGCGAGTCAATTGCTCGTGAGATTTAATCTTTATGATGTCTATGATCTCGAAATAAACTCCCGCGGAAAGAAGTAGGTAGTTTTTCAGTATCCACCACATCTTGGCACTTTGCCGAATACTTCTTCATAAACGATGAACACGCAATATTAAAGGTAGCCATTACTATTTTTCTTCTTCGCGAGAGAATACACGTCTGAGCTCAAGGGTATGCAGAGGTGAACTGAGCACGCAGGGATAGAGATATGCTCAGATAGTGGCAGGAGTCACGTTGCCGATCTTACAGTGGGCGGAGCTTAGCTTTTTACTGTATATACACACACGCACGCACGCAAAGGAGAAAATTAAACCTTACTTGAAACAAATATACGTGATAAATATACATATCAGCACACATATATATAAATACAATCAAAGATTAACGTAACCAAAGGGCACGGTATCATGGGTACCAGGCACCTGGTAACGCTTCCTATATGTGTTACGGCATACCTTCGTGCCCCTAAGTTCCTTCACACACCCCAGTTTCTGCGTCCGAAAATTGTGCGTCCCCACAGTCAGTTGGGGTAGCTGGTCACCCTCATCGTCCAAGTTTTCACATAATGGATATTTGTATGTGCTTGATAAATGTAGCAAGCGCGACCCTTCGTTACTTTTTTGGCGGTGCGAGCAAAAGAGTCAGTGTATTATGAGGTGTATATATAATATGGGTACTTTTCCGTTATCTGCCCCCTTGACGATTGGTTAGGTTAAGTCGTGATATTTTTGTTAAAACTAGCGAAAATATCACGACTTAACCTAACCAATCGTCAAGGGCGTACAGTTGACCTAACCGGGCAGTGACGATTGGTTAGGTTAAGTTGTGATATTTTCGTTAGTTTTAACAAAAATATCATGACTGAACCTAACCAATCGTCAATGGGGCAGATAACGGAAAAGTACCCATATTATATATACACCTTATAATACACTGACTCTTTTGCTCGCACCGCCAAAAAAGTAACGAAGGGTCGCGCTTGCTACATTTATCAAGCACATACAAATATCCATTATGTGAAAACTTCTGTTTCCCTTTCTTACTTGATATATTTTCAGACATTTATGCTATTAAGGGCAACAACACAACTTATCTGAAAAGACAGACAGCACTTCAGGTTAATAACCAAGTATTACTACTTAATACTAATTAACGGCGGCGCCAAACCGGCTCCGCGCCCAAACGGTGGCGCCCAAACGGCGGCGCCAAAACGTCCAGCGCCAAAATGTCGGCGCCAAAACGTCCTAGATGGTCCATGCGTGGCTGTTGGCGGGGGATCTTCCATAAAGGTCTCCTGTGACGGCACATTCAGCGCGCGGGTATCCATGCCACCAGCAGCCGTTAAAGGAATACAGTCTTCTCACCAGTGGCTGGATCCTCACTTAGGTCGTCAACCCAAAAAAACACGACCATTGACCTAAACGGGTACTTCACCCGTGTTGCGGGCATGTTTTATGTATACCCCGGTCAGTTGCTGTAGGTGTATGAGCCAGTAAATAGCCTTGTGCCCATAACTGCGGGGGGTTGTTTCTGTGAATGATTGCTAAGGTGTCTTTAGGCATTAAGTTATTCTTGAACACAGTAAAACATAATGAGGCGATCGTGGTCGCGACTTGCAGCGGATCGCATTTGAAACGGGTTATGTACATCCTTCTAAAGGCTTAAAAGCATACTCTAAGTACACGTACGTCATTCACGCAATAACGTTCACATTCATCGGCTATATTGTATGGATTAGCTTCATTAAAACTGTTGTAGTAGCGGTCAAAATCTTCACGCTCACTATCACTCATGTTGGTGTAGTTAATGTTTGGGTGAAGGTAGTCCTACGTAATTCAAAGTTTCGTTAGTGAGGAATGTGTAAGGGAAAGACCCTTTTGAAACTTCAGCGGCTACGCCCATGACCTTGGGCAGCTTTGCTAATTTACAAGGTGTGAACAGCAGGGTGTCTTTAAACTGTACATTACCTCTTATCTGCATCTGTATTAGTTTGTTGCCTCTTTTCAAGGGATCACCTGTAAATATCGCAGACGACTCGTGTTCAAGCAGCTCCTTATAAAGGAACTGTGTGTCAAATTTCGCCCCGTTATGGGCAAGAATATACACAGTCATTTTTTTTAACTTGTCCGCTAATTTGACAATATAGGATACAAAGAGTTTCACAGGGCTGCCGTGTGCATTCGTTTTAAAAACGTTTGTCCGTTTTCCACATTTGTGGCACTCATCACACTCGAACTCCATGCACTCATCACAGATAGTCTGACTTACGAGTAAATGTGGAATGACCTCTTTGGTTTCAGCGTTCGTGTAAGTTTCTATATCGTAGTACACGGTTATACAAGGACTATTTTTAGGTTTAGCATCTTTCATATAACATACATGCTTCACTCCATCCGCCTTATATTTTTCATGACATGTAGAACAGTGAATTTCATCGCATTTATGTTTGAAATTCCCCCAATTATCCATCATGTGAAACATACCGCACTTACAAATCCTCATTTTCCTGTAAGTGCCATTTGATTTATGGAGTTCAAACATTTATTATTGAAAAAAGTACGTCTACACACATTACATTCCCTCTTCTCGGGTTCAACTACCTGACTCACATACCATGTAGCAATCCTTACAATGTTTTACCATATCATCAGCAAACTCGAGACAACCCTTACACAAATCATGATGCCTTCCATATTTTCGACTTTTATCATAATTGGCGTAGAGAACCCTTATGTTACGGATGGGGAGATACGATGTTCCTGACAATCCTAAAATAAGTAGAGGTCTTGTACGATCTCTCGCACTACTTTTGAAAACATACACGGTCCTACGACGATCATCCGTTCCAAATACGAATATACGTGCATTCATTTCCTGCTCGGCCCTTCTCAGTTCTTCAGGACCCATATTACATTCAAACTCGAGCTTACAGAAGCCAGTTTACGGGCCAAATTTTTTGCGTCCAAGTATTTAGCACAGTGAACATATGAGCTAAAAGTATTGCTATAAAACCACAACCACGATCGATGTTAAATGCGTTCTGAAAATAACCGGAGAATTGAAATTAAGAGTATAAGGTGTGGCAGTATGACCCGCAACCCGGAATACTCTGTCAATATCACCATGAAGTTGTCCGTATTGAAGGATGTACCACTTTGAGAGGCTTGCATTATACGCCCCAAGATATATTCTACATCTACAGCCGCCAAACGTCTGAACGATATTACCACCCAAAAATCGTCCCCCTCATCTGACCCGAACCTGAAGGATAACCTCGTCCGGAATTCACGTTCGTCGCGGTTCTGAAGGGCAAACTCCACAATACGTTCAACTACGCGCCGCAGTCCGTTGGTATACAGGGATCCAGGGTCAACCCTGACCACGTACCGATTTCTAGTCAGGGTAGGGTGGGGGTAGCGGTGCGCACCAACTCGAATGTTATACCATCCTCCACAGTATGAGAAGCTGTTGTGGAGGAAGTACCCGGAACTGAACAATGGGGCATATTTGAGGAAGGTACTATTGGGGGGTTGTGTCGTAAGACGTTGAGGGTTGGGGATCTATTACTGGGGGTCTAACAACCGGAGCAATCCTGGCACGCTTTATACCTGACGTGGAGGGTTCTTCATCATGCTTCCGCTTTGAACTGTCGCATGCTACAGGTGTCGCTGGTGAGGGTTCGTCAGCGGGAAGGGTTCTGTAGCTGCACGGTCATCGGGTTCGTCTGTGATATCGATGATGGGGTGCTGTACATCGTCGTCATTCACGGTTCTGTGGAAGAAGAAAACAAAATATAAGGAACAGCACTCAAAATTTGTAATATTTTGTAAATGACCCACTTAGGGGTGTGACGTGTTAGAGATGGAATCTGTAGAAAAATTCAGGTTCACAAGCCCCTCCCACATGTATTATATCTGGCCCTACAGGATGTGGAAAAACTGTATTTATGCTTAAAATCATTAAAGATAAGGGGGAGATGTTCTCAAAATTTGTGCATAAAGTAATATGGTGCTATTCGACGTATCAGTCAGTGTTCAACGAGTACCAAGATGAAATTTTGTTCCACAAGGTGTCTATGACGTTAATTCGTTAAAAGGTAATGAGCATACAGTTATTGTAATTGACGATCTCATGTTGGAAATGGATAAAACGTTTGCCGAGACATTTACAGTGTTCTCCCACCATCTTAACATAAGCGTATTCTTCATCAACCAGAATCTATTTTTCAAAAATAGATACATGCGCGATGTGTCGCTAAATACACAATATCTAGTCTTATTCGCACAACGTAGAGATGTGTCACAAATTGGGGTATTAGCCAATCAAATGTTCCCGAATCAGCGTAAGGAGTTTTTGGAGGTTTATAAAGAAGCCACAAGCCAGCGTTATGGATATTTGCTTTGTGACCTTCACCCGCGAAACACGTTTAGGGTGCTTCTAAGAACGAATATATTCCCAAGCGAACCTGAAACGGTGTATATTCCAGAATGACAAATAGGCTGAAGAAATATCGTGAATTAATAAAAATCTATCAACGATTGCCCCGGGCACTGCAACAGATGTTTGTTAAAAATATCGACTCGACTTTTTAAAATGCATCTGTGAAATCTGTCTTAATGTTATAAAATGTAATGTGCCAATGAAACCCTCAGAAGGCTCGCTTACGTCGTTACAAGAACATAATACGAGCGCTCGCTCATAAAAGTCAAACTGTGGGTAAGAAAAAGCGAATTATTGTACAAAGAGGAGGATCATTCCTCCATCTTATTTTCAGTTTTGGGTCCTTTACTGACTAGATTAATATAATGAAGAAGGTGGTTGTGATTCCGCACGAGGTGTATGCTTCATTGCAAAGTTCAAAGATTCCAGACACGGCTCTAGAACCCCGTAAAAGTAGGCTTAAAAGAATGGAAAGCGAGTTGCTAGCCCTATTAAACAGTGAAAAGTCACCTGATGAGAAAAGGATCTTGTACCAAGAGGCTTTGCAGAAATTTCTTCATGAGTACGAAGATTATAAGAATCCGACAGAGCTCCCCGTGGTTATTAGGCACAGCGCGAGTAGCGCTGAGCATGGCGACACAGGACCTGGGCCCGACGTTAGAGATGACCAACCAAAGAACAACGGAACACAACACATCGAACATGTGTTAAAAAACAGTCTCCCACATACATTGAGGAATAAAGGCTTAAGTCTTTATAATCTATTGAGTGAGGACCCCATCATACAGTGGGCCGATACAGGCGAGGTCATTGTTGAAGGAACAAGGGTACAAGGATCCAACATCGTTGATATTGTTCATGATCTGGTGAGAAAGTGGGACAGACCCTCACCAACAGGATGGAAGCATATTAAAGCAAGACTACAACAAATAAATGTCCCCAAAACATTGATAGGTAATCTGAATAGGTTAAAAGACCTGGATCAAGTCTCGCATGTGTCACAACTGAGTACGCCATCGCCCCCAGCAGCAGCGTCTCTGAAGAAGAGAAAGAAGAGAACAAACGGCCAACCTTATCCACGTGTCTCTAAAATACGCAAATGGCTAACATATTAAGTAAACGCTATTATGACATTTCTAACCCCGCCTCCTATGGCGTTAATAGACTGTACAGAGGTGTTTACGGAGTAAGGAAAAAAGATGTTGAGCGGTTTTTGCGGGAACAGGATGCTTATACACTTCATAAACCGGTGAGAAAAAGGTTTAAAACGGCCAAGACAACCGCGGATTCGATTGACTCTATTTGGCAAGCGGATTTAACAGACATGCAAAGATATTCACTCTATAATGACGGATACCGCTACATCCTATTCATAATAGATGTATTCTCTAGATATCTGTGGCTAATTCCACTTAAAAATAAATCGCCTGAAACAGTTGCTAAAGCGACCAAAACGTTGATCTTAAAAGAAGAAAGGGTTCCTGCCTATTTTTGTACGGACATGGGGAAAGAATTTATAGGTCGCGCTTTTCAGAACATGCTGACAGGGTTTAATATCAGTTACTACACTAGCAGTTCTATACATAAGGCCTCTTTAGCTGAAAGAGTTCAACGTACCATGCATCGCTATTTTACACATAAAAACACCTACAGATATATAAACGTTCTCGGGTCATTGGCATCATCATACAACAGTTCACACTACCGTACGATTGGCACAACACCTAACGAAGTTTTAGAAAGAGATGCGCTGCCAGAGGTGAGAAGAGATAGAGCACCGCCACCACACTACACATTTCAAAATCAAAGATTATGTAAGGTTATCACGTTCCGGAAATATATTCGCGAAGGGATTTGAGCAAGGATGGACACGTGAGATTTTTAAAGTTCGTGCTATGAGACCTAAAGGTGAGATAATGATGTATTACGTTGAAGATTTGAATGGGGAAGAGATCGGTGGAGGCTTTTACCGCGAGGAGTTGCAGAAAGTGACATTTAATTTAAGAAAAAGTGTGTTTAAAATTGAAAAAATTTTAGGCAGCAAAGGTTCAGGAAAGAGAAAAATGTACCTGGTGAAATGGCTGGGTTACCCAGAAAGCTTCAACACCTATATAAAAGCTTCTGCAATAATGAAGCTTAAATAGTATGCAACATGGCGCCTAGCCACTTCTATTTCACACTCCCGTCCTCTTCTTCTCTGTCTGTACATCCTAACAACACAACAACACCCTCGCCAACTTTGTGACAGAACTCCACGGACCCATTGAATTGGAGCGTGACTCGTATGAGGTGGGTTTATGTGAACTCCAGTTAGTCTCCAAATTTTTAACTCTTGAAAATGAGCAAATCATATTTCTGATCCTTAGAAGAATCGATGAGTGCGAAAAATTAGGCATAACCTTAGACAATACTATGCGCTCAGTCCTGTTCGGTGAGGAACAGTACTATAGCACAAATGTATCACTAGGAATCGGCATTATGATACAGCCATGGACATTGTGACGGGGTTAAACAAGAGTCTTGAAAAGTCGTACCTGACAAACGATTTACTTTTTGAAGTCGTAAACATAGACACGCCTGCATGCACATTGAAGTTAAAGTCAACGCTTCGTAGAAATATTAAAGATAAAGAGCTGTTCACAATTGTGGCTGAGGGCCGATATAACGCAGCTCTCCAAAGAGATACCTTTCACGAGGCACAGCATGACTTGTCCAGCTTAATGTATCAACTGAAGATGGAGAAATTGGGTGAAAGCTCTCCACCCCCAGATATGTGCTATATTTACAGCAATATCGGAGAGCACCAATTTGTGGGGACACCCAGGCGCGCCTGCTGCGCATTGCACACATCCCAACCATAGAGGGAAAAGTTTGAGCATTACATATGACAAACCCCATTACGTGAATGTTGCGAATAATCTATTAACCAACATCTCGATATATATAAGAACGATTGAGGGAAAAAATTTCCCACTCGGTGATGGGAGCTTAATAGTGAAACTACACTTTCGCCGTTTATAATGACGCGAAGGCCAGTCTAACATGGAGTGAGATAGCAGCGTGGGAGTGTGCTTGGATCCATTTTTTCATCCATACTACGCACCGCTGTCCCAATGTTGAAGAGGGGTGCCAGGTACCCAGGGCGGAAGGCGTTACAAACTGGTTTTAACGCGGCAGAAGACATAATGGGTTGAACTAAGCCTAAAGAAGCTCTAAAAATCATTTAAAACGTACACGGGACGAAATCATCAAAGATGCAAAGAGAAAAATGCGTGGTGGCGGAAAGAATAGATCTGCCAGGAAGAAGGGGTTACCATCACGTGGCGCTAAAAGTAAAAGGAAATGAAAAAAGAAGTGCTCTAAGCGTATGAAACCCATGGCTGATCATTTTTTTAACTGATATAAGCTGAGGACACAACTCTCACGAATCATAGGCCGACTAATACTTGTCGAGAGAGGTGACACTATTTCTGACTCGTCATGGCGCGTTTCATCCATCCGTGTAGTTCACAATGCTGTAAATAGGAACTCCCCCTCTTTGATATGCCCCGCACTCAGGTCTCTATTGAGCATAGCGACTTTATTACAATTAAGTTGAATTAACCCATTAAACACAATTAGTTCGCCGAGTGCCCCTATAGAATTCGTGGTACTCAGCCCAGGCCCTTACTTTTTTGAAGGAACGGACTGCGATCATAGTTACTCTTCGTACTTTTCAAAAGAAGCGAAGGACACCTTTTTAACCGCCGAGGGATATTACCATACTAAAGATGAAAATGGTATAAAGGATAAATTAAAAAATTCTAAAAAAAAGATATACAAATGTTTTGGACGTCTTCATACAGATTTCACATTCCAGGAGAAACTTCTTATGAACGGGGTGGATATGAAGTTGAGCTTACCCGCAGGATTCCTGAGATCTGCAAAAATCTGGGGTCTGATCAAGAAGAGGGCGCGAAACCCGTTGTAATACACATAATGGAGATGTATTTACGTATACGTCGAGTGAAATTAAGTTCGCCAAAACAAACAGAAATTGAGAAAGACTTAATCTACGCCACAGTAAAATACCCAATTAACAGGGTACAGATCAAGCAACTAGAAGCAAATCGAAGCAACTAGAAAACGTGGCCCTTGGTGTTCTACCTAAAAGGATATTAATTGGAATGCAGGACCACGCCTCGACGAATGGAAAATATAAAAAGAGTGCCTTTAAATTCGAGAAATTCGGCCTTAAAAATATTACTCTATACGTAAATGGCATCGCTTTGAGAGGGACTATGATTACGGATTACTCAGCCGACGCTGTGTTCCCGCTCTGCGCGAGAGCTTATAGTAGTCTGGCTCATAATACAGGTGGCTGTGATGAGCTTGGGTTTGGTGTAACCAGTGGCGGCTCGTCGGTAGGCACTGCGGAACTGCAGTACCCCTAATTTTTTTATTTACAATTGAAATAATCAAGAACAATATAAGGATGAGTTCACTGAATAACTTTTTCAATAACTTTTGAAACTTTTATTCATTGCTCAATGTTCATCCTTTTATTTCAGTAATTATTTCAACCCATTCTTAGAGACAGCACCCCTAGAATTTTTAGTCACGAGCCGCCACTGGGTGTAACGCAGAAAGAATTTGTCGAAGAATTTAACATTTATACATTTGATATTACCCCCGACTTGTCTGCTGGCGTAAACACGCATTTAAGTCCACAACAGAGTGGGAATATCTCAGTCAGGTTGGAATTTGCCAAGCCTATAGACGCGCCTATAAGTGTGTTAGTTTACCTCGAATCATAGGCATTAATAGAAGTTGATCGTTTCAGGAACGTGTTCACAGACTTTTAAAATGGACGCGAATACACTCCAGAGAGTAATGAAAAGTGACCGTTTCACACGCTCAAAATTTATCGGTGTGTTTGCGAAGAATGAATTAGTGAAGTTACCACCTTCAAGAAACTGGTACGGGATTATCGTTAACACCGACATTGTGGGGGGTGAGGGGATTCATTGGTTTGCAATCTATTTTGAAAATAGGGAAAGAATGTACTATTTTGACTCGCTCGGTACTCAGCCCTCGATTGATTCTGTGGTTGTGCAGTTTATCGCGCAATTACATGTACCTCAGATTGTGTGGAACCCGCATCGCTTTCAAGGATATTATAGCGACACGTGCTGGATGTACGCCCTCTCATTTCTCATGCACATGTCACGTGGGAAGGGATTTATAAATATTTAAAAATTATTCGATTTGTGCTACACAGAGATGAACGATAAAAATGTATGCAGACAGATAAAAAAAAAGGTTCCCATATGTTAGCACCCGCTGTATTGTGTAAAGGTCTATATCTATATTGTGTAAAGGCCTATTTGTAGCCATTAAGACTTATTTAATGGACACTGCTTCCGCTTTGTACATGTTTTCTACCATTTAATAAATGAAAATACAATGTGTTTTGTTCTTAACCCCAAAAAAACTTACATTAGTTCCTCGATGACCTGGCATTCGTTGGACCGGATGTGAGTCAATACCTCGACCCCTGTATTTAGGTAACTGGGTTGGCTATGCGGTAAAGCATCCATATCATTTATTCCCCTTTCATCAAAACGAAAAGTCGCTATAACACGTTCAAGTTCCGCATCGGACCTATAAAGTTAAGTAAAAATAAAGAGCTACAATAAAAGAAAATGCCACGAATTTAAAAAATTATAACAAAAAAACAGATAATTCTTAAAAGTTTTGGTAATTTAAAAATCCTACTGCGGTGCTGTCTTTATCGAGAAAAATATTATTAAAGCTCCACCATATATATAATATATATATATATATATATGGACGCCTCGGTGGTGTAGTGGTTAGAGTTGCTGACTACGAATCCATCGGCCCCGGGTTCGAGACCCGACGGCAACCGGCGCGCAGCAAAACCCAGCTGTTCATCCTTCCACAAAGAAAGTGGTTGGTAGGTAAATGGGTACCCTAGGTGGCCTAGTGGTTAAGACGCTGGGCTGCTGATGGGGCGTGGTTCAGATTCCACGTTAAACTGTAGGTCTAAGGTGGAGTGAAATGCTTGACCTTCGTCAGAATGAACAATTCGGGCGGAAGCTAACCAAAACTGTATATATATATATATATATATATATATATGCCGAAATAATCACTAAGGAAACAGATAATAATTAAAAACATAATGGGATTAATTTTTCGTTGTAGAAAAATTCAGAATAAAAGGAAATTAGATTACTAATTATAAACGAAAAAAGAATACATCTTTAAATTATCGAGTAATGTATTATTAAAGCTCCACTATATATATATATATATATATATATATATATATATATATGCCGAAATAACCACGAAGGAAACAGAATAATTAAAAATATTTTTCAAAACTCTTTTATTGAGGCCTTTTACGGTTAGGTTATATTGTTATAAACGAGAAAGAGTCCTGGCTAGGGTGTCTCATTAATACATAGAAATTTTTTTTTTCGATTTTCTCTTGCTCGCGAATGCTGCCCCGATTTCAATAGGCATAGAGGTTCTAAAAATCGAAAAATGATGGGAATCGAACAGTATTTAGAGGTCACTCAAGTTTAGCACTTTCTTGTAGCTATTTAGGAAAAAAAAGAAATTTCTATCATTCTCTTATTCTCTTTATTTCTGAACAAAAATGAAAATAAACGAAATGCACCTTTCATTAATTGAAATAAGCGCGTATAAATGGATTGTTTTCATCATCAATCTGTCCTACACTACTTGATTTTACTCTTCAAGCTCTCCTTCGTCTTGACGGAGATCAACTTCTGGTGAGCCCGAACCACCTTGAGGACGAATTGCTTCTGCTTCTCATCACGCGTGATAGTGGAATTGAATCTTTTCATCAAAGCGATACCACGCTCGGCGGCGTCATTGACCACCTTCAGGGCTTTCACCCTCTTTTGCGCCGTGATCCAATCCTGGTCATTGATCCAATCCTCTGGATCTTTCATGAGGAAGGTGGGAGACTCAGATTCTGGAAGGATCGCGCGGAAGAAGACTTCTTTTGTTCTCCGGGTGACGAAGAGCTCGATGGATTGCTGTGGATTGAAGTTCTTCGGATCGATCCGCTTGAGTCCTTTCTTCGTGGCGGGGGATTGAAGTCGTTGGACCATCTTTAGCTTCGTGTCCTTTGGAATGCGGTCGTCAAAGAAACCAAGCCCCACGAGATCCTCTGAGAGGTACCACAGGTGCCTTTTCAAGGCCATGGATGCCGTGTGGCTGACTTCCTTGTCAGGGTAGGCCTCGAGCAGGCGAAGGAACTCTAGGTCGTTCAGTGGAGCTCGATTCGAGACCATTGCCTCATTCCACTGCTTCACGTACACGAGGGAGATGAACAAACACAGCCGCCGAAGTCCTCCTTCTTCCCTGGCTGTCAGGACCAGTTGGTGACGGAACATGAAAATCTTGAGGGCATAGATGGCTTTGGCCATCCATCTGGCGTGGTGATAGGCCCCAGGCTGACGAAATCCCCCCTGGACCTGACCGCCAAGGAAGCGGTAGGAAAGGATGAGGAGTTCACGGTAGTCTTCTCGGGGATGTGTGCCGTGGGAAAGCGTCTGCTGCAGGTATTTCTTCATGGAAGACGCTTGATTTGCCCAGTTGTCAGTTGTTGTGGGATTGCTTTCGTCACCGATGGACAAGAATGACCCTTTGCCAATGGAGGCCCACCGCTGTTGAAATCTTTTGAAGAGGAGAATGTCAGGGGAAGAGGACGGCCCCTGACATCGCACGAAGACATCCTTGAGTAAGATCTCCAAGACGTGGTGACGGCAAGCCAACCACAACATGGGACGGCCAAACTCCTGCTCAATGCGAACGCAAGCACCTTGGATCATCCCAGCGTTCACAGCTGTGGTGTCGAATCCCAGTCCAATGATTTGCTCCGAAATGCCAAAAGCCTGGACTTCCTGGAGTACGGCTGCAGCCTGTTCTTTTCCAGTGCCGTCCACCGCAACGGGTACACCAAGAAGCTCCTCGACTCCATCGCCCGTCACCACAACAGCAATCCGGTCAACCTCCTTCTTCTCCTTGGCGATATCTTCCAACAGTTTCCCATCCCAGTGCAAGACTAAAGGACCAGAAGCTTCGAACTTTCGGGTCAACTCTTCTCCCATCTCCTTTCGGATCTTGTTCCGTGTTCGATGAACAGTTGCTGGCGAGATTACCAGGTCATCCAGGTCATGACCCAAACTCTGAGCTGCTGCTGCAAAGGACGACGTTGCTTGTCTCACGGACATGTTGTCGCGATCCCAAGCAGCGATGAGATTCGGGTCCGTGAGGGCATTCATTCGCCTTTTCTTTTGAGTCTGGGCCTTGCTGGTGCAGGGCACTTGGTACGTCTCGTCGTCATCATCCTCGTCTTTCGTGTTCATTTCAGTGCTGCTACCATCCACCTCCAAGATCGCTACCTCCATGAGCTGTGTCACCCCAGCATCCCATTTACTCTTCCTAGCCGTGGCTGCAAGATCCCTCTTCCGCTTCACAGCTTTCTTCTTCGCTGTCTTCTGGTCCACCCCCGGAAGACTTGACGACATCCTGTCTTCCCTCTGCGAGGTGAGAAAATCCTTGTCCTCCTGAGGGACCTTGGAGGAGGATAGCGCGGAGGAGTGAGCCACGTCAAACACGTCTTCCAAATCCGACTTGAACATCCCCTCCTTGTACCGGTAACCCTCTTGCGGCTTTGTCCTGTTCTTCTTGAGTGCGTCGTAGGTATCGATCAACTTCGCCAGCTTCTCCCCTGCGTACTTCTTGGTGGTAGTTGGTATGTTGGCCTTCTCCCAGATGGGCCAGATGGTTTCCACCACCAGGCGAATGCTCTCCGATTTGGTCTTCCTTCCCTCTTGGTCTTGGTGGTGGTGGAAGTAAAGGAGCAGGCATTGCTCCTTCGATGGAAGTCGTGGACAAACAATCGCTGCAATTGGGGCCTTGTCCACACACAACTGGTTTCCTGCTCTAGTAACCATCACCTGCGAAAGAGAAGAAAATCTTGTATAAGTGAAACAGAAGTGGCGAACTTGAGTGACCCCTAAAAATCCTCCTACAGCTGTCAAATTTTGTGATAACAATCCTTTATAAAGGTGTAATACGGGCAAGCGTCGCCCCGACCCGAAATCCTCCATTCGTATATTTGAGACACCCTAGTCCTGGCCTATATATATATATTATGTCCCGGGTAGGTTATATTATTATAAACGAGAAAGAGACCTGACCGATATATATATATTATATATATATATATATATATATATAAATATATATATATTATGTCCCGGTTAAGTTATATTATTACAAACGAGAAAGAGTCCTGGGATTAATTTTTTCGTTGTAGGAAAACTCAGGATAAAGCTAGGTTAGGCACTTATAAGTTAACACTGAATGAACCGCAGAATATAATCAATTACATTTCAAATGAATTGTCTGTAGGATCTTCCAATGCATCGCAATTTTCTGTAACAATCTGCGTAGATCTGCAGCACTGAAAATTAGACGCGTTGCCTGAGCATAAAAATCTTGATCTTCAAACAGATCGGGGGAGTCGTACAGCTGGTTCATGGTTGGTATTTCAAAAACACTAAGCAAGAAAAACGATTGAACGGAGGCTCTGAGATGAAAGTGGCCCCTTTTATAAAGGGTGCGTGTGACCACCCTACAACACACAAACGCTACAACACACAAACGCTATCGGCTGGCAGTGAACTTTGGGCGGGGCTTGACGCATAGGCCTGCATAGCGGCCAAACAGAGGTCCTGGGCTGCGCCCACATGGCTGTAATTGGTTGCCCCGTGAAATCTGGGGCGTGTCAGATATCCCCATTCGTGGAGAGACGAGAAACGCTTTGTTTTTTGATCTTGTATTCGAGAGAGAGAGAGTGAGAGTGTTGAGGTTGGCTTGTGAAACGGTTTATGGCCCTGAAACATAAAAGTGGAAGATAGTTAATTACCCATGAAGAAAACCACTGTGAAATTTATTGTATCATGTAAGAATTCCACGATACAATAAATAAATTAAAAATAACAGATGCGTGCTGTTGCGGTCATTAGCCCAAAGTTTACGATCTCGAGAGAATGGAAATAAGATTCCATTTAACCCTTCGATTGCTTCCGACCGAATTGTTCATTCTGACTTTTTCACAGACTCTTTTAATTATAGCTATTTAAAATTACCTTATGTCCAATCTTGGAAACCAGAGAAACGGCAATAAAAAATTAGATAAACAACATGTGTGTATACATTAGTGGTGGACCGGATGTCAATTTTGCTACACCCGCGGATGCGGATGCGGATCTTTAATTTTAATATCTGCGGATGCGGATATTTAGTTAATCTATCAATATAATATAGAATTATGACTATATGACATAATTTTTTAAATTTCGTGATATTACTATTATGGCAGGCAATGCATAAGAATTAAAATTAATATTAATGTTTTCATTATGATAAAAATAACTTTCTCAAGAGTTTCAGCCACAGAAAATTCAATGAAACAAGTTTCATTCAATTTTCTGTTATCAGGTATTTATATTTTGAGGTTTTTTATTTGTTTGTTCATTAATAATTAATACTTTACATGAAATGTGCATGACTGGGCCTTATAAGTTACTTTATAAGCTAATTTAATTGTAACTTGCATAATTTATTAGAGGTAATATCCGCATAACATCCGCAGTCAGAAATGCGGATACGGATGTTAAAAATGATGCGGATGCTGATATCCGGTCCACCACTAGTATACATACTTATATATATATATATATATATATACAAACTCAGAATGGTCCCCTGAGAAACTTATATGTTAAAGACAGACTGTGCATGGAACAAGGAACTCTTCTGGGAAAATTAAATCCACTGTAGTCCGAATAAGTAATGGTAAATGACAAATACCATAGTTTTTCTTTTTCATGATGCAAGCCCGACGTGGGCAACGGGTCTCTCGCAAAGAGGTCCCATAAATATAGCTTCCCTCACCAGCTATCTGCAAAGCAGACAGGATCCAGCTTTGGGACATGGATCTAGGGTTTAAAGCAGCCTAGCCCTGCTACATTTAGAACCTCAATATAAGCAAAAGACTCGTTGCATTCACGTCGGATTGAATACATCAAAGAAAAAGGGGTAACTATTGTATTTTTAGCCAAAAAAACAAAACTTAAACCTCAACCGGGACATTGAGCGTCCACTTTTCAAGGCACATAACACGTCCGTGTTATATATATATATATATATATATGAGAGAAGTTCAGTTCAGAATGGAAGTGAGAAGGTGTTTATAGCCCGTAATTAATTTTTTTTTTGTTGTAGAAAGACAAGAAAAACTCTGGATATCAGAGATATATTCGGTACAATTCGCGTATGTTTGAGAGAAACGCTAAACTGCCAGTCAATTCCTCGTGAGGGTTAATCTTTATGATGTCTATGATCTCGAAATAAACTCCTGCGGAAAGAAGTTTATTTATTGTAATTTTAAATCGATATTATCTATCGCTTCCATCAAACTCCACAATTTTCAGAACGATGTTTAATATATATATATATATATATATTTTTTTTTTTTCCATAAATATTTATGTCCTATTGTTCAGCTATTTACATCGTTTAATTAGGAAATGTTTAGGAAGGTGTTTGCTTATATCGCTTTCACCTTTCTTCTTTCACCTCTTTTCATTTCCCTCCTTTATCATATTTCCTTTCTAGTTATTCATTTGTGCTGCACATTTTAATGCTACGTGTACCATTTGTCCTGTTTTAATTTGCAGAAGTTACAGATGAAAAAGACCGTAATATTCGATTTAAGTTAGCCGGAGAGTGAGTTAATTAATGCAATTTGACGTGATTATAAATTTTGTGTACGCTTCTTTTACCAATTTTTTGAATTTTTTAGATAAACTTTTTTCCGGAACTGTATATATATATATATATATATATAGGCTTTCTTTGGTTTCGTTTGCTTCCGCCCGAATTGTTCATTCTGACGAATGTCAATCTTCTCGCACCACCATAGACCTACTTTTTAACGGGGATATATAGATATATATATATATATATATATATATATATATATAAGAGAGCGCGCGAAAGAGATCCCTGCTAGGGCACTCTGGGTACCCATTTATCTACCAACCGTGGAAAGATGTTTACACGAATTTTTTTAGAACTTTTTCCGGAATTGTACATATATAGGCTCGCCTTTGTTTTCGATGGTTTCCGCCCGAATTGTTCATTCTGGCGAAGGTCAAGCTTTATACCCTACCTTTAGACCTACTTTTAAACGGGTAAATATATATATATATATATATATATATATATATATATATAGAGAGAGAGAGAGAGAGAGAGAGAGAGAGAGAGAGAGGAGAGAGAGAGAAATAAACAAACAGATAAACAACATGATCGAGTGTTGCAATACAGTTTAACGGAATCCCCTGGTTGCCCATTTATCTACCAACAGTGGAAAGTGTTTACACTCCACCTTAGACCTACAGTTTAACACGGATCATTACGTCACCCTGACTACCAAAGGACGCGCCGCCGCCTGGTCTCGAGCCCGACGCATATAATCGCGTAATATTTTATGGGCGTATAGATGGGTGTGTACGTACCCAAACGAAGTATACACTGTGCCAACTGGCTGATAATGCCTGGAGGCACTGGCTGATTAAGTCGACTGGCCGATTAGGGGCTCTACAAGAGAACGGCCGCTCAGCTGGTCTTAATATGCGCTTGGCTCCTGTCAAGTGAACATCTCTCCTCCTCTCTCTTTATCTTGGGGGATAACTCCGCCTCCAAGTTGCATAACCCCTTGTTGCTCTTGCAGCAACCCCATCCCCCTTTATGGGGGGTGCCTTGCAATAAAGGGGGGGTTGGCACTGGCACTGTGAGGTGCCTTGCTACAAAGGGGGAGGGGTGGCACTGGTGCCTTGCAACATTTATCAACATTTGCAATTGCATTGCACTTTCTCCTTTTGCGCCCATACTACTGTGGACTACTGTAGGTATACTGAGTGGATTTTTTGCATTCGTACAAACAAATATAATTTAACGAATTAAACAACTTAGATTATTTTTATCATCACGCATGAAGACTCCCAGTGTCCTTTCTCTGATAGTTTTCTGGAAACTCGTTGAACAGTTTTTAAGAGTGTAGAATGTGAGGGCGATAGCCACAACAGTATACCGGAATAAAATTTAATGCAACCTGACGGTGAAGCAGTTTTGCATTATGCTTCGCCCTATATATATATATATATATATATATATATATATATATATATATATATATGTAAAGAACGACGCTTTGTATAGGAGACTTATCCGTGCAAGATGAGAGCGAAAGAACGAAACAATTGAAAAAATGAGGTACCCACCCGGGAATCGAACCCGGGATCTTCCGATTGCCGGTCAGACATGCTAACCACTACACCATAGGCCTCACCCAAACAAATGCTCGTAATTCCTCTACATACGCGCAGAAACCAATGCCCCAAAGGGGCACCTCCCGCATGTCGTAACATTTATACATTATAACTGCAAACACGCAGTATAATTAACGTAAAGAACGACGCTTTTTATAGGTTTCTGCGCGTATGTAGAGGAATTACGAGCATTTGTTTGGGTGAGGCCTATGGTGTAGTGGTTAGCATGTCTGACCGGCAATCGGAAGATCCCGGGTTCGATTCCCGGGTGGGTACCTCATTTTTTCAATTGTTTCGTTCTTTCGCTCTCATCTTGCGCGGATAAGTCTCCTATACAAAGCGTCTTCTTTACGTTAATTATACTGCGTGTTTGCAGTTATAATGTATATATATATATATATATATATATATATATATATATATATATATATATATATATATGAGATTAAAGACACCAATCGACCAGGGAAGTACTCCGGGGAGGGACGTTAGACAGAAGATAGGGAGTGCTGGAACTCCCGTTTCTCCTGTCACTGTCCTCCTTAGCTGATCTTCTTCCGTGTCTCATCTACCCTGTGAGCAGTTCAGCATGCTCTCAAACACACCCTTCTCTCCCTATTCCTCACTACATATACATGCGTTTTACACACTACATAATCTTTTCAAAATTAAGGCAAAAATAATGGCATCAACTTCAAGTGCGTCGGAGTCCCCTGGGGAGGGGACCCTTTTCTGTACCCTCTTACTTTCTCTATACTCAATTTCACTCCAAAGGGGGATATATGTAATATTATGTATATAGTGTACACAATTGCGTATATATGTACGCAACCTAACTTGTTCTCGCATTCCCGAACTTGAACTTCTTTCTGGCACCTGCTAAGAACCTCTTCAACAACTTTACTTCCTTTTCTTTCCCTCCTCTTTTCCATTCCGACGGTTCAATTGCCGTCTCTTCTCCTGATAAAGCTGAGCTCTTCGCTTAAACTTGCGCTTCCAACTCAACTCTGGACGATTCCAGTGCTGTTCCTCCATCTCCTCCTCCTTCTGGCCTTATTATGTCTGAAATTAGAATCTCTTCTAAAGATGTTTTTACTGCCCTAACTGAGCTCAACTCCAGAAAGGCGTACGGTCTTGATAGTGTTCCTCCTGTTCTTAAGAACTGTGCTTCTATGCTGACACCCTGCCCAGGCAAACTCTTTTGTCTTTGTTTCTCATTTGGTATTTCTCTTTCCTGCTGAAAGTTCACTTTCATTCAGCCTGTCCCAAAGAAAGGTGACCGCTCTCAATCCTTTCCGTGTCTCGTCTACCCTGTGAGCAGTTCAGCATGCTCTCAAACACACCCTTCTCTCCCTATTCCTCACTACATTTACATGCGTTTTACACACTACATAATCTTTTCAAAATTAAGGGAAAAATAATGGCATCAACTTCAAGTGCGTCGGAGTCCCCTGGGGAGGGGACCCTTTTCTGTACCCTCTTACTTTCTCTATACTCAATTCCACTCCAAAGGGGGATATATGCATATAGTGTACACAATTGCGTATATATGTACGCAACCTAACTTGTTCTCGCATTCCCGAACTAGAATCTTCCGAATTATATACCCTCTGGCTGCGACTTACATGCCGATCTCAAACTAAATACATCTGCGCTGGTTACCTTTCCCCCATTTCTAATGACTATCCAAAATTCTTTAACTACCTTACTTCCGAAGTGGAATACATTCTTTCCCGTTCTCCCTTTGCTGAAATCTCAATTTTAGGAAATTTCAATGTTCACCACCATCTTTGGCTTTCCTTCCATTTCACAAACATCCCTGGTGAACTACCTTACAACTTTTCTATCATAAATGACCTAGAGCGGACTGTACAGCTCCCTACTCGTATCCCCGATCGCCTCGGAGATTGGCCCAACATTCTGGATTTGTTTCTTACCTCTCATCCTTCTTCTTACTGTCAAACTTTTTTTCTCCGTTGTGCTCCTCCGACCACAATCTTATATCTGTTTCCTGTCCTGTCGTTCCAATTCGGCCTTTGGATCCTGCCAAGAGGAGGCGCCTTTGGCACTTCGGCGCCACTGATTGAGAGACCCTTAGGCAGTACTTCTGTGATTTCCCATGGAATGATTACTGCTTCCGTTGCCGGGGCCCTTCCGAGTGTGCTAACCTATCCAATTCTATTTCTTCACGTTCTTTCTGGCACCTGCTAAGAACCTCTTCAACAACTTTACTTCCTTTTCTTTCCCTCCTCTTTTCCATTCCGACGGTTCAATTGCCGTCTCTTCTCCTGATAAAGCTGAGCTCTTGGCTTAAACTTTCGCTTCCAACTCAACTCTGGACGATTCCAGTGCTGTTCCTCCATCTCCTCCTCCTTCTGGCCTTATTATGTCTGAAATTATAATCTCTTCTAAAGAGGTTTTTACTGCCCTAACTGAGCTCAACTCCAGAAAGGCGTACGGTTTTGATAGTGTTCCTCCTGTTCTTAAGAACTGTGCTTCTATGCTGACACCCTGCCCAGGCAAACTCTTTTGTCTTTGTTTCTCATTTGGTATTTCTCTTTCCTGCTGAAAGTTCACTTTCATTCAGCCTGTCCCAAAGAAAGGTGACCTCTCTCAATCCTCCAACTATCGTACAATTGCTTTGATTTCTTGCCTATCCAAAGTTTTTGAATGTACTCTTAATATAAAGATTCTTAAACACCTCACAATCTTCACCTTATCCTAACACAACGCCAGCTCTTCCATTACGCAGATCACGCAGTGCGCGTGAGGCCCCGTGAAGGGTGAGAGCCCCCAGCGAGCGGTATAAAAAAATGAATTAATGAATGATTGACAGAAATTTTTAAAATGGGCCAAATTTTGATTTTTTTAAACTCTTCCAGCGTCATTCATTTTATTCCCATATAATCTAACAATTTTTGTTGTTGTTAAAATCATAAAAATTAAAATGTAAACAGACGCCTAATGTGTGCCATCAGATCTGCCATATCAGAAGATGACTGCACTGGAATTGCTGACTTACATACACGAGAAGCAGCTGATAGAGTTATATCCACACCTATGGATTACTCTCAGAATTGCCATCACTCTTCCAGTGACCGTAGCCACAGCTGAAAGGAGCTTCTCCGAGTTGAAGCTAATTAAAACGTACCTCAGGTCAACAATGGCACAAG
Organism: Bathynomus jamesi; assembly: GCA_023014485.1. NCBI lineage: Eukaryota > Metazoa > Arthropoda > Malacostraca > Isopoda > Cirolanidae > Bathynomus > Bathynomus jamesi. The sequence continues at coordinate 259,086 of JAJOZX010000242.1, read as the reverse complement.
AAAGTCTGAGTGGGCTTACCATCATGAGCATCAATTGGGAGGTAGGCCGGAAGCTGACCTATGATGATATTATTGATGAATTTGCAATAAAAAAAAAGCCAGGAGAGAAAGGTTTTGAATGTATGTAATATATATATATCTAAATAAACTTATTAGATTTTTGTATATTTAATTGTATATAAACCATTTTATTGTGCGAAATATATATATATTAGGGGCCCCAAAGATATTTGCGCGTAGGGTTCCCAAAAGGTTAGAGCCGGCACTGTCCTCACAATCTTCTTTCAGATCATCAGTATGGGTTCGGCAAGGGGCGCTTTACTAGCGATCTCCTTGCATATCTCTCTTACTCTTGGTCAACCTCCTTTCGGCATTTCGGTGAAACTTTTGCTATTACGCTAGACATATCAAAAGATTGTGATAGAGTCTGGCGCAAATCTTTAATTTCGAAACTGCCCTCCTTCGGTTTCAATCCTTTTATCTGTGCCTTTATCTCTAATTTCCTTTGTGGCCGATCTACAGCTGCGGTTGTAGATGGCCACTGTTCTTCTCCGAAAGCTATCAACAGTGGTGTTCCACAGGGTTCTGTCCTGTCATCCACTCTTTTCCTCTTGTTTATTTCGCACATTCTGTCCTATTCACTCTTATGCCGGTGATTCCACTCTTCACTTCTCCACCCGCTTCCCAAAGCGTCCCCCGCATCAGTCACTCCATGATTCGCGTTGGACGGCTATGGGACACCTGACCTCTGATCTTTCTGCTCTCTCTGATTGGGCAACAGAAAACCTTGTGGCTTTCAGTGCCTCAAAACTCAGTTCCTTCATCTGTCTACGCGTCACAATCTTCCACACGACTATCCCCTTATCTTTAACAATACACAACTCAATCCTCCTTCTCTTAACATTCTTGGCGTTTCCTTTTCTCGTGATCTTTCTTGGAAAGATGACATATACTCTCTTTCTATAACAGCTTCAACGAAGTGAGGTGTGCTGTACCGCCTCCACGGTTTCTTCGCCCCCATTCAGTTGCTGTCTCTGTACAGGGGTCTTGTTCGTCCCTGTATGGAGTATGCTTGTCATGTGTGGGGTGACTTAACCCATAAAGCCGTAATTGAACGGGTGGAATCAAAGGCTTTTCGTCTCATCAATTACCCGCCTCCCATTGATTGTCTTCAATCCCTCTCTCTTTGCCGCAATGTTGCCTTACTCTCTCTTTACTATCGCGATTATAACGGACATTGTTCTGAACTCTCCAACTGCAGGCCTTCTTATTTAAGGAGAGCACGCAGCACCAGACTTTCTACACTTTCTCATTCCTTTTCTGCACAACTCTCTAACGCAAGGGTTAATCGGCATTTTTAATCTTTCATCTACTCAGCCGGTCAACTCTGGAACAATCTTCCTTAATCCATCTTTCCTCCTGTCTATGACCTCCCGTCTTTCAAACGCAGTGTCTAGGGATCTTGAAAACCCCTGACCTTGATTTTGGCTCTCTTCTTCTTCTTCGCCCTTGGCCCCTCCTTCCTGCATAATGTACCTTATAAAGGTTTCGCGCGATGATTTCTCATTTCGCGAAGGTCAAGCTTGTCGCCCCTCCTCTCGAGTTGGCCTGGTGAAGTAGTGAGTTGGATTCTTGCGCTCTCCACCTCACATAGCCAGGTACGCCCGGCTCATCGGGGATTGTTCTGAGCCAGGCGTCTAGTTTTCTTTAGAAGATCCCACTGCAACTCCCTTCGTGTTTCTTAGGTCTTTGGGCAACTGATTAAACAGTTTTGGTCCTCTCACTACAAAACTATTTTCTTTCAGGGTTAAGGATGTTCCCTGTCTCGCCTTCAATTTGGGAATACGACACAGTCTACCGCTTCTACTTTCCACCGTTGTTTGGGGAGTTATAGGATTCAGAGTAAGATTAGGGACTAGTTTCTCCATTATTTTCCAAGTGTAAATAATGATGTATCTCTCTCTTCTCCTTTCCAGTGAATATAGGTCTAGTTCGCGTAACTTTTCCCAGTAATTTAGTTCTTTGCACCCATTGATCTTGGCTGTGAAGTTTCTTTGGATCCCTTCCAGCTGTCTAATGTCTTCTTTTTTATATGGGGATGTTAGGACCGAGCAGTATTCCAATTTGGGTATTATCAGGGTTTTCAGTAGAGGAATCATTACATTCCTATCCCTTCGTTTAAAGGTTCTCAATATCTGACCCGTTATTTTCTTTGCTCTGTTTACTGCTATCTTATTTTGTGTTTCAAATTTCGCATCATCTGTCATTACAACCCCTAAATCTTTTACTCTGGAATTTCTCTGAATTTGGGGTATAATATTCCATGGATTTTAGGTCTTTTCTTTTTCAGTACCGTAATAGCTGAAATTTCTCGGTGTTAAACTTCATATTGTTGTCTTCCGTCCACTTATAGATTCTGTTTATGTCAGTTTGTAGAGATCCTATGTATTCTGGGTTTCTTATTTTTCTACTGATCTTTGTGTCATCCGCAAAGGATGTTACTGTGCTGTCTCTGGTAACGTCCTCATCTATGTCAGTTAGCATGATTATGAAGAGTAGTGGAGCTAATATTGTTCCTTGTGGTACTCAGCTGAGGACCTCTGATTCTGATGAAGATACTCCTTGTACTGTAACGACTTGCCGCCGCTCACTAAGGAAATTATATATCCATTTCCCTACTTTTCCTGTTATTCCCATATATTTCAGTTTATGTACAGTATTATGATTCCGTGGTCACACTTGTCGAACGCTTTAGCAAAGTCTGTGTATAGTACATCATAGTTTTCATTACTTTCAAGTGAATCAATAATGTTGTTGTAGTGTTCCATTAGTTGTGATAGGCATGATCTGCCTGACCGAAACCCGTGTTGGTTATCATTGAATTTTTTCTGAGTTTCCAAAAAGTCAGATTTTCTGTCTAACTATTCTTTCAGATATTTTAGTGAGATGGGATGTAAGCGATACTGGCCTATAGTTTTTGGCCTCGGATCGATCTCCTTTATATATTGGGACTATGTTCGCGCTCTTCAGAATGCCCGGTATTTCTCCCGTGTCTAATAACCGTCTCCATATCCAGCATAGGGGCTCAGCGATTACATTCTTGCAGTTTTTGATCAGTGTGGCATTCCATTTATCCGGTCCTGCTGCTGAGTGTTTTTAGTTTCCCTATGGCTTGTGTAATATCATCCGTCGTAAAGTCGAAATCCGTTATACTGTACATTCCCCTTGTGGTTCTACTTCAAAGAACGCGTTTCTATCGCATATCAATTTGTCAGTTTTTGGGATACTGAAAGATGATTCGTACTGAGCTCTTAATATTTCAGATACTTCTGTTAGATCATCAGATAAATCGCTGTTCTCATTTTTTAAAGGTCCGATAGTCGTATGGTTTTTCGACTTTCTTTTTGCGAAATTATAGAAGTAATTTGAGTTAGCCTTTATCGCTTCTATAGCGTCATCTTTTTTCTGTATGCTTCTCGATTAGTTCCTGTATGACGACATCGATACTTTGTAGTTGATCATTTAATATTTTTCTGATGTTGTTATCTTTACAATTACTTAATTTTGCAGTTACTCTTTTTCTCTTTCGGAACAATGCCCTCGTTTGTCTTTCGAACCTGCTCCTCTTTCCTCTTTGTTGTATCTTTGGGACATATTTGTCCACAATTTCTAACGTCTTCTCCTCTAATGTCATTAGCATCTCCTCCGTTGTCTTGGCCTCGAAAATGGTTTTCCAATCTATTACTTCCATGCTGGATGTCACATCTACAGTTTATAACTTTGGAGTGAAAATTAAAATTTTGAATTTGCTTCTTTCTGTTGTGCGTGTTCTTTCCTTTCCTGTTGCCTTTAATATTAGTTGTTATTTCAATGATGTTGTGGTCCGATATCTAGTTGGGGAATTTCTACATCAATTAGATTACTGTTGTTTGTGAATACCAATCTAGGCAGTTGTTTTTTCTTGTGTTTTCTGTTATTTCTTGCGTTAACATAAATTTATCACTAAAGCTAGTAGCATTTTTTACCTGCTCCTGGTCTTTCTCGTGTGCCCCCCTTGTTCTGGTGTATACATATATTTTTTCCTATCCTTTTATATTTCATGAATGGGAAATTAAAATCACCAGAGAGAAAAAATATTTGGAGTTGGAGAGTGTAGATCTTTTGCCAAGTTTCTTACCTCTCTAATGGAATCTGAAAATCCTCCTCGGAGGGTGTTATAGTTTTCAATTTGTATTTCTTTTTTGTCAATACAGGACTCACAATTTTCACAGTTCGCCTGGCAGTCCTTTAGATGAGTTTCCGTGAGGCATGCAAAGTCTGCTCCGGCTTCTTGCATGAGTCCTTTCAGGTATACAACTTTGTTCGTGGAATGGTTTGATTTAAGGCCCTGTATGTTGGCTAGGATTATTTTTATTTTTTCTCTTTCTTTTTCGCATTCAGGTTGTTCCGATTTGTTTTCCAATGGGGGTGCCGGTTTCGTTGCCGTGTGGTCCTCCGAGAATTTACCTCTTTTTATCTTTGTCGGTACCTGTTGTCCCGATAACGCATGAAGTGCCTTTGTTCGTACCTTCTGTCCGGCTCTCGGATTCCTATATTTATATTTGTCAGCTGGTTTTGTAATTGCTGGATAATATTTAGCAGCTGAAATGTGTTGGCTGAGTCTAAAAAATTGGCACTCTTCTTTGATGTTCGCTTTTTCTGTTTCCTCGTTGCGTTCCTTTGAGGGCGGTGGTATCGGCATTTTTTTTCATATTTGCAACTCCCATATCTTTCATAAGTGTTGCAGACCGTAAGATGGTGGAACATGCATTTCTTATCAAATTTGCAGTATCCACTTGTGTAATGCGTTTTGCATAATGTGGGATGTGCATATATGCATTGCCCATCCCGATATCTGCAGTTTCCTTTCGCGTAGTAGTTACATACGATATTTTCTACGCTTCTGCTTCCTTTCTTATTATTTTCAAAGTTCTTAGTTTTGGCATTATCATTATTTTTCTTTGGCTGTTTATTTTCTACGTTTTTAGTTATTATCTTTTTATCATTTCGCTCGTTGGACCGTTTGTCTACTTCGCAACTTTTACTTATTTCTTTTCTTTCATCTATGTCTTCCTTCCATATTATACTGTTTATATCGTTGTTATTAAATTGTTGTTCGTTATTATGCGGTTATTCGTTATTTCGTCTTCTCTCTCATCCACCCGGTTTTTCTTTGGGCCCATTCCGGACCCATGGGTTCGCATTATTTCTTTTTTTTTGCAACTTTCGAGTCTGCTATCTCCATTTCTTTAAAGACCGCGAAACGAAAGAATTTACGGTCTGTGTACATGCGCCACATAGAAATTTGATCCCCACGATGTGTTTCGCGTTCGAGACAAGAGTTATTTCCCTATCATTCCAATTCATGCAGATAAAGTCGTTTAGTCTTTGGCAGAAATCACATCTAATCGCTAAGTTTTCCGTTGTTACTAGATTGCACAAATTACAGATTAAGTGAGAATTTGGACCCATATCCATATCCATGCTATTCCTTAATTAGCGTAAAAAGGAATACCCAGCCGATATATATATATATATATATATATATATATATATATATATATATCGGCTGGCCCCAAAAAAAGTAATTTAAAGTGCATAACTTCCAAAATATACACTACACAATCACAAATTTGAAATCCACATAAGTACAGCCTATTGACAAGCTGCCATAAAATTTTCAATAAGGTACGCTGAAATAAACAAGTATCATGAAACAAAAAAATTTATTATTCACAGTTTATTTATTAACAGAGATGGTCAATATGTCCACCGTCTTGTTCACAAACAGATCTTAACCTTTTCTTCCACTACATGATACATTTTCCGACTTCAGTTAAAATTATTTTGTCCCAACAATTAAGTATCTTTTCTTTTAATTGCAACTCAGTAAATTTTTTGATTTGACCTTCATAAAACTTTTCTGCGAGAGAGTTCCATATGCAATAGTCCATTGGATTGCAGTGTGGTGACTGAGAGAGAGAGAGAGAGAGAGAGAGAGAGAGAGAGAGAGAGAGAGAGATTAAAAAAATAACATTTATATGGGTTTTTCTGTTACAGGGATTTGAAGATTAAAGAGTACTGAATCAGCATTTGAAATGGCAAGAAGTCTGAGTTTGGAGGAAAAAAGGAAGGTTGCGGCCTAGATGGAGGTGTATCAGTCTCGCACAGTCGTACAAAACACATTTCGTAGATACTTCAATTCTGACCCACCTTCTACGTTGACTATTTATCGAGTGTACGACAAGTTCGTCAGAACTGGTTCCGTTGCAGACGATTACAAAGGAAACAGTGGTAGTCCAAGAACAGGTAGGTGTCCAGGAAACATCATTGCAACACAGGAAGCATTTGTTCGAAGCCCTGGAAAGTCCACGAGATGGTTCAGTGCTGAATGTTACCTTCCATCCTGAATAAAGACCTGGGACTGCGACCTTACCATGTACAGATTGTTTAGGTTTTAACACCCCGTGACAAGGAAGCACGTGTTGAGTGTTGCAACTTTTTTCCTGGAGATGAAGAACATGGAACCTGAAATTCATAAATTAATTGCATTCAGCGACGAGGCAACTTTCCATATTAGTGGCCACGTGAATCTACACAATTGTGTGTTTTGGGGTGTTGAAAACCCACGCATTATTCATGAACACGAACGTGACAGCCCAAAAGTCAATGTGTGGTGTGCAGTAACTGCTACAGGAGTCATGGGCCCATACTTCTTCCACCACAACATTGTAACTGGTCAGAGATTCTTAGATATGTTGCAGAGATACACAGTTGACAACCTTCTTTTGTTCATCAGACGGTCAGGTTATTTTCAACTCTATGCATTTACTGTTCGTGCCTATCTGGACAGCATTTTCCCCAGGAGATGGATTGGAAGAGGTGGACCTCTGGGATGGCCTGCCCGTTCGCCAGATTTAACACCCTGTGATTTCTAGCTCTGGGGTATGGTTTAAAAAGAAGGTGTGTATGGTACAAAGCCACGGGACATGAATGATCTCCGGGAAAGAATAACAGGTGTCATCCTATCACTACCACCAGAGATGTCTTAGGGCTCTGGAAGCAACGTTTGACCGCTTTCATACATGCATAGATATCCGTGGACAAGTAGAGACTGTACAAAAAATGTCTACAAATAAATTGGAAATAAAAATAAAACCCAATATAAGTGTTAAATTTTTAATCACCCTATATATACTGTGTGTATATATATATATGAGGCGTCGCGAGTACAAGTGGCGAACTCACCACATTGGCGATTTTGCGATTGTTCTACGAATGAATAGTTCAACCCTCCCTCATCCACAGACAATTGGTATAGCCAAATACCAACCTCGTATGCTCAAAATGTAGTTATTTTTACAATGCGTGTATTTGCGCTGTGTGCCACTCGTACACAATAGTCATAAAGTTTAAATGCGTCCATCTCAAAACTGGTTTGGAGAGTTCGCCCCTCGTTCTTGCGACGCCTCATATATACAAAGCTAAGCGTTTCGGAAATTGTTTTTATGTAGAAAGGAGGGACCAATGGCCAAGGGCATTCAGCAGTTAACAAACAAATATTACAGTTAGGAAAGCTAAAACCACTAAAATAGCTTGTTATAAATCTTTGTTTATCTTAGCTAATGAAGATTGAAACCAGAGTTTCCAAAACGTTTATATCATAGATATGGACCAATATATATATATATATATATATTAGGAATCCAGTAAATGTTTTATACACAAATATCCAAGGCCTCTACACGGACCATGCAGGCTACAAATTACAATACTTACAAAATTTAGCTACCGAATTCAGCATAGATATTATATGCCTAACGGAAACACACTTACATAAATGAGAAAAAAGCTGTGAAAACTGCATCGAGGATACTGAATTAGGACTGCTGGACTACAACATACACAGAGCGGATAGAGTAGCTAGACGAGGGGGAGGGTGTTGCATCTACGTGAAAAACACATACACATGTGAAGTGAAGGTAAACAAATCAAACAGCACAGTCGAAGTTATTACATTAGAAGTAAAAGAACTGAACCTAACCATTATGAACATCTACAAACCACCAAACAACACAAAAAGTTAATTCCAATTTGCTACAAATGAAATACAAAACATTAAAATTACTTAAAACTCCAGCAACAAATATTCTAATTTGCGGAGATTTAATTTCCCATTCATAACATGGAAGAAAAATGACGAAGTTATATAGTATGTCGAGAAGTTTCATGGCAACATTACTAAAGATGATGGAACCCAAGCAACAATGCTATTAGATATTATGGAAAAAGTGAATTCCAATTTGCTACAAATGAAATACAAAACATATTAAAATTACTTGAAACTCCAGCAACAAATATTCAAATTTTCGGAGATTTTAATTTCCCATTCATAACATGGAAGACAAATGACGAAGTTATGTCGAGAAGTTTCATGGCAACACTACTAAAGATGATAGAAGCCAAGCAACAATGCTATTAAATATTATGGAACATTACGCCCTTACCCAGGAAATCTGTGAAACCACGAGAAAGGAGAACGTTCTGGATTTAATCTTGACAAATAACAACGAGATAATAATAAATAAAAAAGTAACGCGTCTGAAAACGCATCCTAGAGAGGCAGATGGAGTATTTGAAGGCTTAAACATAAATTCAAAGAAAGAAAATTTGGAAAACGTAAATAAAGATTTAAAGGAGGTAAATTGGGAATTGCTACTTCACGAGAAGACTCCACAAGAAATACTATGTATAATAGAGACTGAAACCAAAGCTATAACACAAACATATTCCAGAGAGACAGGAAAGAAAACGTAGTAAGCTCGAGAGGAAAATCAGGACACTATTCACAGTATTCAGGCAACGAAGACAAACCGTAAAACATCTCCACAGATGCAGAACTGATGCAAAGAGACTCAAACTAGAGAGGAAACTTGGCAAAATAGAAATGGACCTAAAGCAAACATTCATACATAAGACAAACGAGGAGGAAAATAAGGTAGCAGAAAACATAAAAAGTAACCCAAAATACTTCTACACGTTCGCGAAAAGGAAATTGCAGTGTAAGGGGAGTATTGTTCCGTTGATAGATGGGGAGACCAAATACACAACTAATCCGAAAAAAATAAGCGAACTGCTTAGGGAACAATTTAATTCTGTTTAGTACCCCTAAGCCCGAGATGGAAGTGGAAAACCCAGACGAGTTTTTCGACGGAGATACAAATCAACCAAGAACAAATTCCGACACAAACTTATTAATGGACTTCGAGTTCACGGAAGGAGATGTAATTACGGTTTTATCACAGATGCGAGACAATTCAGCGCCAGGGCCAGACACATGGAGTGCCACGTTTCTGAAGAAATGTAAAGAGTATTGCCAAACCGCTATACTTACTAGGGAGGAAATCACTCGACACAGGACAAATTCCACTCCCCTTAAAGAACGCGAACATTGCCCCCCCCCCCTATTTAAAGGTGGTAACAGAGCAATGCCCAAGAATTATCGGCCAGTGGCTGTCACCTCACACTTTATAAAGTGTTTTGAACGTATAATTACAGGCAAAACTACCTACTACCTACAAGAAGAAAACTTATACAACCCAAATCAACATGGCTTCAGGGCTGGAAGATCATGCCTATCACAGCTACTAGACCACCAGGAGAAAATATTGGAAACAATGTATCGAGAACAAAACAGATGTAATACATACGGACTTTGTTAAAGCCTTCGATAAATGTGACCGTGGAATCATAGCACACAAACTTAAGAATACAGGAATTGCTGGGAAGATGGATATTTAATTTCTTGATGAAAAGAACACAAAGAGTGGTGGTAAACGGAGTTAAATCGGAAGTCTCGGAAGTCTTGAGCTCTGTCCCACAAAGGACAGTATTAGCTCCCTTGCTGTTGATAATAATGATTGCAGATATTGATGCAGATATTAAGGACAGTGTTGTATAATGTTTTTCAGATGACACAAAGATATGTAAGGAAATATTGAACGAAGGTGACATAAGAAAATTACAAAACGACAGTGAAACATTATTCCAGTGGAAGACAACAATATGAAGTTCATCGAAGAAAAATTCCGACTTCTAAGATATGGTAATAACAAGGAGCTACAGAAAAAAGGGTACAAAACTCTGCAAGCCAAACAGATAATACCAAATCCACAAGTCAGGGATCTTAGAGTAATAATGTCGTCGGATGCAGAATTCAGAAAGCACTATAACATCAAAATTACAACGGCTAGAAAAATAATGGGAATTATCTGGAGGCAGGGATGCCGCTCAGAAATTTTAAAAACCCCAAGGTCCACTTGTAAAACATCCCAAGAAATCCCAAGATATATATATATAGCTTGTCGCTGATCCCAAGATTTGCTATATTTGTTTAAAGAAATCCCAATATCCCAAAGTATCGCAGAAAATGCCAAGATCTTGGGATAAATCCCAAGGAGTGGCATCCCTGTCTGGAGGAGCTTCTGCAGCAGAAAAGCAAACATCATGCTCAAATTATGGAAGAGTCTAGTCCTACCAATAATTGAGTATTGCTCAGTACTCACAAGCCCATACAGAAAACGAGACATTGCGAACTTTGAAGCTATACAAAAGACAATTACGTCTAAGATAGAGGAAACGGAAGGTGAAGACTACTGGTCTCGACTACAATCCCTGGAACTCTACTCTCTCGAAAAAAAGGCGCGAGCGGTACAGAATAATATACATATGGAAAATCTTGAGGGCTCTGTCCCTAACCTTAGAAATGAAATAGAAACAAACTTGAATGAGAGAAGAGGCAGATTTTGTACGGTCGCAGCAGCGGTGGGACAAGGGGCCATGAAAAGGAGGATGGAAAATACCCTCAGATTACGAGGCCCAAAGCTTTTCAGTGTCCTACCGAAAGAAGTGAGGAATCTCCAGCACACCGATCTGAATAACTTCAAGAACCAGCTGGACAGATTCCTGTGCAAAGTCCCTGACCAGCCATGCGTGGCTGCCTACGAGGGCAGGAGGAAATCAGACAGCAATTCACTCCTTCATCAAATCCCACAAATGAGGCGATCAGGTCGATCCTGAACCGTCGTTGAACTCACCTAAAGTAACCTAAAGTAAGTAAGTAACATATATATATATATAATATATATATATATGAAAATTATTTCACGAAAGTAACACGTGAAAAATATTTATGATGAATAAAACCACGAAGGAAAGGAAACACAGATGGTGCTCAAGCGCTTTCGTCTAATGACATCCTCAGGAACACTGAAGTACATAAAGAATTAGCCTATAATTATATAGGTTACAGAAAAAAAAAAATATATATATACAATAAACGGAGAAACGAAATTAAAGGATTGTGGAAGGGGGCACACAAATTTATAAGGAAAAACTATCGATTTTTAGCACAAGATTAAGATTTGTTTCCAAACAATGTTATAGATAAAAAAAAAAAATAAATAAATATATATATACAAATTTATACTGGAAATCTGCCCAAGTTTTAGCACTCTGCTCTTTTTGTATATAAAAAATTGAACAATTATCGATTTTTAGCACAAGATTAAAAGATGTTTCCAAACAATGTTATAGATAAAAAAAAAATATATATATATACAAATTTATACTGGAAATCTGCCCGGGTTTTAGCACTCTGCCCTATTTTTTTGTATATAAAAATTGAAAAATAAAAGTTATTAGGGTGGCATACAAATTTTACCAAAGATTTAGCGTTCTACCTTTCTTATCTAAATCTGTTCTGAAGGAATTCAAAACAACAGGATCGAGTTGAAAAAGACCTTTGCTTATGTTGAAGTTATTTGTTAGTTGGATAATGGCAGACTCAAGAATATTTCTATTAACAATGTTGCTAGAGTGGAATAAAACTGAAGCATTATTCCAATCAATACAGTGGGATAACTCTGACAAATGGACAAAAAGGGCACTGGACAATTGTCCTGTTCTAACGGAATATTGATGCTGTTTTATACGTGTGTGGAAATCCTTTCCCGTCTGACCTATGTAAAAGGAATCACATTGTTTACAACCCTTAGGATCGCCAGTCCGGAATACATCGATGCCGAATTAGAAAAAATCAACGGTATTGGAAGTGATCTGTGTTATCCATCTGCGTTTATGGAATCTTGTCTCAACAAGGCAAAACGAACTTTCTATCGCGTCAATAATAACACGCGTACTTTGTCAAAAAATATTTTAGTACTTCCATTTTTCCCGGCTTTTTAGGCATTGCTAATGTATTTAAACTTTTGGATATTAATGTGGTATTTTCATATAACAATATTGTGAAAAATATCATAGTAAAAAATAGCCCTACCAATAATTCAGGCATTATCTATAAAATTGGTTGTAAACAATGTGATTCCTTTTACATAGGTCAGACGGGAAAGGATTTGCACACACGTATAAAACAGCATCAATATTCCGTTAGAACAGGACAATTGTCCAGTGCTCTTTTTGTCCATTTGTCAGAGTTATCCCACTGTATTGATTGGAATAATGCTTCAGTTTTATTCCACTCTAGCAACATTGTTAATAGAAATATTCTTGAGTCTGCCATTATCCAACTAACAAATAACTTCAACATAAGCAAAGGTCTTTTTCAACTCGATCCTGTTGTTTTGAATTCCTTCAGAACAGATTTAGATAAGAAAGGTAGAACGCTAAATCTTTGGTAAAATTTGTATGCCACCCTAATAACTTTTATTTTTCAATTTTTATATACAAAAAAATAGGGCAGAGTGCTAAAACCCGGGCAGATTTCCAGTATAAATTTGTATATATATATATATATATTTTTTTTTATCTATAACATTGTTTGGAAACATCTTTTAATCTTGTGCTAAAAATCGATAATTGTTCAATTTTTATATACAAAAAGAGCAGAGTGCTAAAACTTGGGCAGATTTCCAGTATAAATTTGTATATATATATTTTATTTTATTTTTCTTTTTTATCTATAACATTGTTTGGAAACAAATCTTAATCTTGTGCTAAAAATCGATAGTTTTTCCTTATAAATTTGTGTGCCCCCTTCCACAATCCTTTAATTTCGTTTCTCCGTTTATTGTATATATATATATATATATATATATATTTTTTTTTTTTTTTTTCTGTAACCTATATATAGGCTAATTCTTTATGTACTTCAGTGTTCCTGAGGATGTCATTAGACGAAAGCGCTTGAGCACCATCTGTGTTTCCTTTCCTTCGTGGTTTTATTCATATATATATATATATATATATATATATATATATATATATATATATATATATATATATATATATATTAGGGGCACTCAATATATTTTGGCCCACCCTTTTTTCTTAGCTAAATAATAGGCCATGGGGATGAAATGTTATTTGGGCCGTAAGTCTGAACTTTCTGCGCTTCACATAACCGGATTTTTCCACTTTCAACCACCCCTCCTTGTAAAAAACCGCTTTTAAATGTCCTTGTATAAAACCGATGGTTAACGCAGTTTCGAAAATGGCATCTGACAGTGATGTGCTCGTAAACAGAGAACTGTTATCGAGTTCTTAACCGCAGAGAAGGAAACAGTTACAAACATTCACAAACGTCTACAAAACGTTTATGGAGATGCTGTTGTTGATCGAAGCACAGTTGGACGCCGGTCTAAACGTGTGAGATCATCAGAGAGAGGGAGAGCCAGCCTCGATGATGAGCCATGCAGCGGTCGTCTGGCATCGGTTGTGACATCTCACACTGTGCAACGTGCTAACAGCATCATTCGATCAAATCGGCGCGTCACATACAAGGAGCTATCACTTGTGCTAGGAATCAGTGAAGGAAGTGTGAATACGATAATTCAGCAACTGGGATACTCAAAAGTGTGTTCACGGTTTGTTCCTCGCGAACTGACTGAAGACCACAAAGCCAAAAGAAAAGAAATTGCTTCTGAGTCGTTTATTCGATACGAAACAAAAGGGGATGACTTCCTTTCACGAATTGTGACTGGGAATGAGGCTTGGGGTACACCACTTTGAACCTGAAACAAAACGCTAA